>JAQJVL010000006.1:5542105-6064605 GCA_035578905.1 Stictocephala bisonia
TTATGTATTCCTCACAATTAACGAAAAGTAATTTATATACTTTTGGAGAGCCTAATAATAAGTCCGTGACTTTTTTCAAATACTATTCTGTTTCGTTTATAAACAATGTTTTACAGGGTGATTTACGAAGTTCTCTCTCCTCCCCCCCACATCTACAACACACTGGTGGAAATAATAATAAAAAAGGTTTTTATAGGCACATACAATACCCCACTCTGTATGTCTGTCAGGCTGGGCCATCTGTTGGACGTTAACTGAAATTGTACAAGAACCTTTTGTTGAAACATATAAATCATTTGTAAAAAGTCTGTATACACTATTTCAGTTAACATCGTACATATGGCTAAGCCTGACACACACAGTGGGGTTTGTGTAGCGTGTTTCAATGTAGGCCCCAGCAACTAAAGTTAACTAACATTATACGTTATTAAATGTCTTTTCCGACTTACAGCTCTGACGTACAACGTTGCCAAGAGTACTTCATTAAACATTCGACAGACAGCCAACTCTTTATTTTTTGAGGTAGAAGAAAATCCGATTGAAGAGGATTTTTTAATTACTTTAAACATTGAAACAATTCATCAGCATATAAACAAGGTGATAAGAACCTTAGTTAGTAACAATAACTACACTCGTTCATCTACAATCATCACACTCATTCACTCCTCATATTCACCCATATCTTGATGACGGCGTCTTCATAATGAGTACGATAGGGAAAAAATGTAACAAAATTTTAACAATAAAAAAGTCCACTATCATATTGTTTTTCTATGTATCAAACGAGTAGATTAAAAAACAGGTGTATTAAGAGAATTTAAACTTGGCAACAATGCAAGATTTAAAGGCGTTGCTATGGTTGTGGCTGGCAAACATCGTCACACTCATAGTTCCCGTATTTGCTGTAAGAGATCTCTGAAGGCAATTTAGGCCATTCGAAAATAAAACAACTTAAACGTGTTAAGCAACTAACAACTTCTCGGTGACCTGGTCAAAAACATTTACACTGGCCCCAGCGTTCTAACAATTGTTTATCACACATATGGTGTTGAGGAACTATTTATAGAGTTAAATTCGGACAAATATTGATGTTTTAGCGTAACTGTAAAAATTATTAGTCTAGGAGTAGTAAGTGACTTTAAAACTAACACAAAGGTAATTAATCAATTTATAAGTCTCTGACAAGTGTAAAATGTCTGTACATAACTTTTATATACTTTGTTTAACTTCACTCACGACTTCACATGGCTCGAAGACCTCTGGTGAACGTTATGAAATACAAGTACCCTGTAAAAGTAGAAGTTTAGTAATGTGTTGAAACCATTAAGAACAAAAGGTGTGTCAGGTTGTTTAAGCTTGTAATAAATAATGTTGCTTAGTCTTTTAGAGTTCAAAACTTTCAAGTCCTATAAATATTTAAAGCATGGAGTTAAGGAAATAATGTTAAGCTGACTATTTCCTGAAATGAAAAATTTGATTGTCCTTCTTATACTGTTTAATATCATTTTATTATTTCTGTTATTACAATAACAGTAATTCCCCCTTACCCACCCCTACATGTTCAATGGCATTTACCCACATATACAATGGAGATTACTTTATACTGGAGAGTGATCTGATCATTAAAATATAAATGGCGGAAGTCAAGTCAGCCACTATGGACTCAATCGTTAATAGTTAAAATTTATAATTTAAGCAGTAATATATTCGTTAGTAAAAATGATTCAGAAATATAAAGTAACTTACTGAAAATTATTGCCATGATACAAGTTATGATACAGTGGAATTATATGTTTAAATAAAGACCTAAATTACAGGCTGTTAAACTGTATTTTTTTTTGCGGGTACCTATTTCCAGTATGTCAAGTTAGTTATACTTATGAAAACTTGGACATTGTAAGTGATTTATATTGACTTTTACGTTTTATTGTTAAAATGAAGTATTTCTCAAAATTATCTCACCGAACAAACGTAAAAAGTAACAGTATCAATACTAGCTTTAGTCATTAAGTATCACTATATTAAGATGAATACTACTTTAATTTATCTATAAAAAACAACACAAAACATAAAAAATACTGCTTATTTACTCGTAACATTTTGTTTAAAAATCTGTATCCTTGGAAACGTAAGTTCAATATTTAAATTGAAATGTAACTTCAAAATTATTCTACAATATGGTGCTGTGCCTCATTGCGACCTGTTCCCTTACCGCCATTTTGACGGGGTTACTGGTTCTCGTGTGTATTTTCATACTGGCGACCTTGGGAGTCCTCATTTCCAACCTCAGCGACTGCACCTCCTCCTGCGTCAGCTCACTCAGGTTGTGCACCAATATATCATCGGACGTCCTGAAACCTTGGTTTGAAGTAGCGAACATGTCAATACCTATTTCGTTTCCTGAACTTAAGGATATGGTAAATAATAATAGCAAGCAAGGCTAAAAATTCTTTTCAAATGTACAATAAATACAAAATTTAGCAAAATTGTATGTTTACAATTAATGTTTTATCATTATGATTTCGTTATTAATTTATTCTTAGACACAAATCATCAATATTTAGGCAAAAATAGATTTTGAATGAGTTTGATGAGTAGATGAACGAGTGTAGTCATTTTTCAACTAACGATGACCATTACTTGTAAAGTATTATAAATCAATAGCCCTTGACAATTGAACGGCCGGTTGTTATTAGCTGATCCCTTTCAAATTTTTTTTGACTGATGGGAATCGAATGAAATGTTGTGTAATAGGTTAAGGAAGATGTTTGTCAATGACAATCTTGTTTTTATGACAATAAACTTTTTTCGTAGTATTTTTCAGTAGTATTTAACTTGAAATTTACTGGTTTTCTCTCCTACTTTGAATAAGTCCCCTGTATGAATTAGTATTTTACTAAGACTTTTGAACGCGAATACGTTTAGTAATTTTATTTCGGTTATAATTTGATAGACTTAGGAAGAAAATATATACGGTAATTTTCTAAATATTTCTCTAAATATTTAATTTTAGAGTTAAGACAAATAAAACAAAGAACACTCAAAATCACAATCAAATTGATATGAGCTTTGAGCCAGATGGTTGGCTATAAAAATGCACTGTGTTATAGATCCGCACTAGATAAGGAATGTAATGGCAGGATAAAACTACTTATCGAAAATGTCTTTACGAGGAGGAAGTTCGTTAAATATTTGTGGTTAGGACAAATGTCTGAACAGTCGGTGGCGTATGGTTCAGTGGTTAATGTTTCAGACTACAAAAGACAGGGTCCAAGGTTTCAATTCCAAACTGAGCTTACGGGTGGTGATTCTCTCGTTGAATAAAGTTCACATTCAGGTCTACAAGCTTGTGTAGACTGGTGAGTGAAACTTATAAATAAAAGGAAAGAAAATGTTGTGTGTATAATAATATGGACACCTCCAGTTTATCAATCAGTACATTTATTATTACTGCTAAATAATGAAAGAAAATGCCATCATATCCTATATATGCAAGACATTTTTATTTTACAGTAAGGATGGTTTATTTTGTAGTAGTATTCGGCCAATTTTGTTAGCTCAGGCGGAAAATGGCTGTCTGTTTCCAAACATTTCCCAGAGGGAGAAGGTTGCAAGACTGCCATAAATAAAACTTGCAGTGGAAATGCTCCCACGGTTTAGTCCCTGAGAATGTTTTATGTCTGAATCATAAAATATAAACCTAAATACGAACAAAATGACTGATTTTTAGTAGCAAATGAGTTAAGATGATATAAACAAATACAAGTTTTTAAAATAGTACGTTTGGTATGATTAAACTTGCAAAGAATTTATTACGAATTGAATATTTTTATTTACTACTTATAAATAAGTATATATTTTATTTTTATATTTTTTTTAATTTTGTAGAAAAAATAATTTGATAATAATATATTCTAAGTATATATATATATTGGCAGATTTTAAACTGAGAAAATACAAGAAAAAATTAAATTTTGAAATAAAACTCTGTCTTGATAGTGCCAAATTAAAAATATAAGCAACCACTAAACAATATTATATGCTCAGTGATTGTCATAGGTGTTATAGGTGTTTTACTCATAGCATTTATGTAAATATCATGTTACTAACATTTTACACAACTTAGTTTTCACTAGTCAGACACTGTGATTGCGTACAGTTGCATTTCACTATATTATGTATGTCTAAGGTATTACGTTTAATAAAAGATGAAAAGAAATTATTTGATCCTTGACTTACCTACAACATTGATGATTTGACACAATAGAAGAAAATACACAGTAATACGTAAATTATTAGAAGTAATTATAGTTTATAATTATATGCTTTACCGACCATAAAATACAGAAGGGGCCGAAGCTAAGGGGCTGGTTTCCCACGCAGATGGTCCGGATTCGATTCCCGGTACGATCATAATAGTTTTTACCCCCGTGTCGATCCCATGGTTTGGAAGTCCTTTTAATACGGTGATTCAATAGCCTACGAAACATTCATTGGTGTTTGTATGAACAGGCAAAGGGAGCTGTGTCTTAATTTAGGCACATTTTCTGACTAAAAGCAATAGTTTTGTTAGTAAATCGTATAGTTTTTACAAAAGCTTTTTTATAGATTTACATAATTAATTTTGAAAATAAAATATAAAACATTTATAAATAAGGATAATCCAGAACCAAGCATTGTCTAAAACAATCTAAACATTTTTAGACACAATGCTTCATCTTCCCTCTTATTTCTTAGGCTTAAGCGGCCGCTTTCATTACTAATAACTAAATATTCCAATAACGACTGCATCAAAATATTATTTACATTACCAAATGTTTCGCCCATGTTGTCATGTGGTATCCTCAGTGGTATCTCTGGGATTGAGATCACAGACAGAGATACCACTGAGGATGGCACATCACAACATGGGCGAAACGTTTGGTAATGTAAATATTATAAATATTTACTTGACACAGTCGTTATTGGAATCTTTCGTTATTTTCATATTCTCTGTATATTAATTAGGCATACAACTCAATAGTAAATAGTATATTTATAGCTAAATTAGGACTTTTATAATATATTCATTAATTCTATGGTTTTTAGGCAAATTAGACATATGTGTCTGCCATTGTTAAAGTTTTAAAATTTATAAAAATGTTAACTAAACTTTTTTGGAAGTGTCAGTATTATTTTAAATTAAAATAAAACTTAATAAATAAGTTTCAATTCATGAAAATTTGAAGGTAGGAAAATTATAAAGTTATATAAGAAATACATGATATGACGTCTATGACGATACCAGATTATCTCGATATACCAGTTGGGTCTATGACTATGCCAGATTATCTCGATATACCAGTTGGGTCTATGACGATGCCAGATTATCTCGATATACCAGTTGGGTCTATGACGATACCAGATTATCTCGAGATACCAGTTTGGTCTATGACGATACCAGATTATCTCGAGATACCAGTTTGGTCTATGACGATACCAGATTATCTCGAGATACCAGTTTGGTCTATGACGATACCAGATTATCTCGAGATACCAGTTTGGTCTATGACGATACCAGATTATCTCGAGATACCAGTTTGGTCTATGACGATACCAGATTATCTCGAGATACCAGTTTGGTCTATGACGATGCCAGATTATCTCGATATACCAGTTGGGTCTATGACGATGCCAGATTATCTCGATATACCAGTTGGGTCTATGACGATACCAGATTATCTCGAGATACCAGTTTGGTCTATGACGATACCAGATTATCTCGAGATACCAGTTTGGTCTATGACGATACCAGATTATCTCGATATACCAGTTGGGTCTATGACGATGCCAGATTATCTCGTTATACCAGTTGGGTCTATGACGATCCAGATTAATTCGAGATACCAGTGTGGTCTACCACGTTATAAAATTTTCTCGTCATTGAATCTTGATAGCTAAACCAAATTATGAATGGTAATTATGAAACTATCATAATTACCATATTTAATATTACCAGTCCTTTACGTCTTTAAGTGGATTATTAAGTGGACTTTATATAAAATATTATCATATATATTTCATTGTTGTTACTAATTTGTTTAAATATTCTTTACTGAAAGCAGAAAGTATTATTAATTTATATATTTACTTTACTGAATGTATTTTAATTTTTTAATTGTGAAGTTTTAAGCCCGTTTTTCATTCATTCACTTATTACTAAGAAACCCATCCCCAAGATATAGATCAATAAGTATTTCAATGAAGTTTGATGAGTGTAGATGAGAAAATGTAGCATAGTCTCAATTAAGGCCGACTACTCATTAGAAAGTGTAATTAATTCACAGACCAATGAAAAATGAACAGCCGGTGGTTATCAGCTGATCGCTTTTAATATTTGTTATGACTCTGATTTGGATTGAACTGAGAATAGTTTACCTTGTGAAGCTGCATGGCTTCCAACCATTTTTTTTTAAATAAATAAATACTTAGATATTCACAACGTAAGTTGTAAAAAATACAGTATACCAGCTTTGACTCAAAAGTGAGTATGTATTTTTCATCGCCAAATTTTTTTATTTTTTCAAAGAATGTCAGAAAAAAAATTATGTTAGCAATCTGAGCAAGCAAAAGTGTTTTGCTAAATACGTACAGATAATATTCACCTGGGAACATGTCAGACAGGAGTGGCAAGGTGGATTATTTTGAAATCTTGTATTTAATTTGGCACACTCTTGTTTTGCGAGCTAATGTTCTAGCGAGCATAAAATTAAATTTATTTAGTTTCTTTTATTTAAAAAGTAAAACCTTTAGTTTTCTCGGTATTTAAGTTGAGAGTTAGTAACCTTTTCTTGGCAACAGCATATTATTATTTATTTAAAACATATTAATTCAATATAAGTCAGTAGAGTGTAATCAGTATTCTGTTTATCTTTTCTTAAAGGTAAAATGTAAATTAATGTTTTTCATATTGAAGTAATTGTCTAATTAAAGCCTGCTGATATATAAATACCGAGCTTGTATTTAAGTAAAATAACAAAAAGTACATTCATTTGAGCTATACAACAGCCGTTAGTATAAATTAACGAACTTTAAAATTTAATTTAAATATATGCTATACGTATTAATATCCCACATCCTGGTAAGTAATTGATTTAAACATTAACTAATTTAATTTTAAACGATTTAGAACCATATTAAGTATCAATCATACAAAATTATCATGGATTTAATTTTACGCTGAAAGCAATGACATACCAAGAAGGATCTACGTATTCACTGATTTTAAGTTTTGTCCATATCCTGAGTAAAGGAAGTCTCAAGTCCTAACATCCGTCGGAATTTATGAATAAATGAATTCATTTCCTTCAAAGAAGTAACTCTTTTTTTACAAAGAGAAAATTGGATACTGAGCAACCAATGTTCCTAATAAAGCCACTGGTAGAAAACACATTTCCTTATTATTTAAAATAATTTAAAATTTTAGTGTATATCGTTTGGATAAAAAAAAACAAAAAAATTTACAATTAAACATAAGATATACACATAATTATAATTATGCATCTACTTACCTGAAGTAGGCGACCTGCTTTAAAATAAAATTTTACTGATAAGATTGATGAGGTGGAAGATATTTCAGGTAAACAATAAATAAAGTAAATAGTTTTAAAATAATAATTTGAAAGGGGTAAGATTATTAAAACTATTTCACTATTTTCATTAAGTTGCAGTTTTAAACATCAATATCAGAATTTATCAATTATTCATCATTCATTCATATATTCTCACCGATCGTCAAGTTATTGTCGAATAAGTGTAGATGAACGATTATAGTCATTATTACTAAGATCAAATGTTCATCAGAAAGCTATTTATTAATAGACCGGGCAACTAAGGGACCTACAGCTTTACGTGAAATCTGAACCACGTAGTGTTGGTATAATTCTTAGATAACTGACAGCTAACACTTCTTTTGCTTTTACAACATCTGAACTATGGCTACCATCCAATATGAACACTGCAGAAGTTTCTAGTAGTATCCACGTCGTTGGAAGCCATTGATCGGACGCCGTGTCGGCTTTAAGAGGACCGAGCTTAGAGCCTATCGCCTACAATCTCCTCAACACTTTGTCCCCAAGTGGCTGGGTTACAGCACCGCACCTCCAGTGCCGATAATGATGTTTTCAATGATCAGCTAGAACGAAATTTTAAAAAACCTTAAAGAAGTAATTTTTTATATAATTAGGAATGTTATATAACAAATGTAGATACCAGTTACTGTTAATAATAATTAAAAATTGATTTATTCACTTTGAGAAACGTTTTTCAACAATATTCGTTTCCTATAAAACTACGTATTTATACAACTGGTTATATACAAGTCCTCAATACGAACTGTAGTGGTAGTATGCAACTCATCCAGGATACAGTTAAAGAGGATGGGAAAGGAGAGTCCAGGCAGGACTAATGTAGAGGTTGATCGTTAACTGGCGTCGTAAGCCCTTTCAAGGAACATTACGCCGCAAATTACCACAGGGTACGTCCGCCATTTATCGTTCGTTACCATCTCTCCCAGGATACTCGCTGAGTAATGGCCTGGCCGTCTCTACCGAGATAAATCGAATAGTTACTCTTTTAACTAGTTTCGTATTAAGTTATTTGTCATGGATACACAGAACTAACTACGTCCTAGTAACTGCCAATGTTACCAGGGCTGGAAAGTAAAGTATTATTTATAGAACGAAGGTTATTAAATTAGTATTTTATTAAGTATGGTTTTATTAAAAATTCAACAAAATGATTGTAAAGGCAAAACAATTAAAATTAGCTTGATGTACATTATTTTCTAGGGTTTAATACGTGATTTAGTAAAAAAATCCTATACCAGAGAAAGTAATTGCGTTATAAAATCACTTTTATAGAAGTTTCCCACTTTCATTTTAAATCAAGTTTTGGACATGATAGGATGTATAGGTTGGTGGAGGAAAATATGGAAACGCTTTCACATCGTTTGTATGAATTCACTTGTAAAAGTGAAATCTTGTAAATCATGGTTACAGAAACACATTTTTTTACGCCATTAGTGATATTTCATCTTTTCAGGGGGAAGGACCACGAGAGTTTGAACGAAAATCATCAATGTAATCATAGGTTGAGTTTGGTATCAAATGAAAGGTCTATTTAAGAAAAATTAATTGCCATAAACCGAACTTCGAGAGGTCTATCCTTTCGAGAGTAACGGTCTTTTGGATTTCAAAGTAGCTAATTTTGAAAATATTACTTCTCCGCTATTTAACAGTTTCAAGTAAATTTGTCTGATCAAAAATTATACTTTATGGAACAAAATTATAAAAAAAATATTAAATTATAAATTATCTATGGAAAAAATAACGTTGTTGTGAAAGCGTTTCCATATTTTTTCCACCCTGTATAATCAGTCATACTTACGTAAATGTTACAGTAATTGAAGTTTAATTCGTTACGAGTCGTATAATATCGGGATATTGATCATATTATGTGTTACTGAGAATAATATTCAAGCTTGTCTGTGACACAATTGTGACAGTGGGAAGATCGATTCTAGAGTGGATTATCGTGTAAAATTGTCACATGTTAAACGACTGATTGAAATGAGATGACGTAATCAATGTCCACTGATATATTTGTGGTATTGTCAATATACATACAACGTGTTATTTTTTAATCCTACAACAATTTTCAAATTATAAATTCATTTTTTAGAGGTTTTTATTCACAGAAGTAATCTTGATTTTAACTAGCAACATGTTCAAGAATATGATTCTTTGAATTTATAATCATTCACTAATTAAAAATCTTTTTATTTTTTTCCTGGCACTTATTGTTATAGTCTCCAATATGTATTGGATGAATTATCATTCAGTACAATAAATCCATGAAGAAAAACGTTGATATTTTATACTCCCTTACTCCCTACCATCGTGCGTCAACTTTATTCAACGAGTGAAGTACCGAACGTATATCTATATCTCCCACATTATTTTATCGACTCATTTTTATAAATTAGGGTGGGTGTGTGGGTGGGAGGGGGCACTTCATTATCATATATGTGTACATAATGGAACGTATTTATAATTGTATAGGAGGGGAGGGAGGAACTTATATGACATAAGTGTAGGCAGGATAGAGTGTTAAAGTTCCATGTGTGCATTGGGGGGAGAGCCTTTGATATAATTTATGTGAGCAGAATCGACCATCGAACTTATAGTGTGAATAGAATGGGTGGATTGATCTTTAATGTCATATATTTGTGATGGACGGGATGACAAAATTACAATGTATATATAAATATGATGGGTAAAAGTCCAGGGGAATTTATTCACCCTAATTTTGTTAACTCTATTAATTTTAAGCCGACCTCATATATTTGTTGATGTATCAGTTCACTTATTTCTTATAAACGAGACCCGTGAGTTTCATTTGCGTATAATAAAACTATCTAGAGTAGAAGTTATTTCAGATACTATTGCTAAATTAATAAGTTAACAAGTTTATGAATGTTTAACAACACAACAATCGAAGTTAAAGAAAAATAAACAAGCTAAAACAGGAAATGTAACACCATCATTATGTATTTCGTCGGTTTTATAATATAAATATTTGTGTGGACATGTCAGCAGTAGCTGTTGGTATCTCACGCAGGCCAATGGACAGAAATAAGGCAATTTGTTTTCAGCGTATTCCTGCGGGAAGGATATTGTCGCTACATAAAACATGTCCTCCGATCCTGGATTAGGACCACCAGCATTTATCTTGTTCAGTTCCTATCATCCTAATTTAACACGGAAAACTTACTGTTTATATAGAAACCTACAAGGAAAACACATGGTTCTAATAATATTATGCTATAAATTTAATACAATTAATGTTTTTAATTACTAACTAATTAATATGAGATACGAAATATATTGAACAAATTATTTAATAACTACTGGTAATATATATAGCTTTATATTATTTTATAAAGTTAATACCATACCATTTTTATTAGGGAAAATGCATTTTTGTTTGATACTAAATATATTGAGCGAAAAGTACAGTAATCAAATAACAAATTAAATAATAATCTTAAACGTAACAGCTGAACATTTCTAGGCAACATAAAACATTATAATATTTAAGTTGACCCTAAGTATTTATAAAAACGTTAATTTACACATGTTGTATTGCCTATTAAATATGCCAACATTGGGAAAGCTCAATTTTATGGAATATATTGTTAGCTAACAACATACATATTGTATAATGATAAACTAAAATAAACCAATTACTATTAAACCAAACTATTAAAAGTACAACATGGAATGGAATAATAGAAAATTGTTCAGCCAAGTTTACTATTTGATTTGTGACGAAAAATTATTTTACTAATTTTTTATTTTACTTTTACTAATTATAATATATTTTAACTCGTTTTACTGTGTAATTTGAATATATTGTAATGGAATCCATGTTATATACTGTATATAGCTTAACCAGATAAATGCATTAACATTTTTCTATTTATAGCTTTACGTTTCAAATGTAAGAAAGGAAAATATGGGGTCCTAATATTTCACTCCTTAAGTCCTTAAGGTAGTATTTTCTAAAGTTTATTAAATCTAATATTAAATTGGTCTTGGTGGCCAACTATACATGATTCAATGATAAAACACTTTTCTATCGTGCTGTTTTTACTATCAAAATTAATTTCCATAATAATACCATAATTTCCATACCCATAACAGCGTGGTCTTTCTCATAGTAAATATGTGAACAAATTCATGTGTATTACAATAAGCATATGTATCAGAATATTGTATCAAGGTAGTTTGTAATCCTAGCTTACTAAAAAAACTGACACGTAGAGGGGAAAGGCAAATTGCATTAACATATTCCAGTCTGGCTCCTCCACCAGACATGGCGCCAGGTGAGCCAGAGATACTGTGTTTGTTCACAGGAATAATGTAAATGGGTAACCTGGTTAATTTTGGTTGCATGGTGAAAGAACCGCTCTTATGACATATTATATTACCCCGTTGTAGGAGTTATCGGTAGATCTCAACGTAGCTTGCCTTAAACTACTTGCTTGGATTCATATTTAATTTAAATAAACGCAATTCTAATTTATTACACTTTTGCGTGTTCTTGTTTCACAAAGTGTGATTGATTTTTCCATTAAAAATATACATATTTGCTGCAAATTAATTTGTAACGAATGGTTATAGAAGGTCACGAGATTTTTGTCGTTGTTAATCGAGTTTAAAAAATATATTTGGTTATTTCTTATTATTGATAAAATACTAAACACTAATACAAAACAATTTCATGTACTCATATATTTACTCGTCATAAAGCATGTCAAAGGTTACATTAACTTAAATCCGAAAGCTGCGTTCTTGATTGGAATCCTATTACTGTATGGCAAGGTGGGTGGTTAGTACAAATGTACATATATAAGGTCTGGAGGGCCAGTGCCACTGTACATGTGGAAGGTTGGAGGATCATGACCACGGTACATGTATGGGAGTATTGGAGGGCTAGTACCAATGTAAGTGTATAGAAGGTCGGGATGGTCAGTACTACTACGTCCATAGGAGTGTTAGGGTGTTAGTACCACTGTACGTGTATGGGAGTGTTGGAGGGTTAGTAACACTGTAAGGGTATAGAAGGTCGGGAGGGTCAGTACCACTACGTACATAGGAGTGTTGGGGTGTTAGTACTACAGTTCGTGTATGGGAGTGTTGGAAGGTTAGTACCACTGTAAGGGTATAGCAGGTCGGGAGGGTCAGTACCACTACGTGCATAGGAGTATTAGGGTGTTAGTACTACTGTACGTGTATGGGAGTGTTGGAGGGTTAGTACCACTGTAAGTGTATAGAAGGTCGGGATGGTCAGTACTACTACGTGCATAGGAGTGTTAGGGTCTTAGTACCACTGTACGTGTATGGGAGTGTTGGAGGGTTAGTACCAATGTAAGTGTATAGAAGGTCGGGAGGGTCAGTACCACTACGTGCATAGGAGTATTAGGGTGTTAGTACTACTGTACGTGTATGGGAGTGTTGGAGGGTTAGTACCACTGTAAGGGTATAGAAGGTCGGGAGGGTCAGTACCACTAAGTGCATAGGAGCGTTGGGGTGTTAGTACCACTGTTCGTGTATGGGAGTGTTGGAAGGTTAGTACCACTGTAAGTGTATAGGAGGTCGGGAGGGTCAGTACCACTACGTGCATAGGAGTATTAGGGTGTTAGTACTACTGTACGTGTATGGGAGTGTTGGAGGGTTAGTACCACTGTAAGGGTATAGAAGGTCGGGAGGGTCAGTACCACTACGTGCATAGGAGTATTAGGGTGTTAGTACTACTGTACGTGTATGGGAGTGTTGGAGGGTTAGTACCACTGTAAGTGTATAGAAGGTCGGGATGGTCAGTACTACTACGTGCATAGGAGCGTTGGGGTGTTAGTACCACTGTTCGTGTATGAGAGTGTTGGAAGGTTAGTACCACTGTAAGTGTATAGGAGGTCGGGAGGGTCAGTACCACTACGTGCATAGGAGTATTAGGGTGTTAGTACCACTGTACGTGTATGGGAGTGTTGGAGGGTTAGTACCACTGTAAGGGTATAGAAGGTCGGGAGGGTCAGTACCACTACGTGCATAGGAGTGTTGGGGTGTTAGTACCACTGTACGTGTATGGGAGTGTTGGAGGGCTAGTACCAATGTAAGTGTATAGAAGGTCGGGAGGGTCAGTACCACTACGTGCATAGGAGTGTTGGGGTGTTAGTACCCCTGTACATGTATGGGAGTGTTGGAGGGCTAGTACCAATGTAAGTGTATAGAAGGTCGGGAGGGTCAGTACCACTACGTGCATAGGAGCGTTGGGGTGTTAGTACCACTGTACGTGTATAGAAGTCGGTAGACTCAGTACCACTACGTGCATAGGAGTGTTGGAGGGTTAGTACCACTGTACGTGTATAGAAGTCGGTAGACTCAGTACCAGTGTGTGTTTATGGGAGGGTTGGAGGGTCAGTACCACTAAGTGTATTTAAGGTCGGGAGGGTCATTATCACTGTACGTGTATGGGAGGGTTGGAGGGTCAGTACCACTAAGTGTATTTAAGGTCGGGAGGGTCATTATCACTGTACGTGTATGGGAGGGTTGGAGGGTCAGTACCACTAAGTGTATTTAAGGTCGGGAAGGTCATTATCACTGTACGTGTATGGGAGTGTTGGAGGATTAGTACCACTATACTTGAATAGAAAGTCGGTAGGGTCATTACCACTGTAAGTGTATAGAAGGTCGGGTGGGTCATTACCACTGTACGTGTACGGGAAGTTTGGAGTGTCAGTACTAAAATTATGTAAGTGTATGGATAGGATGTTTGGTCACCTACGGTTTGTTAACCAATCGGAAAGCTTCAGACAGTGAGAGAGGTTTCTAGTATGGCAGTTAATTATTTTATAAATGTAGCTAGAAGGTTCTAGCATGCTGGTCGACGTCCTTCTAGATCACTTCCATATACGCACAATGGTAATGACCCCTTCCACACCATCTCAAATATAGTAGTATAAAATAACGAGACCAAATGACTTCTTGTATTTAAATAATCACTATGGCAGTAAAATAATTATGAGGGAATCATTATTACATAGTCTAAATGCTAATATATTTGTATTTTCCACCATTCCATGATGATAGGATTTAAGATAATAGTACCATTGGTCTTAAATATATATGCTTAGTTATAGTTTCTAATATATGATGTTTATTGGTATATTTTATAAGTAACCAATTCGGATTGTTATAGTTAACACTTATCAGTTCAAGTTTATTATTTATTAACAAACATTACTTTATGAATGTGGTTTCCTGGTTAGAACGGGATATAATATTTAAAATGAATTAATATTACTACTTGAAAAATCCGAAGGATATACATTTAAATGGACAATGCTATTGCCCCAATGGTTTGTACGTAAAAGAAGCTACGTATATATTTTTTAAACATATATTTTTTCATTTTACTCCTCAAACTAGAAAATAAATAAAGATCTGAACTGCCAGATGCAGACTTTGACTTCTAAGACACCCTTGAGGCCAATTCAAGACTTCACTTCCAAACGGTCTGCCACCGTGTCACCCGCCCTTTTCTTTCTTGGATGAAATATTTATATTATAACTTTTAAAAACATGAAAGCAGGAAACAGTGATTAAATTTTCTAAATATTTAGACATTTGATGGGGAAATAATCATAATAAAATTACAAGAACTATATTGAAAAAGTAAAATAACAAAAATAAAACAATAATCATTATTTCTATACAAATATACTTATATACCTTCCAAGAATTGTTGATTGGTATGTTAAATATATAATAGACGTACTTTCATAGATGTTGCATCTATCAAAAGTTGCCAATATGTTAATATTTGATTATTAGGGTTTCCAATCCATTATATGCTTGTTATTGTTACATAATAAACTACGGCCTCTATTAAATAACAAAAAAACATTTAATGAAGAATTACATTTATTTATTTATACTAAGTAGCTGATCGTCAAGGGGGCGAATATGGATTTCGAGTGAGTGTGATCAGTGTAGATGAGTGAATGTAGCCATAGTTACTACCTAAGGCCGGTTACTCCTCATACACTGTTATTGGTTAACAGTTCAATGACAGATGAATATAATTGTTTTATGAACTAAGACCGTAGAATTTGGTAGAGTGCAAGGTCCCAGTTCCCAATGTATGATTAGCTACAATTAGGTATGGTGTATTTGAAATATTGAGGTTATTAGTAACATTCGTAGCCTAGTATTACTAGGTTGAATTACTAAATAAGTTGGCTTCAGGCATGACTCCGTTATGAGTGCTTTGTTCACAAGGAATATGAAACAATTAATTATTGTATATTTTATAAGAAATTGCTTTATATTTGGTTTATAAATGTAAAATACAATAACCATATAAAGTAAATGTTTTCATGTAAAATGTGTAAGCATATAGTTATAAATGATTACAAAATCAACAACTAAGCAACCGGCACAACACACTTTCTATGTGATAGTATTGAGAAGAAATCAATTAATAATTTTACATAACATTCTTTTATTGTCCTTCACAATTAGTAAGGACAATAGTAAGGGGAATCGTTTACGTGTAATTTTTTACATTTGGTTCAGTCTGTACAGTGGGAGATTAATTGTGCAATTTGTGGAAAATTAATTACTTTATAATAGGGTAATCTACATAAAAACAATTTAAAACATAACTTCGAAAATAAAATGAGGCCAAGAATTTCACCACATTGTTGTAGTAAATAAAGTCTGCTCACATAAGGCAAATCCAATATACAGAACAACAGCCTCAATGGGCTGACAGTAATCGCCAGGGGTGAGTGGGGTGAGTTTTGTTGTTTTCAGTTTTTAATTCCGTGTGTATTTTATCAATATGTGCCCATGGGGTTCGGAATCAATGGTTTATACGTTCCCGAAAATGTATATATTCCCATGTGTTTTACTTATTTAATGTATTTATTTGTCATTGGCGTTATTGTGGGAAATAACTTAATTAAATTAACTTATAACAATACTTTTTATTTTAAATAATTACGTTGTATATCTACTTGGGGTGCGGCAAAATGATCTGACGGTTTTCTTTACCTTACAGTTGATCGAGTAGGTAGTGGGGGGTGGTGGGGATATGCGCTTCGCAGAGCCCACTCGTGGACATTTTTAATAGCCATGGAGCAGTGGTTGGCTAAGCATCATGCGTTTGTTGTCCAGGCGTTTTTTAAAAGTGTCGATTCCTGCGTTGCTGTTCAGCGGCAGTTCTGTAGGCGTTTTAATGTCGGTCCAAGAGGAAGAGTTCCAACTCATAACACAATTCTGCTATGGTTGAGTAACTTCAGAGCTACCGGTGAGCTGATGGCCTTTTTGAGCTACCGGTATAATGAGGTGATGGCCTTTTTGAGAACAAAATTTCGTGGCCGAGTCATCTCACGTTTTGGGGACATTGCATGGCCAGCTCGCTCCCCAGACCTTAGCATATGTGATTTTTTCTTGTGGGGTTTTCTTAAAGCAAGAGTTTACATAAACAAACCACGCACGTTGAATGAACTGAAGGAAGCCATAAGCCAAGAAATTGCCAACCTGACTCGTGCATTGTTAGAGAAGGTGTTTGACAGCTTCAGTGCGAGACTAGAAGAGTGCTTGGCCAAAGAAGGACACCATTTGAAGGACGTTATCTTCAGATCTTAAACTGATGGAACAGGTTGAACTGACGTTATTTTCATTAATTTACATGGATACTATTTTGTTATAAGCAATAAAACTTTTGTATTGCTTTTAATTTTTGTGTTGTTTTTATTTTAAAACCATCAGATCATTTTGCCGCACCCTGTATTTATTATTACAAAATATTTCCATAATGTATTCGGCCTATAGAGTTGGATCGGCCGTGAAAAGAGGTATTCACTTTGGGGATTGGATGGATCAGGTCCAGATAAAAAGATATATTTGAAAGGAGCTTGGTAAGGTAAACGTAGAGGTAAGGTTTTTTTACGTACAAAGGAATTAATCATTTACGAGAAAAATTTACATCGTATTTATATTTCTGAAGCGTTTGATCAATATGATATTTGATATCTTACATATTTTTTGTTAAGATGGAATGAAATAAGTTATAATACAGGGTCCTACTGAATCGCAAAGAATTACGTCACTAACCTTGTGGATATGATATTAACTGTTTAATATAGTTAATTACTAACTAAATTTCACAATAGTATGATATATTATAGAACAAAACTTTGGCACTTAAGATTAACTATTATTATTTAAAGTTATTATTATCATCAATCTATACCAACTAGTTTATGATCATTAAATATATGTCACTCTTATTTAAATATCATTATTTAGCACTATAATACCTTTCAATCACAAGTAAACTTCCACTCCACACTGTGCACTGAAAACTGACTAGTTTGCAATATGCGGCCACCGCAATCCAGAAGATTCCAGAGTTGTAATCTGCAATCTAATCAAACCCCATACTGGTTTCTTATACCACTTAGAAGTGCGTTAACCATTATAGTATAAAATCCTCACATTTTCTTAACACTACTAGATTGGCCAAGCAACCAGAGTTAACCTCTCACACACCAACACATGGAAAGATGGATACAGTATTTCCAAATTGACATGGTCCGGAACAATACAAAAATATCGAGCACTATTTGTACAAAACAACCCGTCAAATTACATTATATGGTGTAACACGTTATGTCATTATTACTGTTCACACATTCAAACAAGCTCTGTTTTATGACAAAACGATGGAGAGTTTTGCCTTCACGGTTGGTACTTTGGACCTGGACACGGTTTCAGTCCAGCTCAGTCAGTCGAGCCGATAAGAGCTCTCGCTTATCACTCCGTGTGTCTATCGCTCTACACGACTGTGCGTGTTTCGTTCTGAGCACGTGCACGTTTTTATACTTCTGTGAAGTGTATTTTTTCAAAGTGAATTACAATATTTTATAACATGTCTATCTGTGGCGCCTGTAGTGTCTCTATTGACGACGGGAAGGAGGTGAAGTGTACCGGTGTGTGTGATGGTATCTTTCACGTGGAGTGTGTGGCAGAGGGTGTGACAACTCGCTCTTTTAAGAACTGGATGTGCAGTGTCTGTCGCCAGAAATCCACGTCTGCAAGCAGCAAGTCATCTTCTACCGGCACCTCTCTTACAAAGGAGTTTCTAGTTCGTGTCTTGGAGAATTTCAAGTCTGAGATGTTTCAGGAGTTTAAAAGTGTTAAATCTGAAATGGGTGAGTTGGCCGCTTCAGTGCAGTTCATGTCAGACAGGGTAGATGCGTCCAACAGTTTGATGAACGAAATAAAAAATGAACTAGCTGTAATTAAGAAGGAAAATGAGGATTTGCGCGCGGAAAACTCGAAATTGAGCAAACAAGTTGGTAGTCTGCAGGAACGTGTACGGAATTTGGAACAGTACAGCCGAAAGAATAACGTGGAAGTCAGTGGAATCCCGGTCACGCCTAAGGAGGACGTCAAGACCATCGTAAGAGATCTGGGAGCAGCCCTGGGGGTCGAAGTGCAGCCGAGCCACATCGCAGCAGCCCACAGAGTACCTGCATACAACAAGTCACGCGTCCCTGCTGTGGTGGTCCAATTCCACGACCGAGATGTCAAGGAAGGTCTTCTCACTAAGTTCCGAGAAGCAAGAAAACGAAGTGTTCATCTCACCGCGGATAAGATCAACAAGGCTTTCCCGCCGGACAGAGTGTACGTCAACGACCACCTCTCCCCGGAGAACAAACAGTTCCTCGCCGAGCTCAAGAAGAAGTGCCAGGGAATAGGATACGCTTTTGTCTGGTGTCATGACGGGAAATTTTTCGTCAGGAAAAGTGAGGGAGACAAAGTGAAAAGAGTGAGTACTGTGGATGACATTGAAAACCTTAAGTAGAGTAGTTTTTAAGTAAAGCAGTTGTAAAGGTTACTCAATGCATTTTTATGAAAAATTTTCAATTATGCCTGTAAGGCTACAGGATTTTTATCTTTTATATAAGTGTTTTTATGAGTTTTTGTTCAAACTATAAATGAATTCAAACATTTACCTAAACGATCTAGCTTATTTTTATGATTCTGAAGTAACTGACAAATCATTATCTTTTTTACATGTAAATATTCGAAGCATGAGATCAAATTTTAATAATTTAATTGCTGAGTTAAGTCAAATTAAGAGCAAAATTCATTTTATTATATTAAGTGGAATCTGGATTAATAACGATGAAATTAATTTATATAAATTACCTGGTTATAATATATTTGCAAATTGTAATAATAACTATAGAGCTGGTGGTGTATTATGTTATGTTAGGGAAAATATACACGTATCTCAAAATCGTATAGAAATGGAAACAGCTGACGTACTGTTACTAAACATAAATTTTGAGCGCGTTTATTTCAAACTTTTTTGTTTATATAGATTGCACAGCCACACGGAGGCTAATTTTATCATGGAACTTGAAACTCAATTGCAAAGTATAAAAAATCACATTATTTTTATCGGAGATTTAAATATTAACCGTAGTTTACAAGATACTTGTCAACATGTTCAAAATTATATTAGTTTGCTTAATAATAATGGCTTAAGTTCTTTAATTAACGATCCGACTAGAATTACAGACTCATCTAAATCTACTTTAGATCATATTTTCATTCAACATAACAATTTGAGTTTGTTTAAAAGTGCAATTTTTGATATAGGGCTGACTGATCATTGTTTGTTGGGTATAAAATATGTTTATAAACTTAAGTATAATAAAGTTAGTAATGTTGCTCATGACATAACACCCAAAAAAAATTAGTTACGACCTTAATTTACTAGAAAGTAAGTTGGAAGAAGTTAATTGGGAAGTATGTTTATCATCAAATAATGTAGATAACTGTTATGATAATTTCCACGAACTATTGTCAAACACAATGAATAGTTGTAAATTAGATATCAAGCAACATAATTTAAGTAAATCCAGGTCAATTAGTCCATGGATAACGGCAAATATATTAAGTAGAATTAAAAAACGCAAACAGTTGTATACACTACTTAAAAAACGACCATATGACATAGCTTTTAAAAGATATTTTGAGTCATTCTGTTGTAAATTAAAAAATGACGTTGATGGAGCAAAAAATATTTTTTTATCTAATAAAATAAGAAATTGTAATGGTGATTCAAGGCAATATTGGAAAGTTATAAACAATTCAATTGGCTCAACAAGTAACAAAAACATATCAAAAATCGAATTGGCCAGTGGTGAGATTGTTAGTGAACCAAAGCAGATAGCTGAACTGATTAACTCTTATCTTATCTCGGTTCAAGGTCAGGTTAGCCCGAGCTCAGTCACCCTCACACCGCCGCCGGTAAATAGGAATTTACGGCAGCGGCCGCAATCTTTTTTTATTGCTCCAACTGATATAAATGAAGTTTTAAATACAATTGCAAATCTAAAAAATAAAAAGTCTACTGGATTTGACTGTGTATCTGTTGATATTGTAAAAAAAATAGCAAGAATAATCTCTCCTGTTTTGGTGTATATAATTAATCTCAGCTTTCAAACTGGTATATTTCCAAAAAAATTAAAAATAAGTAGTGTAGTCCCAATTTTTAAAAAAGAATCCTCAATTAAAATTGATAATATAAGACCAATTAGCTTGTTATCTGTTTTTTCGAAAATATTTGAAAAACTAATGCGGAATAGGCTTGTGCGATACTTAGATAGCGTTTCGTTTTTTAGTAGACATCAATATGGTTTTAGAAAAGGTATAAATACAGAAGACGCACTGTTAGCAGTTTGTGAGAAAGTCCATAATAGTTTTAACACCAAAAATAAGTCTACAGGGCTATTTATTGATTTTAAAACGGCTTTTGACCTAGTAGATCATAACATTTTGCTAGCAAAGCTAGAAGCAGTGGGAGTTAGAGGTACTGCTTTGAACTGGTTTGATAGTTTTTTAAGGAATAGAGTTCAAAAAGTAAGGGTTTCTGACAAGTTCAGTTCTCCTCTATGTGTGGAAGCTGGAGTACCTCAAGGGTCTGTATTGTCAGCTACATTATTTTTGGTTTTCATAAATGATTTACTTGAACTACCTTTTCATGGTCACCCAAGTGCTTTTGCTGACGATATTGCATTTTTTTACTCAGAGACAAATATTCAAAGTATTTGGGAAAGTATTAATGATGACCTGAATATCTTGAGCGAATGGTGTTTTTATAACAAAATGAAAGTTAATGTCAGTAAAACAAAATTTATAAATTTTAGTTTGGTAAATAGTTTTGAGTTTCCTGCTGATCTGGTTTATCATGTGTCTTTTTGTGCAAGGTTAGACTGTAAGTGTGAAATAATAGAAAAGAGTAATAATGTAAAATATTTAGGAGTCATAATGGATCAAAATTTAAATTGGGGAAGTCATATTTCTGTGCTACATAATAAATTAAAATTCTCTATTAGAACTTTTTATTTCCTAAGAAACTTTTGTGATCAATCTTTGCTAAGAACGCTTTATTTTGCTTTAATTGACTCTAGACTTCAATATGCTATTAGCTGCTGGGGAGGAGCGTATAAAACGTATACGCAAAAACTTAGAATAACCCAAAACCATTTTATAAAAATTATTCTCAATAGACAGAAAAATGACAGTTCTTATCCACTATTTTCCCTTTTAAAAATATTACCCTTTCAGCATCTGTTTGTTTATAAAGTTTTAAAGCTATTTTATATTCGGAGTGGAAATACTGGTACAGATGACCTTTTTTACAAAACAAGAAGCTGTTATCAAAGAATTTTTAGATTGCCTAAAGTCAACAATTCCTTGTTTAAGCAATCATTTCAATATAATGGGCCTACATTTTTTAATCTATTGCCAAATAACATTAAAACGTGTCAAAATTTAAATTTATTTTTAAAAAAGCTTAAAGTATGGTTACTATCCACTCAACATTTACCTATGCTTAATGTTTAAGCAAATATTTCGTTAATGTCTAAACACAATTTATTTTAGTTTTTGAACAGATAATTTTGTTACTGTTTTTTCTTTTTTTTCTTTTAATATATTTGAAATGTTTTAGTTTATATAACAACCAATAAGTTTAATTTTTACGAGCCTCAAATAGTTATACATTTTAGTAGCATAGTGTGTTTTGTTTTACACAGTTATTTACAGTTTAACATTTAGTTTTTGTTTTATTACTATCACTTCAGGCGCCGCGGAGGGCGAGTTAAGTTTTTACAGTGTTGGACTGGACTGATTTTAAAGAGTTTTGTTTAAGTGTTTATTTTATATTTTTAGTTTTAAGTGGTTGGCCACAAATACTGGTAAATGTGGCCACCTAGTATTCCTTTTGTAATTCAAACCTGTAATGTGTTTTTTTATAAAGGAATAAATTTCATTATTTCATTATTTCACTTTTAGGCTTTTCCTATTTACAACTATTTTAATGACATAATTTTTATATTAATTTTAAATGTCTTTATATCAATTTTAAACGAGTATGCAAGCTTACTTAACTGTAAAAACAACTGGCTTATTTCAATTATATTATTATATTTTTTTCTATGGGGCGTAGTAATAGATGGGATCATACAAACTTCAGTAGGAGATGGGAGTATTAATTTAGTAGGCAACCCTCTTAAAATATTTATGATTTAACAATGATAATATATTTTACTATTAATAATAATCATTTGTCTCCTCGAGTAATAACAATATATCATTATAAGTTGTACAAATAAATAATAAAATTTAAAATACACGTGTGATTTTGTAATAATAAATACTCATATGAACGATGGATCAATAAATAATAAATAATAAATAAATCAATAAATAATACCACTGTACGTGTATGGGTGGGGAGTGGGTCAATACCACTGTACGTGTATGGGTGGGGGGTGGGTCAATACCACTGTACGTGTATGGGTGGGCGGGTGGGTACACCATTGTACGTGTATTGAGTATGCGCAAACTTTGTTTTAGGTCATTTTTTCATTTTCTATTTTCATCACTGGGTCATTGTGATTTGTCTATATGCTAGTCTGTGCTTAAGGGTTTATAGTTACAAGCTGCGTTTTGTTATTATAAAAGCCATTCTATACTGATGCTTGTGATGTCCTCAGATATTCAAATCTAAGCTTTTACAGAAGGGTGTCTTCCACCCCCTTCCTCACGATGATTTTATACATCTCTTTTCAAATAAAACACAATATGCATTAATACTACATCCTTTATATCTACGGAAATCATAGAGGAAAAAGTAATATAACAAAGTTTAACAATATTGTAGGGAAGATAAGCAACAACAAATTTATAAATAGTCAGTAAAACACGCATGTGGAGTTTGTATTAATTAAAGTATTGCCATTGTTCAAAGCTCTAGTTATTTCCATATTTGTGTTCACGCACACCGTACAATATCAATGGTCCCACTCACTCTTTATATATCTCAAACATTACAATGCATTGCCAGCTGATCTGAATAGCTTGTTTACACATCAACAGCTGAGTTGAAACAATAACAATAACCCGGGTAATCTGGTTGGAATTAACCACCACGTAACTTCGGAGTATAATATGCCTAATTTGTATGATGGTATATTTGCACAACTGCTTGCAAAATATTGTCCCTCACTAATTGTTTTTCAGTGATTAACCTTTGATTATTCTTGACTGTTTTGTACGTCTACATTCTACCACTTCACAACTTAATTTTACCGCTTTAACATGTCTAAAGTAAACCATATTTTAAAAAAATTAATTCTGGTCATCAAAAAATGGATAATGAAGGAGGATAATGAATATTTTGTTAAAAAAAAAACACTGAATAAAAAACGTAATTTATAGGCAATGCAAAGGTTTTAAAGTGATTCCTTTAATTTAATGTTCATATTTTAATTGTTAAAAAAAAGATATAGGCTAGTAGTGAAATATAATAGTAATCATGAGTTAAGCATTGTAAATTGTTAAAAAAAAATAGTTGTACATTGTAGAATGTTATAGTTCCATTTGTTACAAATAATATAATGTCTGAATATATTTCACTGTTCATTGTTATTAATATTCAATATTAAGAGGTTGTTCGTCAAAATATGGGCGAATATGAGAGGCGAATGAGTGAGTGTAATGATCAACTGTTCCTAAAAAAAGAACCACTAATTATAGCCAAATAGCCAGGGTAACTAAGGGACCTACAGATTTACGTGGAATCCGAACCACGTAGTGTTCGTCTGATTTTCAGCCAACTGACAAACTAGACACTCAGTTCTCTTCCCTACAAAACACCCAACATGGACTCCCCAGACTTTTTTGTAATGGAATCCACGTCGATGGCAACAATTGAGTGGACGCTGTTTCGGTATTAAGAGGACCGAGCATAGAACCTGTCGCCTACACTCTCCTCTACACTATGTCTCCAAGTAGCTGGGTTAAAGCACTGCACCACCAGGGACGACTATTAAAACTCAAATATAATACTGATGGTAACGTTTGAGTGTGTGACATGAGTGTGAGAATGGAAAGATCGATTCGAGAGTTACTTGTCGTGTAACACTCTCACAAGCTAAACGACTGATTGAAATGAGATGTCGTTGTCACTGCCCACAAATAAATCACCAGGAAAACTATTTTGTGAGTGTAATATCTAATAGTGTATCATATAAGTGTTAAAATGTAATGATAAATTCGTAAGTCATTTCCATATCACAAGCTTAAAATTTTTATTTCTTAGTCATTGCTTTCAAATAAATATTGTCAGAGACATATCAGCTGAATGTAATTTTGCACATGTAATCGTTGATTGTGTATGATATATAAACTACCACACGCTAAACTACTGATTTTTTATATTGTAGTCACTACC
The DNA here is from genome assembly GCA_035578905.1 of Stictocephala bisonia. Taxonomy (NCBI): domain Eukaryota; kingdom Metazoa; phylum Arthropoda; class Insecta; order Hemiptera; family Membracidae; genus Stictocephala; species Stictocephala bisonia. The sequence goes on from JAQJVL010000006.1 coordinate 5,567,534, forward strand.
TACAGGATGTTGAAAAAGTATAGAACCACCTACATTTCTCTTAATAGGTCCAGATAAATAATTGAGATTTAGTATACCTCTGTTGAAAGTTTGTTTCTATCTTTTGAGCAGTTTGTAACTTTTTTTACCTTGAAGGCAGGTTACGAAATTTTGCAAAAGCCATCTATGAAGCTAATTATTTAATTCAAATATATATAAAATTATCTTAAATTATATCATTGACTTAATTGTACAAATACCTCTTAGAACAGAGCTGTATTTTACAACATGTCTCATTCCCACTCAAATATTACTGCTAAAAAAGGTTAACCAATCGCCATTTCTGATAGGTTGGTGCTTTTGACTAAGCTTTCTACGGCGTCTTATTAAGAAAAAATATATTCATTAAAATGATGGGGAACTAATCATAGCCTTTTATTTAAACTTTTTAAGAAATCCTCCACCGGCCTTCCCCTCTAGGTTGAAAAACATTACAAAATGCATAAAACGATATAAAACAAACTCTCTACAGAGGTATAAAATCTTAATTATTTATCTGGACCCGTCAAGGTGGTTCCACACCTTTCATACACCCTGTATATATATTTTCAATGACATATCGTTAAAATGCCACTTCTGAGTGGACCTGACTCAAGTTTTAGGATTAAAAGATCGGTATATGAGTGATTGATCAAATAACACCATTACAACCTAAACTAATGATGACAGTACAACCTAAATTAATAACAGTAATTTCCTACCAATGTATATTCTACTGTAATTAACATACCAGCCAAATGTTATTTTATGAATGTAACTCTTGATTACATGTGACACGCGTTTGAAAGAGTAAAGATCATATAACAAGTGGAATTTCGTAAAGAGATAAGAAAAAAATAATTAATTCATCTTTTAGCAAGACTATTATGTTAAATGCCTAATATAGATTAAACAATTGGTTTTATATTATGATGAAATAAAACCATAACCTTATGTCCTTTGTATATTATTAACTATACATTTAACTATACATTTAACTATACATTTAACTATACATTTAACTATACATTTAACTATACATTTAACTATACATTTACTTTGGACGGTTATATGTTAATTAATACTACTCCTTATATATAAACCAATGAAAAAGTATTTTCACTACACTACTATGAGTTCAGCTGTTTTCGTTATGTGTTTATAACCTGCGAAACATCATATTTTCAACAGCTGTCTGTTGTTTACTAGGTACCGAAAGTAACATTGTTTACAACCGAAAATTTTCCACAGTCAACAACACCTGTTTTTATTCCGTAGTGTAGTGAAAAGTATCGTTCAAAACTCGAGTGAATTGAACAAGTATCGTTCAAAACTCGACCAATTGAAGTGCTCGACAAGTCTCGCACTTCAAACATATGGTCTCGAACATGCAAAACCCCACTTTCCACTCTTGTTATGAAATATACTATTTCCTAAAAATATATAACAACTATTACATATCCTTCTTGACGAATCACTTAGAATGTAGTACTCCCTGAAGCCAACTCAATTAGTAATCCAACATAATAACACTAAGTTACGACTGCTACTAATATCCTCGATGCTTAAATTACACCATACAAAATATTACCTCATCATGAAATGGGAGCAGGGACCTTGCACTGTACAGTCTTAGTTCATAAATGAGTTTATAAAAATAATTTTTAATGGTATCAGCCGTTAACCACTGGTTGTTCATCTGTCATTAGGCTATTAATTAATTACACTATGCATGAATTGGCATACGTTTTTAACAATGACATTATTCACTCATATACACTCTTTATAATCATTCATAATTCATATTCACTTTTACATTTAAGATCAGCGTCATAATAATTAATAACAAAATAATTTATTTTTTCATTAAAACCTGTTTTATTATTTGATATTTTACGTTCCTTTTAACTGTAACAACAATCATATAGATTAGAAAAACTAATAATGACATAATAAATTATTAGCAAAAATCGTTTTGCATTAGTAGATGCATCACGTGTATTGTATTTTCACAAAATAATAAATAATTATTAGAGGGTATAAAAGTTTATTAATATAGAAATAATGGGCATTGTTTTATTTTCGTTTCTTTACTAATCAATATAGTTTTTGTAGCGTTATGACAATTATTTACCTATTAAATAGTTAAATATTATGAAAATACTGTCAGTATTTTCCGCTCTGATTTGTCTACCATTACAATATATATGAATATATATTTTATCTAAGGAAAAGGCGGATGTAATGGTGATATCCCGTTTGGAAGTGTAGACTTGAATCGGCCTAGAATTTGTAGAAGTCAAAGTCTGCTTCTGGCAGATCAGATCTTTATTTATTTTCCAGTTACAGTAAGAAAATTAAAAAAGTAAACGTTTCATACGAGTTTCTTGTATGCATAAAACGTTGGGAAAATAAGAATGTCCATTTAAATATATATGTTATGAAATTTCCCAGTACAACATTTATTTCATTTTTGAATTGACATCCATTTGTAGTAAGAAAACCACTGTAGGAAAATATTGTTCTACAACTAATTAATTTTAATCGATAAGTATTAACTATGACAATCTGAACAGATTACTTGTCAAACATACTAAGAACTACCACTAATTATATACGTACATTTGTTTTTTATAAGATTGTTAAAAAACATGATAAGAAACCTAATGGCATGATTATTCCTATGAGATAGTGTAAGGTAAAAATATAGCATTCATACGCATGTAATAACATTTTTACCATATTTATTCTGCCATGGTTTCCAATTGAATACCAGACCTTTGGTCATATTTTGCATCTACATGTAAGGTATGTGAGTGAGACGATGAGGAAGCTCCTCGAATTTCAAGCTAGAATGTTATTAATCTACCAATAGGACAGTTAATTATTTACTATACTAGAAATATCTAGGGCTTACAGATTAGCCTACCAACCATAGGTGACTCACACTCAAAAGAATATATGCGCAGAGTATAGAACCTCCCATATACGTATAGTGGTACTAACCACCCACATATGTCAAAAGGTACTGACCATTCCCATACGATTACAGTGGTGCTGACCATCCACCCTCCCACATATAACAATAGTTCTAACCACCCACCCTCCCACATATAACAGTAGTTCTAACCACCCACCCTCCCACACATAACAGTAGTTCTAACCACCCAACCTCCTATTCACGTACAGTAGTACTATCCACAGATCCTCCCATAAACTAAAGTAGTACTAACCAACCACTCTCCTATAAACGTCCCCCCCCCCCCCCGCTATATTGACCCACCCGCTCTCCTATACACGTACAGTGATACTAACTACCCACCCTCCTATACACATACAGTAGTACTGACTACCCATCCTCCTATATGTGTACTGTGGTACTGACCACCCACTCTCCCTCACGTACAGTTAAACTTGCCAACCACCCTCCTATACATAGTGGTACTGAGCAACAACCCATCATCATCCCATAAATATACTAGATTGCAATGAATGACTTAACTGCAGGATTAAGAACGGAAAGTAAACAGAGAGAAAAATTATATTTCTAGATAACATGTGACCATTTTTGATAGTTTATAGCACATAGCTAGATATAGAGGATTTAATTTAGTAAAAAAAGGTCATCTTACTTTATAACGTATGAGCTGACGAAAATTTTATAAATTATACGTACATTTTCTTTAAGTTTAACATGAATAAGCAAGAAGTATAAACTAAGAAACGTTAAGATCTACCGTTAAATCCTACAACGGAGCTAAATAATTTATCATAAGCGCGGATCTTACACCTAGCAACAAAATTAACCAGATTGCACATTTACATTATTCCTGTGAACAAACACAGTATCTCTCTGGCTCACCTGGAATATGTTTCAGTTTTGTGTAGTCAGCTAGGATTGCGAGTTACCTTAATACAATCTTCTGATAAATAAATAAGTTTTTTATTTTGGAGCGGTTTTCAACAAACAATGATGATTTACAAAACAACTCAAGTCTTATTACAATTATTTAAAAAATTAAAAGCTAATTTTAGTTATTCATAATTAAAAAATAAAGTTATGTATACAGTACAGTTATATATGGATATCTCAACTTGTATTATTCGTTAAATATTTATACACATATTTTTATCTGTAGTTTCAGATACACCTGTTACGTTGGAGGACAATTCATTAAATAGTTTACGAGCAAAGTACGCCAATCGTTTTCTTTAAAATTCACGGCGAACGCTAGGCATCTCCAAAACTTGATCCTGTCTAGTACTGCAAGATCAGATCTGTGACATGTTTTTTAGTTTTTCCCTCAAATATCCCGGCTTGCCAGTGGTAAAGATTCCATAAACTAGGCACGAGGAGCGCAGGGTACAGGTATCAGTCACAGTCAGCAAACCCAGTGATCATCGCGCCTCCGAAACATGGTCAAACCTTCTTAGTTCACATACATACTTGACACACATATTGTTCACTCTCTGTAACTTTTCTACAACCCCTTTAGACACAATGTTGCCATACACAGGGAGGCAGTAATTGATTACAGAGAGCACAACATCCTGGACAAGGCGAAGCTTGGTCTCTTTAGGAAACATGTGCCTATGTTTGTATAACATTCTTAGTCGACTAAGAGCCCGCTGACAAACAGCACTTACATGACCAGACAAAGTGAAGTCACCATCGAACATGAGGCCCAAGAGCTTTGTTACCAAAGACCACATACAAGCAATAAAAAACAACAACCCTACATCAATTAAATCAAACTTTGCCGAACATATTCTCCAGTCAAATCACAGTTACCAAAATATCAATGAAAATGTTATAATTCTAGAATTTGAAAAGAAAGGAGAAAAAATGAATTCAAAAGAAAATGTACACATATACATAAACAATTAAAATGAGCCACAGAACATACCAAATACACAAATCAACATGACAATTCATATGTATGAAAAAAATAAGAGAAATTAAAAAAATAACAGTCAAAAATAAAATTCAACTTACCCACACACTAAATTAATCATATGCTATTTACATATGTTTTATTTTTAAAACTGTTAATTTACTCTGTATGTTATACGTTTGTACACTCTGAAGATGGCATAAGAGCCAAAACCGGTCGTGTTTTATAATAGAAAATGAATAAAGGCTACTTTATTGAAATTATTACTTTATCTAGTTACAACAACAAAAAATAAAATAAAAAAATAATCGTAGTATACAACAAAGTTTTTGATGTAATATACTCATATTATAAAATATCAAGAGTTAAAATAATTAGATAAAGTATAATTATTTAGAATAAAACGATTAAATAAGCATTTACTAATCACCAAACAAATGTTTGACTATTACTAATAAATGTGCTACAATATTCATAAAATAAGTCCATTTTCTATTAATTCAATTCAAGAATAGAGTGGAAAAGTTGGTCATTGGCTAAGGCTTCGGGCTATGGAGGGAATTTGCAAAGTTGGAAACACCAACGGAACTAACAGTCCAGCCAAATTAAATTAACGCACAAATATGCAGGGCCATCTGAGTTAGTGATTGAACACATTTACTAAAAAAATTAAAATAAAAAGGAATACTATTATATAACGTATATTCAGAAACCACCTAAACACCTGGGTCAGTCCATTCGACTAAAAAGAAACTTATTTAGCACAAGCAAGAACAAACTAAGGACGGCTCTTTGATAAGCTTATTTTCTTTTAATTTCACTCATCAGTTCACATTGGCCTGCAGGCCTGTGCGTAAACTTTATTCAACGAGTGAAGTACCGACCATTGGCTCAGTGGGGGTTCGAACTTGGACTATTCCCTCCGCAGTCCGAAGCCTTAGCCACAACGTCGACGTTGATAACGGAGTCTGATAAGATCTTCCAGGATCGTCACGCTGTAACTGTAAAAGATTTCTTGTAAAAAGTGACCTTTTGAAATAGAATACACAATATAGTGTTTAAATTTGGGATGACCTCGTATTGTGAGTGTAGAACGTATATTCATAAACGTAGAATATGTAAAAGATATTCTATTTTGTTTATGCTTGCACGTGTTATTATAATGTTCAATGATTGAATGCTGTGATTGAGATTTAGGTTATAAACTCGAAAATTGGGCGGTATAGTTAATAATACGCTAGCCACAACTAGAGCAGTCATTACCAGTAGAAATGTGTTAAATGTATTGTTTGAATGAAATTTAAAACTATAACTTTGCCTTCTGATTAAATCTTATGTTTTTATTTATACGGATATATTTGGTTTTGTGGTTAGTCACTACAATTAGGTACATTTTTAATTTATTTGAATTTAAAAAAATATCATGTCTTATCTTGTGTTATAATGCCCCACCCAAAATTCTTATAAAGTGTGAAGTTATCTTCTTTGACAGAGCTTTTAAAAGACAATATTTTCTCATACAAACTATTGTAATTACTTTATATTGATTATTTATGCTAGCAAATTAACTCTATATAATTATGAAAATTAAATAGAATATGACTTCTATTATAATTTTAATTAATTATAAAATTAATTTCTAAGCAAGATAAAAAAATTAAACTTTCACGTACTGGTATTTTTATTAATTGATTTATTTTGGTCTAGTGTTAATACATTTTATAGTTTGTTAGCTTACAAGCTATTCTGGATATTATGAAAATTAACCATCTCAATTTTAACACTCGTAATAAGCAATAAGAAATATTTAAGTTGATGTTTTAATAAATAATTTGGGTCGAAATAAATATAATGTGATACGTGGTTAAACATTTTCAGATATACATAACATAGTTTTATTTAATTTATTAATTGATAAGGCCTACTATACTTTTTCCACATCATATTTAGTATCATCATATATTAATTCAGTAGTACTTGACGAAAATAACATAAAACATAATAATTTTAATGCTATATGTATACTTCCGTAGGTTTATAAACAAACCGTTTTCGGAAGTAGTTTTCCGTGTTAAATTAGGATAATATAAACTGAACAAGATAAATGTTGGTGGTGCTAATCCAGGATCGGAGGACATGCTTTATGTAGCGACAATATCCCTCCCGCAGGAATACGCTGAAAACAAATTGCCTTATTTCTGTCCATTGGGCTGCGTGAGATACCAGCAACTACAGCTGACATTTTCCAGACAAATATTTATTTTATAAAACCGAAGAAATATTCAGTAATAGTTTTGAATTGTCTGTTATATTTAGTTTATTTTGTTTAAAACTAACCTATAATACAGTAAAACGCCCATAAATATGACATCTTATTAAGTAATAAAACAAACAGTATAAAATATAAAATAAACAGTACTATACATGTAACATTTTTATTACAATACTATAAATACATATGTTTGTTACTTAGGAATAGGTCGAGATTATCAACCACAGAAAAGAAATAGAAAAAAGCTTATTTTCTGCTAAATACCCTCATCTATCCTATTTACTCATACAAATTCAACATCCCATTCTGCACAAAGGTCCCTCCCACTCACCACTTTATTCACAGTAAGCGTTCAACGTCCAATTCTACTCACATAAATAACGCTGAGAACCCCTACCCACCCTACACACACTTCCACTTATAAATTTAGCCTTACATTCTAGCCTGCACACACACACACATGCTATTGACGTCCCTCCTACCCACTCCTCTTACATATAGAACTTTCAAGATCAAGTCTGAACACATTTATGGCATTAAATGCCCATCCGACACGTCAATAACACTGTTCCGATTCGCTGAACACACATGACAATGAAGTCCCTGCCCCAAACCTATATAAAATGTTCCAAGTAAATTAATACGGGAGTTATATTGAGTAAGGAGTATTTATTTATTTGTTAACTGTTTATTTGTTGGTATAATTTAAAGTATGTGAACATTCTCTACCATTTATAAATAATATAAATAGTGTTAGCCAATATCGTTCTTTTATTTAAATATATAACAAACCCTAAGTACATTGCACTCCAAGAAGATTTGAAAAATTACACTTTTAAAATACACATTTTATTAAGTTGTTGTGAATTCCAACAACTTAATAAAGAAAAAAATATTACTAGAGAAAAAATTGGTTATTTTATCATAAAATACATATAAAAAAAACTTGAAATAAACAAAGAAAATAAAACGAGGCTTAACATTTTGTGGTCGGCCAAGAATTCCACAACACTGTTTGAGTAAAAAAAGTGTACTCACATAACGCAAATCCAATATATAGAACTACAGTCCCAATGGGCTGACAGTAATCGCCAGGGGTGAGAGGGGTGAGTTTTGTTGTTTTCAGTTTTTTATTTCGTTGTGTATTTTATCGTCATATGCCCATGAGTGTGGTTGAGAATAAATGGTTTGCACATTGTGTAAGGTGTACCTTTTTTAAAGAGTTTTCATTAGTGTATTTATTTACTATTTACTTACACGAAGCAAACAAGAAGTTAAAATAACCAATACAAACTCTTTGTTAATATTTCATGTATACATTTATTTTATGTATTTATATTTTTTTTATAAGAAAATACATCAATAACGTATTTGGTCAGTGTTGTCTCGGCCGTGAAAAGATGAATTCATTTAGGAGATTGGATGCACCAGGTCGAGATACAAAGATATCTTTAAAATAAGCTTGAAATCCTTTACAAGTAAACATATTTATCTCTAAATATATTAATCATTTTACACAAAAACCCTTCACAGTGTCTATTTATTAATTGATCAAAATGAAAAACCGAAAGTAATTATTTTTTTTTGTCGGGTGGAATGAATTGAATTACGATACAGGCTCCTTATAGGCCGTAAACAATACAGTTATTCCACTCTAATGACACTAATGTTTATTTTATTCATACACACTAAATATATTTCTCAATATTATTAAATAGTTGCAAATGTAAATTATCAGACTCTATTTTAGCATTTGAGAATAATGTATTCTTATTTACAGTGGTATTTGTCACTCAATAGTCCTAGTTTATCATCATTCAATATACGGTTCGGAAGTCACATACAGCCGTTGGTCTCCAGTTTAAGAAACGGCTCCTTCTCCCTAACTTCGTCTGGAAATATAAGAAGAACTTTAACTTTTAACTTCATGCTAATCTTAGTCAAGTGCCCAAGTTAGCACTTATCACCTCTCAATCACATGTAAACTTTGCACTGAAAGCTGAAGGGTGTCATTATATAGGGTGCCGCTGCAATCCAGAAGATTCCGGAGTTAATTTCAGAGGTGTGCTCTGCAGTCCACCCAGCCCCATACTAAATGTTCCGAATACCACCTAGAAGGAAACTAATTATCGCACTATAAAGTTCTCACATGTTGTGGAGTCCAATAAATAGGCCAAGCAACCGGAAACGACCTTATTTTCATATAGGAACCTCCCACGCCTACGTACAAAGGGAGGGGTATAGATTTCCCAAATTGACATGGCTGCAATAAAGAAACTACAAACTTAGTCTTAGCTGTTAGGAAACTTGATCAACGAAATAATTTTGCTTAAAGGATCTTTCTTTCATTTATTATTCCTTTCATACGAAAAAGTTCACTTGTCAGTTCACATGGGCCTTAGTATGTTTTTCATTCAACGAGTGAAGTATTGGTGGTCATTTTAGTTGGAGATTCAAACACCGGAAATTGGACTCCACAGTTCACCTCTGACGTATGAAAACATTTATAAATCATGATTATTGGTATACTTCTAAATATCAAATGGTTTGTATCTTTGTGTAACAAAAATATAACATATAATGTTATTGAATATGAACTTAAAATTCAAATTGTTCATATGTTTTTATTATAATTAATACTCATATTTATATTGATTCAATAACACTTTCTATTCGTAGTACAACACTAATCAATATGACCTGATTGTTTGTGAATTGTATGAAACAAAAGTATGCAATTAAAACTTTTCTGTTAAAACTTTATCATTTCTCAAGGTAGCTAAGCTAAAAAATACACAAAACTATTATAAAAAAAAGCCTGTGGAGTTGTATTTATTGAAGTAATGTCAGTGCTCAACGCTCTGGATATTTCAATAGTTGTGATCGTGCACCTTACAATATCAACGGTCCCACTCACTCGTTATACCTCTCAAACATTACAATGCACCGACAGCTGATCTGAATAGCTTGTTTACACATCAACGGCCAGGTTGAAACAATAACAATAACCTGGGTAATCCGGTTGGAATTAACCACCACGTACCTTCAGAGTATAATATGGCCAATTAGCATAATGATATATTTGCACAATTGCTTGCAAAATATTGTTCTACACTAATTGTTATTCAGCCATTAACATTTAATAAGTAATTGTTACTACTGTCTAATGTAGCCTTATTAAAGCTACTATTTATTTTTGATATATTGAACAAACTCAAATGAGAGATTAAAATAAGACTTCTCCAATGATACAAATTTTTCTTTATTTATATTCTTATAAATAACTTCAACAAATAAAATTGGATTCTTCTTAAAATAATGATAAAAACTAAAATAAAAATCTCTTCTTTTATTGACTCAATGGAACTTAAATAAATTAAAACAACTCTTCCAAAATAATAAATTAAATATCATCAGACCAGAACCTTTTTTATTTATTTAACCTTTTAATAAATTTCTTTAAACTTTTAAATAAAAATCAAAATCAAAATTGTATTAAATTTTCTCAAAATTTACTTAAAATTGTCTAAAATTGAACTGTCTAAAATTGAATAAATTTTCTAAATTCTTTAAAATTGTTTTAAATTTGCTTTGAAATTTTCTTAAACTGTCTAATTTTTCTAAAAATGCCTCCGGGAGATCTGGAACCAAAAGAAATAACCAGCTTTTAGTGACTTGAAACATTTTCCCTTTTACTTACAAAGTTTAAAAAGCAAAACCAAGAAAATCAAAACACTCTAAAAAATTTGTCACCAGAAGAGTAACTTCAATCCATAAACAAGTTTAACCGCGCATGCTTGGTGGATCTTACCATATCTACTAAAACCCTACTGAAAATCTCTAACTAAAGAAAACTTGTAACAATTACTTACGTAGCTGTCCTGGAGGTTTCGAATCCAAAAGTGACCACAACAAAGCTCGACCGACATTCAACCAGTCACTCACACGTGAACAACAGAAAAATTGCCGCAACGGTAAAGAACACCGAAACGATACAAGACGCCGTGTACTCGAAAGCGGATTGAACGTGGTCACACTCAGGAAGTTAACGTAGAACTGACCGAACGCCCGCAATCCTTCCACCAACGGACTTAACCCCACTAAACTCTAGAAGCTAAATCAACCAATTAGAACCCTCTAAACCAGGACATCTGAACAGGTAGGGCTCACCAAACATGTTGCCTTCAGAAAACATGTCGCATGAAATTAACAGGAAATTAACAAACGTGAAAATACTGGTTATTTAACTATTTTATATGGGGAAAAAACTTCTTTTTTATTTGAAAGGGGAAGATTCTGAATTTTTCTCAAAACTTGGAGAATTTATATCGAAAACTTTTGGAAAACATAACAAACTCCTAAACCTCTCAGTTCTTACAAAATTTTACATTTTCTAAATACAATTTTTCTAATTTAATTATAATGCAACAATTAACAATTGTTACACTAAAAAACCATAATTTCAAAATATATAACAACATGATTATAAATAATATATATTTTATGAGGTCTGGTCCATCTGAAAATTGCAAAGAGAATAGTATATTATTTTTTTTTTTTTTTAATTCAATTGATCGAAAAACATAATTTTAAGGCAAAACGTAACAGGTGAATAATCTAATTGAACATAGAAATATTTTTTAAGATAGAGATTTAGAAGAGAAATGTAATGGTAGTCATAAAATGAGCATTGTAAATTTGTTTTATCCGTAAGTATGTTAAGTTAGTTAATTATTTCTTTTAAAGCATATGCTATAATATTTTTAAGTTATTTATTGTTTAATCATATTAAACTTCTCTCACTAGTTAGTAATGAGCCTTCAGTTCTGTGCGTGACTTCAACCAACAAGTGCGGTAAGCCAAATAGGAGAATCAAACTTTGGACCTTGCCCTTCAAAGTTTACCTCAACTTCTGAGCTTCCAGCATGTGTAAAGAAAATGGATGACTTTCTTTAAGTTTCCAAAAAACATTATCTAGTGTAAAGCAAGATATTTTCTAAAAAACTTCTATATACAGTAATCAAATTTCTATTGAATTTCATAGTTGTAAAACCTTTAGTTAATAAGTTGATTGAACTTTAATTTTATTTGGCCCATTATACGAATGGTTAAGGGGCAAAGTGTACCAACCCTAAATTTGTCATTCTGAGATACGTAAAGCTTAAGTTACAAATTTATTGTGCCAAACTTTAATAATAAAAAATGTTACTATTTACATAATTCAATTGTAAGATATGCCTTATTAACTGTGTGAGAAGTTTAATATTGATTTAAATTCTTTTTCTATTTAAAAAAAGGGCTTAAAATTAAAACATGTGTTTTTCATATAGAGCATTTGGGTTGGTTACAACACAATTTGAAACACAGGGTTCCCTCCAAACAAACATATGTTCAGTGAATAAGAAATAAAAACACTAAGGACAGGTAAATAGGAAATAAAATCCCACCATACAGGTTGGTCTATTATACTTTTCACCTAATTATGGTTTGACATTACATGTAATTTTTATAGGTTGGTCCAAATTTGTACAACATATAGAAAGGTTGGTCCATATTTTTATAAATGTTTAGTTGCAGATTGGGCCAACATATTTCATGGAATTAAATAAAAACCACAGCTGATAGAGTTTGGTCCATTATCACATTAAAAAAGACTTAATTTTCTACATTTGGTAGTGTTGTCACCTAAAAATGAGTAAATTTTGCATTATTACACTGTACCTTTTAACCATCATATATTAATTATTGTGATTATTACATGTGAATTGTAGACTTATATAGTCATATACAAATTATAAATGTAGACAATTGTCAACGGAAGAGTTAAAAACTAACTTTTAAAACCATGCTCTACCTGTTTCCTTTGACGAATTAACCATTCAACATTTTAAATACAAATTTATCAATTTAAAATCACATTTTTTTACATGACAAGATGTCAAATGATCCGTCACACTTTTTGAAAATAAGTGTCAATAGGTGTTCAATAATTGAATAATTATTGAAGTTTCATTCTTTACGATCATAACTGAATATTACTCAAATACAGTACTGAGCGTAACATTTGAATGTGTGACACGAGAGTTTGAGTGAAAAGATCGATTCGAGATTCAGTTGGCGTGTAACACTGTCACATGCTAAACGACTGATTGAAATTTAATGACGCATTCACTGGCCTACCTTTAAATATTATCAGTAACATAACTGCCGAAATAAATATTTAGAAGCTGCGTGTCGCAAGCTCGAGAGGGTAAAGATAAAATCGTAAGATACAATTCTCAAAATGGTTAAATATAATTAATATTTTGTCCTCACAGGTCTATCACATTAAAAGTGTATTAATTTATTAGTTTTAATGACAAATAAGCATATTATTATATCCTTTATAAACTATAAATTTACTGTTAGTTGTTATTTTTTTACGACAATTGTAAAGCAATCAGAAAGAAAATGCCTATAGTAAATTAAAGAAGTATTTTATATTAAAATTATACAAAGCACTAATAATGAAGATATGCATAAGGGAATTCAATTTTTAATCCAACTTAGTAATACTAAGTTACGACTACTACTAAATATCCTCAGTGCTTCATTTATAATGCCAAATTTTATTTCATCATACAATGGGAGCTGGGACATTGCACTGTGTTTTCTTAGCTCATAAATGAATTCACAGGATTAGTTTTTGTAAGGGATCAGCTGATGGTCACCGGCCGTTCAATAATTATTGTTGGTCTATTGATTATGACACTTCCTAAGGAATAGTCGGTCTTAATTTGTAACAATGACTACATTCGCTCATGACGAAAATTAGAAAAAAAAGATAAAATGTCATTTTTATATAACACGTTAACTTTTTTTAAATTGATTACAAGTAATATTATGTAGCGATGTTAATTAAATAATAGGAGAAAAGGACAACATACTTCATGACGTATTAGGAGATAAGAACTTAATAAATTACACCTAGATTTGATATAAATGAAATACGACTCCAAACAAGAGGTATAAACCAAGCTACGTTAAGAAATGCTATTAAGCCTCCAACAAGGCAGCATAATCTGTCATAAGCGCGGTTCCTTCACCTTGCATCCAAATGAGCCAGTTTGCACATTTACATTATGCCTGTGAACAAACACACTATCTCTGGCTCACCTGGCTCCGTGTCTGGCGGAGGAGCCAGAATGGAATATGTTAATGTAATTTGCTTTTCCCCACTACGTGTCAGCTTTCTGTAGTCAGCTAGGATTACACAGTACTTTGATACAGTCTTCTGATACATATGAATTTGTTTCCATTTTTATTACAGCAAAGGATGTGCAATTATTGGTATAGACTTTATATTTTGATGCTAAAAATATTACAATAATAATTTCGTTGTATAGAAATATAGTAAATATATAATTTGACGCATTATTGAGTAAGGAATAATTTGGCCGGCAAAACTGGCAGATTAATTTGATTGCTTGTTGTACTTAAACTGCTTTATGTAAATAGATCATCAGCTAATTTTTACAGTGTTTGAAAGATAACCTCTATGTGTTTTTATAGTGTTGTTTTTGTGAGGAAATAAATGCATTTTATGATTTGTAAATTTGGAAATTAATACTGTCAAAAAAATTACTCATATACGAGAATCATGTAATATAACCGTAATACAACATACATTATACTACGAGAAATCCAAAAAAATCAGTATAAAGAATAAAAATAAGTACACAAACTACAAATAACGAAAACCTATTTAATAAGTATTTCTTCACCACTGACAAGAAGGTATTAAACAATGTTATATTATATTCATAAAATTACAAGTTACTCTTTCATTCACACATTCCACGAGTAAAGCTGTGAAGTGACTAAAGGCGTGATCGTGAAGGGCGTTTCACCGAATCCCCCCTGAGCTAACGGTCGTCACTTCAGTCACTTCATTTGTTTATTAAATTTTACGCACAGACCTGCAGGCCCATGTGACCTAGCACGTGAATATTTTTATGAAGAAAAGTAACATAGCAAACTTTAAACGATAATTCATCAATGAGTCACTATAGTAATATAAACGGTGTTTCAAACAGAATGACCCGAATTAAATAGGTAAATTATTAGAAACATGGACTGAACCCTAACCTCTCAGACATTAAAATACTCAAAAAAAATGAAGCTTACAAAAATGTATCAAATGTACAATATATCTTCCGTTTGCAGCACGGATGACATCTAGTCGATAGCTGAATTCGTCCCAAACTGTCCTTAAGTGTCAATCATAAATTCAGCTATCGACTACGTGTAAACCATGCTGCAAATGGAGGACATATTGAACATTTGACATGTTTATAAACTTAATTTTTTTGTGAGTATTTTAATGTCTGAGAGGTTAGGGTTAAGTTCATGTTTCTAATAATTTACCTATTTAAAATCGGGTCATTCTGCTTGAAACACCGTTTATATTACTATAGTGACTATATATTAGTATCAAATATGTTTGGATTAACTCATTTTTTCTAATAAATATAGCTAATTTAAATTAGATCATTCTATTTGAATACCCCTCTATACCAGGCATAATAACAACCAATATTATTTAATTTTGTACAGTAAAATGTCTTTTACCAATTTATTCATACCAATTTGTTGTATTCAAAGTATCATAATAAGGATAGAAAAATTAAAATAATTTCTGATGTTGACCTAAACTGTTTTAAACGACACATAGGCTGGCGTTATAATAGTGATATGAAGTTTTTTTTTTTTTTACTGCTATAATACCTTTTATTTATGCTAGCAGTTGTAACTGTAAGTAGTAAAGATAATGAATTACAACAAGACTTAGTTAAAAATTGATGAAAATCCAGTTGTGATAAACATCTAAAAGAACGTTTGACATGTATGTACTGTTATTTTTTACTTATTGACTTACATTAGACATTCACTCATCTACACTCATCACACTCATTCGAAATCCATATTCGCCCATATCTTGATGATCAGCGTCTTATGAATAAATAAATAAAAAAAATAAATAAATAAAATAGGCTTAGTAAAATCTACAGGATTTGTTTCGAAACAGTTCTGTAATATAATATAAATAATCTGTCTCCACCGTTGCATACTTTTAGCCGTTTTCTGAAAGAATAGTTTTAGTTTACTTATTAATTAATTTATTCAATATGATTCGTTCATTAGAAATTAACAAAAATGTAGTTGTATTACATTTATAAAAAATAATATGAAAACTATATATTTACCTTTGTAAGTTTCTATATAAACACTTTTCGGAAGTAGTTTACCATGATGAATTAGGATAATAGAAACTGAACAAGATAAATGGTTGGTGGTCCTAATCCAGGATCGGAGGACATGTTTTATGTAGCGACAATATCCTTCCCGCAGGAATACGCTGAAAACAAATTGCCTTATTTCTGTCCATTGGGCTGCGTGAGATACCAACAGCTACTGCTGACATTTCCACACAAATATTTGTTTAATAAAACCGAAGAATTATCTTACATTATCTGTTATATCTATTTATATTCCTTTACTTTAACTGATTTGTAATATAACATTAATAAATTTGGTTGTCTATTATTTTAGCAAAAGAATCATAGATAAACATACTCTAGGTGCATTTTTTTACTCATATGAAACGCTTTGTTTTGTTTATAAGAAATAATTTAAGTGATATACACGTTCTTTTCAAAATTCTAAGCCATATACGTTTTATGGAAAAACGATAAAAGAAACTGCGTCCACAATTAGTCTCCTTAGCCTTTGTTTCTTTACCAAAATTAAGACAATTTTATGTTTCAAAACGATATAACATAATATTTTTGGAAAACGGATATCATAAGTCAAGTAAATATATCATATCATATCATATCACAAAGAAAACAGGAAATATAAGTCAAGTAATTTCCCGTTCCAATTGTATCAATATTATGAAGTACCTAGGGAAAAATAAACAAAACATGTTTGGTATACATGTCCACAGTGAGTTTATATGAGATGAAGTATTGGCAATGTTAAAAGCTCTGGATATTTCAATATTTGTGATCACGCACCGTACAGTATCAACGGTCCCACTCACTCTTTATGTCTCTCAAACATAACAATGCATCACCAGCGTGCTTGTTAATAAACAATGGCTTGTTTATAAATCAACGGCCAGGTTGAATCAATAACAATAACCCGGATAATCCGTTTGGAATTAACCACCACGTAACTTCGGATTATAATATGGCCAATTAGCATAATGATTTATTTGCACAATTGCTTGCAAAATATTGTCCCTAACTCATTGTTATTCAGTGGTTAAAATTGTTGGTTTACAACGGTTTTGTAAGCTTTAACTCTGCAATTTCATAATTTATAGTTATTTTTTTTTAAATGTTTAAAAGAAACCAGTATTTTCAAAATACGTAACAACATGATAATAAATAAATGTTGTATGTGATCTGGTCAATCTGGGAGCATAGGGAGCGTTTAAGAAGAAATAAATACTTAGTTTTGCAAAATCAACTAATCTATATAATTCATTTTAAGGTGGTTAAAAGATTTTAGATCATTAATTTAGTTTTACAATAATATATTTTAAGAACAAAATTATAATTAAAACGTTATTTTGATCCATATAACGTTCTATATATACGAGTAAGTATGCCAGAGTGTAGTTAACTATTTTATTTAAAGAATAACCTTTATTAATTAAAGTACGTTATTGTTATTGATTCATTTTAAACTAAAGTAACACCAGACTAAGTGAGTTTGTAGTTATGTGCATATTAGTTGATTAGGTTAACCTTAATCAACCTGATTTGGGCGAGCCAGTGGCCGAGCGGTCTAAGGTATCAGGACTTTGAGCTTGGGTTAGAGTAAGCGCTGGTTCGAATCCGGCCTAGACTGTTAGTTTTACTAGTAATATTCACCTTGTACTGTACTTGTTCTCCCCCTTACTCTGTCTGATTAAGTTCCTCTCACATATCAATAGTCTATGAGGTATGGGTAGAGTAAGGTAAAGAAGGACGTTGGCCTCTCCTAAAAAAAAAAAAAAAAAAAAAAAAAAAAAAAAAAAAAATATATATATATATATATATATATATATATATTTCGTTAACTAATTTTTAATAATATTTATCTTAGCCTATATTTATGATCGTTGGTTTGGATTTTTGTTGGTGGGTTGATTATGCATTCGCAGTAAGAAAAGTTAATAATATTTACTTATGAACACAATGATATCAATTATTTATTTCCTACCCCAACATTTCTAGTCTAAATTTCCCTACCCTACTTTTAGATAATTAATTTGTTTATCGTTAATAAAGTCATAGTAGCTTCTCTCAAATAGCTTAAAGCTATTCATTATTAATTTATAAGACACCGATCGTAGATATATGGGCGAATATGAGGGGTGAATGAGTGTAGATGAACGAGTGTAGTCATTGTTACTATCTGGGTTCGACTTAGCTTAGAAAAGACTATTTATTAATAGCCCAATAGCCAGGGCAACTATGGGACCCTACAGCTTTACGTGTAATCCGAACCACGTAGTGTTGGTCTGATCTTCAGCTAACTGACAAGTCTAACACTCATTTATCTTCCCTACACAACATCCTAACCTTGACTACCATCCAACATGGACAGCCCAGACTACTCTAGTAGTGTCCAAATCGATAACGACCAATGAGCGGACGCCGTGTCGACATTAAGAGGACCGAGCATGGAACACTTTGTCCCCAAGTAGCTGGGTTATAGCACTGTGCCACCAAAAATTTTATAGCTGATAGTACCCCTGTACGTGTATGGGTGGGTAGGTGTGTCGGTACGACTGTTCATGTATGGGTGGGTGGGTGGGTGGGTCGGTACCACTGTACGTGTATGGGTAGGCGGGTGGTCAGTTCCACTGTACGTGTATGGGTAGGCGGGTGATACAGTACCACTGTACGTGTATGGGTAGGTAGGTGTGTCAGTACCACTGTTCGTGTATGGGTGGGTGGCTGGGTCAGTACCACTGTTCATTAATGGGTAGGTGGGTGGTCAGTACCACTGTACGTGTATGGGTAGGTGGGTGGGTCAGTACCACTGTACGTGTATGGGTAGGCGGGTGGGTCAGTACCACTGTACGTGTATGGGTGGGTTGGGTTAGCAATCACTTAGCAATACATTAAGGATAATATTAAATGAAGACTAAAATCAACCAAATTAGCAATCACTTAGCAGTACATGAAGGAGAATATTAAATGAAGACTAATGATAGCTGATATGTAAAAAAAAATCGCAAACAAAACATTTCTAAGTTGAATTGAAAATGTTAATAATCGACGCTAAACTCAAAAGAGGGTTCAAATTTTGAACGTTGCATTTCAAAGTTTATCGTAACTAAACTGAGCTTTCATTATTGTTAAAGAAATGGATGAGTTTGTTATAGGTTTCCAAAAATGTCATGTAACAGAATTCCAGACATTTCTTAGGAAAAACTAATATATAAAATAATGTATATTGCATATTAATATTTTAAATTTATAATTCATAATTTGATTTAGTTTTCAATTTATTTTGGTCTAGATTACTGTGCATATCACATGTGGATTGTACATGCACATAATTATAAGAAATTATGTGAAGATAATTATAAACCATAAAACTTAACACTTAACTTTAATATGATGATCGTACTGTTCCCTTTTACACGTAAACATTTTACAATGAAGATGTAGATAAAGTAAAGAGAACATTCTTCATGAAAAACAAATATATCCAGCAATTGCTCCTGGTGTGAAAAAGGCAATTTACAAACAGTAATCTCGAAATATAGAATGGCTGGATATAATAGCATTTTATAACAAGAAAAACTGGCATTTTACATTCTCGTAAACTCAGTGAGGTAATGGTAATGTTTTGGAAAAATTAGTGAAACTAGCGCCTCGTAAATTTTTATCATCATAGACATAAATAAACAAGATACATCAATCATTAACTTTGAACATTTTGTATTTAATTTAATATCATTGATTTTAGGAGTAATTTTTATAAATTATTTGTTTCAGATCGTTTTCGTTGATCGCTTGGACCTGTTTATTCGTAAGTATATTAATTTGTATCATAATATTGTATATGTCATTTATTATAGACCTGTACTACGAACATATTAATAGTACTCAATTATGAAAGTTATTTTAGTATCTTTGACATTTTGGCTTAATTAGTTAGTGGATTCTTAAAACAAGATAACAATAATCACGAATTGCACGCAGAGTAATTGACAGAGCTAAAATAATATTTTGTGGTGGCATTCTAATATACTAGTTAAATAATCAAACATTCTATAGGAAGTATTAAAATATATTTAATGGCAAATTGTGTATAGGCCTACATACAGGGTGTCACAAAAACGTTTCCTTGCTGTTAATTTTCAGACTTAAATTTAGAAAACAAACTAAGGATAAAGTGTGATAAAATTCCTCTCCGTTTAGTATTTATCTGCCTGTTTGTGTTTTTCAAACAAAACTAATTAAATAAATTGATAACAAATTAATAATTCAAGAGCGATTTAACTGAATGTTTTAACATTTGACATAACTTTATAATACAGAAAAAATATGCATTGAGTTATTAACAGATAACTCGAAAAGCTAGTAGGTGGTCTTAAGCAATTCAAAATGGTGGATATTAAAAATTTGTATTTGCAAAAAGTATCTTGTAAACGAAAATCATTTGACATTTTGAAATGGCAAAAGATAACTGCAGGGCTTTTTTTAATTAAGCGCTGTCTACTACTACTGGTAATGAAAAAGTATGTACAACATTTTAAGCCAGTTATTCAAACCATTATTCAGTATGTATTTATTTATAACACATAAAAAGGCAGGTAGGCTGAACTGAGCCGATTTTGAAATATATAACCTTCATTTTGTGGTCTAAATAAATCACCTTTCCGTGACATCCTACATTTATACATATACAGGGTGGAAAAAATTTGAAAACTTTCAAAACAAACTTATTTTTTACATGGATAGTTTAATTATTTTATTTTCATAATTTTGTTCCAGTAAGTATAATTTTTATCAGTAAATTTTACTTAAATCCGTTAAATAGTGGAGAAATAATATTGTTAAAACTAGTTATTTTCTAATTCAAATGATCACTACTCTGGGAAGGATAATCATTTAGAAGTCCGGTTTGCGGCAATTAATTTCTCTTGAATATACCTTTTATTTGCTAGCTCGAGTACCGTCCCCCTAAAAATATGAAATGTCACTAATGGCGTAAAAAAATTTTCTTCGTAGCCATGCACATGTACAAGATTTCTCTTTTACAAGTGAAGTCATACAACAGTTGTGAAAGCGTTTCCAAATTTTTTTCCATCCTGTACATCGTATGGCTTTTGATGGACAACTACTAAAAACATTAATAAGAAATTAAAAATGGATTTAAAAAAAAATATAAGTAACAAATGAACTACCAACTACTCAATTTAGTCGAATTCTCACATTTACAACTCTAATAATATAGTCATGTAAATCTTACAGAAAAACTATTTTAAGGTCGAATGAAAGATCTGAAGTAATTAAGCTATATCGAACTATGCTTTCTAATTTGATATATTCTCCTCAAGGTAAATTATTGTAAGTTCTAACAAGAGATGAATAACATCCAAAGTCATTAAATCAAAATAAAAATTCCGCAAGAACTTTAAGAAACTAATTGATAATGTTGCACTTGGCTACATACGAACAAGCACATCTCTTAAAATATAAATCTGTCAAAACTACAAAATAAATGCTGATTCGACACTGATTCGAGTACGAGACGTCCGATTCGAGTACGAGACGTCTGATTCGAGTACGAGACGTCTGATTCAAGTACGAGACGTCTGATTTAAGTACGAGACGTCTGATTCGAGTACGAGACGTCTGATTCGAGTACGAGACTCTGATTCAAGTACGAGACGTCTGATTCGAGTATGAGACGTCTGATTCAAGTACGAGATGTCTGATTCGAGTACGAGATCTAGTGAAAGTACTAAGAGCTTTCTTTCCATACAAATTTATAAGTGGATTCCGAAAATGTTCTTTCAGACGAAATATTATGCTTATCACCAAATATTGTCTCATAAGCTGACTCTACAACTCTAATATATTTAGATGAACAAACAGATTACACTGTTTATCTTTAAAAATACATCAATTTATTACACATGGTTGTTCGAGGTAAAAACACAAGATTGTTTCAAATCACTAATAATTAATTAATGTACATTGAGAGTTGTGTTAGAGATAGGCACATATTACAAAATGAACTAAGGTAATAGTATAGACATTGGAATTTATTATTATTTTTGTATTATCACAATCTTCAATAATTGTTGTCAAGCTTTAATGTTGTCTTGTCTTCACGTGTGGTAATGGTTGTTTACACACAACTACATCTTTCATTTACAGCTGTCCAGCTCAACCTCAACTTTATAAACAGGGGAGAGGCAGTGCTACCACATGCTGAAGAATAAATTCTGGTGCAAGACCTTTACAATGTAAATATAAACTTATAATCATGTAGCATTTTCAGAATGGTTTGTTGATGAAAGTAGTCCGACTCATGCCACATTAAGTTCTAATATAATATAATATTGTATATTTAATATTTATATGTATTTATACATCTTTTTCAGTTGTTTTGTTACAGTTATTTTTTAGTGTAAATAATTTAAAGTGCTGTCTCTCAAATCTGCCTAGGAGTTAGGATATGTCGTGAGATGGAAATTCTTAATTAAAAAAAATATATTACACTTAAAATAAATTAGTTGATGTATTTGAATTATATTTCCTCATTTCATGGATCTCGTGTTTTTTTTTTTTTTTTTTTTTATTTTATTTTGCCAAATTAATTTTACAAATATATGGCTAAAATTGATTGATATTGAACTTGCCCGAGTTTGTCCACTAACTTTGAGAAAACTCAATTTATTTTGTATAAAAGATAGTCTACTTACAGATAGTTTTTCATAATTATTACCTTAGTTTTTGAAGTAGCTCTATTTATAAAATGGAATGATTTATTGAGTTGAGGTGTTCGTAAAGTGCCATTCAGATTAAATAGACTATTAATTGTCTAGTACTTGAGTTCTCGTTCATTAGTGTAACTGTAAAGAACGGACGAACTTTGAAATCTGTTTAATGAATGAGTAACTGTTTCCCATAATCCATTAAACTTTTATTCTACTGGCATAAAATGTTACTTTTGCCCCTGAAATGTAACCACTATTAGTTATAGATGTTTATTACATTTATTTATTTATACATTATGCATTTACTATCAAACATGAATAATAAATAATTAAATTTTATACACTTAATCATATATTCAAATACGCAATAGTATTGAACGGTTTTTCTTTCATAATATAAAAATATAAACTTTTAAATCTTTATTTTTTTAGTTTATTTTATTGGAACATGAAAGAAGTTAATTATTGAAAGTTGTTACAAAAATATTGTTTGATGCATTATATACATAATATAGTTCAATAATATTTCCTTTCATAAAACTCGTGAGCTTTGTTTTCCATTGTAAGTTTAATACTCGTATTTACTTGGGTAACCGTAATAAAACAAACATTTTTTTGGAAATGTGCGGTACATTTTGGATCAAAATGAGTATGTTTCTTAGCAATAATAATTTTAATATTAATTTACACGTCGGAAAAATAAAGTAGGAATCAGGTCAAAATATTAAGGTACTTCTGTTAAGAAAATAATCAATAGTTTTTGGCCCAATATATAGATTGTTAATTGGATAATTATTTGTTCCAAAGCGTTCAAACTTAATATTATGTACGAAAAACTACTTTTTCAATATTACAAAGAGGATTTTGTTAAATTGAAATTTTTTGTAGATGCCTGAGGAAGACAGGATAAGCCAATGACAAATTGACTGATCGAGGGAGCTCTATAGGTCGAAAATGATAAACGAGATTGAAGGCACGTTAAATAAAACTATGGTGTTCTAATGGAAAGTAAATATACAAATAATCGTCTACATTATTGTAAAATTACGGAGTATAGCATCCAAACAATTATAATTTTGCTGCCACCAAATTTATGGTTTAATTTTCAAGGTTTTAAGTTTTATATGTTCAAATTTAGCAAACACTGAAGCTGACCATATTTTCGATAAAAAAACAAAAAAACGCGTTTAAAGTTATTGATTATGTGAAACAATATGAATGTAGCTACCATATCCATGGTAAACTATGTAATATATCGTCTATGTCAATGTGTGTTTTCGAACATTATTTTAATAATGCAGGTTTAATTCAATTAATTTCCTGTGCGTACAGTTAAATACACGTCTAGTTCAATATTGGAAGTGTAAATAATTGTTATGTTAAGAAATTATGTAATCAGCTTGCTACAGTTTTGATAAACAGATACAACTTTTTTAAGTTATATTTTTCACGCAATAGTAAGTGGAGATTATTTTATCAGTAATAAATACTATAAATATTTTATAAATGTTTTCTTAATGCTTGAGTCTTCGGGGCACTTTCATGCCGGATTTTATTAATAAAATAAATCTGTTCATTAACTAATTATTTTGCTGTTATATATGTATATTGGAAACATTGAATAATTAATAGAATAATTTGAAAAATAAAACTAAATTAAAACTAAATGACTATCTATTGAAGTTTTTATAGTAACTCTGAAATACTAAGAATACTTTTATACAATAGAAAATATGTGATAGTTAAACATTTGGTTCACACATATTTTCATTAAGCTCAGAATATTATAATTTTCTTAATGGAAAGTGGCAAATCAAAGTACAATATATGCATATGTATAATATAAGTTTTTAATTTTTAGTTTATTGGTAAAGAACTACTCAATACAATATATGATTTCAATAGATAAACTTTTTAACTAAAAACTATCTAGCCATCCAATAGATACAGTTTGATTCAATACAGTACCACATTTATTTACTCTTGTAACACTGCGTAAGAATTCTATTTAGAATTGTAGCCACTGATTAAAATTCAAACAAAATTAAAGTTATGAAATGTGTTGAAGAGAAGTCACACAAAACGCCAACTTGTATCTTGAAGTGGGTGGGTTAATACTTTCGAATGTGTATGAAATGGATATGGGACAATCTGTATGGGTGGGTGGGTATATTTGTAACGTTTTGAAGAAAAGATCTATGTATTATTTATCTATTTTTGTTGCCGCGGCGTGCTGGCTCAG
The DNA here is from genome assembly GCA_035578905.1 of Stictocephala bisonia. NCBI lineage: Eukaryota > Metazoa > Arthropoda > Insecta > Hemiptera > Membracidae > Stictocephala > Stictocephala bisonia. The sequence continues at coordinate 5,592,961 of JAQJVL010000006.1, forward strand.
TGGCTAAGGCTTAAGGACTGCAGAGGTCAAGGTCCAAAGTTCGAATTTCCACTGAACCAACGGTCGGCACTTCACTCGTTGAATAAGGTTCATGCACAGACTTATACCCCTTGTGAACTGGTGAGTAAATTTTTTAAAATAAAAAATTTAGAACAAAATATTAAATTCACTGCTTAATGTTGGCATTTTCCTTACTTAACACAAACGTGGTCTTATTTCATACTCATTACAAGAAAACCTTAACATGTTATTGCTCTAGTATTATTTGAAACAGTTATGCAAAGTTAAGTGGTGAGATATATTGGACTAACCTAACGACAGAATAAATTTACTTAGCGAAAGTCGTTTTGTACAGAAAGTGTTCTGGAAGAGCTAAGGTTCCCCGTTAATGGCTGGAGAGGTTAACCTTATCGTTAATCTTGACTTCCGTCGCCCCTTTCCGGCGAATACTTATCTTTTCTCATACTGTATAAGAATGGCTGGAAATATTAGCTGTGGTTATATTATTTTCAAAAAATCATCCAAATATAATAAATACCTATTATTCCCCTTTACAAGCCATATCAACTGGGGTATTACATTCAAACTATTATATTAATATTACTACTCTTATTTTAGTATAGAAACTGTTTCAAAGTATATTTGTTAAAATTCAATATGCAAACATAAAATTAAAGTGAGTTTGTGCTTTGTAAATAAAATAAACTCCAAAAATTGTCTGGAATAGTTAAAAATAATAACAGGGACTCTTTTTCATTATGTAAGTGATTTATTTAAATAATTTATATAATTAGTAGTATATAACTTAACTAGCACAATTTTACCATTGTAAAATATTTTAATGGTATGTATTCTACTACAGGGATGTTTATTAACGATTAAAAAAATTATACTTTATTTGATTTATTATACTAAACAAATTACAAATATATATATAACTTATATTCAGGGATATATTTCAAGAATTACTAGCTTAGTGGCTATAGTTTACAGAACAAAAATGAATCTTGCAGAGGGTAATCTTTGTCGAATTCTTCTAGCACAATGGGAAATAGAACACAATATTGTCGCTACATATTTGTGTTAGAAATGGGTTCATATGTGTTGGTTGGCAGAGTTGTTGTTGTGGTATGTTGCATTAAAGCTTCACAGTAAAAAATTCCAATTAGAAATGATACAACACAATATGATGGTAACTATATTTGTATGTGTAGAATAGGAGAATTGTACATAGGGGGAGGGGGTTGTTAGTAATTGCAATAACATAATCCGCCTCTTGTCGTCAGCAGAGGTCATTGTGCTCTGGTATCCTGAAGCAGAGTTACTCTAGCCCAATGATAAGCAGGTCACATTACTCTCACTACAAATCTCACTACAGAAAATATATTAGTGTTTGTATGTTGCTATAAGTGTGGTTAATTACATTAAAGTGTCCTGGTAAACAATTCCAATCAGGAATGACATATCACTATTTGATGGTAAATAGCTTTGTTCGTGTAGGGTGGGAGAATTGTGGGGGTGTTAGTAATTGCAATAACAAATTCCACCTCATGCCTTGAGCAGACGACATTGTGCTCTGATAGTCTGAAGTTACTCTAGCTACATCTCAAACAGGTCACATTAGACATTCAGCACACGGTGTGATAGTAAATATATTTCTGTATGTATGGTGGGGCAATGTTGGATGAGTGAACTACATTAAAATATATCACATCATTCTCTGAGCAAACGACATTGTGCTCTGAAAGCTTGATGCGATGTAATTATTCTACATCACAAACAACTTCCATACACAATGTATTGATAAATATGTTAATGAGTGAAGGTGGGGAGAGTAGATGGTAATGAATTGCATTAACATAGTCCATCTCCTGCTGTGTAGAGGGAGATTTATGCTTTAGTAGCTCGATGTAGAGTTACTCTTGCTACATCCTAAACAACTTCCATACCCCATGTATTGATGAATAAGTTCATGAGTGTAGATGGGGAGAATAGGGGGGGGAGGGGTGAATCGCATTAACTTATTTCACCTCCTCCTGTGAGGAAAGGGCATTGTGCTTTGGTAGCTTGATGCAGTGTAACTCTTGCTAGATCACAAACAACTTCCATATTCATATATTGATAAATACGTTCATGTGTGTAGATGGGGAGAATAGGGAGGGATGTATTGCATTAACATATATCACCTCCTGCTGTGAGGATAGGTCATTGTACTCTAGTAGCTCGATGTAGATTAAATTAATCTACATTAAAATCTCAGTGACTCAGTAAGCTAACTTAGAGAGTAGATTATACAAATGCAGACCTTATAAGAATGAGCTATTTCTTAATTAACTTGTAAAATTTAACTGAATAAACGTACTTGTAGTACTATGACCTTCCTAAATAACTCTGCTTCATCTAATGCATTTTCATTATACATTAACTTGATATCCAGAACTACTAATATTACATTATATTTTCGTTCCATCAACTTATTATTTGCAATAATACTAACATGATTCCTAAACAGTTTAGTTTCCCTGTCAATAGTATAGGACTAAATATTGAATATTCTAAAATCGAATGTCTGCTGTATTTTGAGAAGGGTATATGAACATTTAAAACATTATAATTAGTTAAGATTACGTTAATATAAAACTTAGTCTATTACTATGCGGGTTGCTTTTTATTTCATAATCTAATTTCATACACCTTAATTTTTTTTATATTAAATATTATGTGTTTGTCCTTCAATAGATGTTGCATAAGTATTGCATAAGTATGTGGTATTTACTTAAGGTTTAATGCAGTTAGCTGTTAACTTTTATTTATAATTTAGTAAAATTTGTTGGTAATATCGAACTAAGATATATAAAAATAAAATGAAAGTTATGGTAAATAAACCAATATTTAAAATGAGATAATACACAACAGTTTTCCCAGTAATTCTTCTTCTTTCCGAAGTAGTTCATATTTTCCTAAACGTTTCAATATTTATTTGTTCTGTATTACTTGTCGTTATATAATATTTGAATATAATATATTAACCCATTTTAAAATCACTTATCCTAATCTTAATTTCTGATTATTTTGAAATAACAATAGGACAAGAATATGTGTTCTTGTTAATTACATAGGGTTATTAGTATTGTACAGTAGGATTACGTAAATATTCGTGAATAGGCTTCCACAACACTTATGTTCAAACAAACAATCATATTTATTAAACAAAATAGGAACTATTAATAAAATAAGACCTTTTCCGTTAATTCACTAGCACTACTTTTTCCGTTACTTCACTACCACTACTTTTTTTATCGCAATTACGGTTGCGTTAGGTTAGGTTAGGTCGCTACTAAAGTTGATCAGAAATTGGTAATTCCAATTATTGACTTACCAATAAGTTCTTGGAAAGCGATAAGATAAGGCCAGCGATAAAATTGTTTGGCAAACAGTTTTTAGAGCAACATAATATTTATCAAGCGGTAGTGAATTAACAGAAACAATAAAAGTAGTGGTAGTGAATTAACGGAAAGATACATAAAATAATACACCTTTATTAAAGAGATAATATTTAATTGCAAAACTATTCAATACAATTCATACCTGCCTAGAGTTTTAATTTGGGAAACAACTGATTTTAATTTTAGAAATTCCATAACTCGACATTTTCCAAAATATTACGAGTGGATGCATAAAGGGGAATGTTATTGATAAAATGTATTATTACTATTCCTAAAGAATTTCTGCTGGAGTATCGGTTAGTCCTATGAAGCGTGTAGCCAATACTGTTTGCTCAGGCAGAAAAAGGGCTATCTGTTTCCGAATGTTCTCCAAAGGGAATTGTGTGTAGGAAGGCCGGATACCAAATGTCTTTGATGGGATCTTTCTCATATTTTTTTTATTTTTTCTATCCCACTAACTCAAGATATTACCAACGATTTTTGAAATAACAATTCATTTTTTCAGTTTGACAAGGATTTTGAAGCTATTTCCTTCTTTTCATTATACTTACTACCAATTATTAGTTGATATAACCTATTCAGGACTGCTTTTTGTATTTTCAGTTTTTTTTTTTTTTTTTATTTAAAAACATGAATAAACTAATAGTGTTTAACTCATTGTTAACCTGATTGGTTATGCTAAAAATTGCTTGATAGATTTATATCCAAGCACAGTTATGCAGTTTGTAAATAAAAATATAACAGGCCTAATTAATTACCCTATTCTCGTTTCTTTAAAAATGATTGTTTTGTATAATAATAATAATATTGAATAAAATGATAAGATTAGCGTTGTTATATATCGTCTAAAGCCTTCTCAAAAACAATTATTTTGTATAAGATATACTCATGCAATAAGACTTAAGATGTATATCAGAAACCACATCACCGCTGAGAACTATTAGTTCCCATTTGTGATGTTACAAAAGAATGTGACTCCAAGGAGGAATTTGTAGCCAAGAATATGTCCTCGGTTTGTCATCGATAAGCCACATCACTGCAGAGACTTAATGGCAGCCATGTGCAATGGTAAGAATGATTGTGACTCCAGGGAGGAATTTTTAGCCAAGAATATGTCCTCGGTTTGTCATCGATAAGCCACATCACTGCAGAGACTTTATGGCAGCCATGTGCAGTGATAAGAATGATTGTGACTCCAGGGAGGAATTTTTAGCCAAGAATATGTCCTCGGTTTGTCATCGATAAGCCACATCACTGCAGAGACTTTATGGCAGCCATGTGCAGTGGTAAGAAAGATTGTGACTCCAGGGAGGAATTTGTAGCCAAGAATATGTCCTCGGTTTGTCATCGATAAGCCACATCACTGCAGAGACTTTATGGCAGCCATGTGCAGTGGTAAGAATGATTGTGACTCCAGGGAGGAATTTGTAGCCAAGAATATGTCCTCGGTTTGTCATCGATAAGCCACATCACTGCAGAGACTTTATGGCAGCCATGTGCAGTGGTAAGAATGATTGTGACTCCAGGGAGGAATTTGTAGCCAATAATATGTCCTCGTTTTGTCATCGATAAGCCACATCACTGCAGAGACTTAATGGCAGCCATGTGCAGTGGTAAGAATGATTGTGACTCCAGGGAGGAATTTGTAGCCAAGAATATGTCCTCGGTTTGTCATCGATAAGCCACATCACTGCAGAGACTTAATGGCAGCCATGTGCAGTGGTAAGAATGATTGTGACTCCAGGGAGGAATTTGTAGCCAAGAATATGTCCTCGGTTTGTCTTCGATAAGCCACATCACTGCAGAGACTTAATGGCAGCCATGTGCAGTGGTAGGAATGGTTGTGACTCCAGGGAGGAATTTGTAGCCAAGAATATGTCCTCGGTTTGTCATCGATAAGCCACATCACTGCAGAGACTTTATGGCAGCCATGTGCAGTGGTAAGAATGATTGTGACTCCAGGGAGGAATTTTTAGCCAAGAATATGTCCTCGGTTTGTCATCGATAAGCCACATCACTGCAGAGACTTAATGGCAGCCATGTGCAGTGGTAAGAATGATTGTGACTCCAGGGAGGAATTTGTAGCCAAGAATATGTCCTCGTTTTGTCTTCGATAAGCCACATCACTGCAGAGACTTTATGGCAGCCATGTGCAGTGGTAAGAATGATTGTGACTCCAGGGAGGAATTTTTAGCCAAGAATATGTCCTCGTTTTGTCTTCGATAAGCCACATCACTGCAGAGACTTTATGGCAGCCATGTGCAGTGGTAAGAATGATTGTGACTCCAGGGACGAATTTGTAGCCAAGAATATGTCCTCGGTTTGTCATCGATAAGCCACATCACTGCAGAGACTTAATGGCAGCCATGTGCAGTGGTAGGAATGGTTGTGACTCCAGGGAGGAATTTGTAGCCAAGAATATGTCCTCGGTTTGTCTTCGATAAGCCACATCACTGCAGAGACTTAATGGTAGCCATGTGCAGTGGTAAGAAAGATTGTGACTCCAGGGAGGAATTTGTAGCCAAGAATATGTCCTCGGTTTGTCATCGATAAGCCACATCACTGCAGAGACTTAATGGCAGCCATGTGCAGTGGTAAGAATGATTGTGACTCCAGGGAGGAATTTGTAGCCAAGAATATGTCCTCGCTTTGTCATCGATAAGCCACATCACTTCAGAGACTTCATGGCAGCCATGTGCAGTGGTAAGAAAGATTGTGACTCCAGGGAGGAATTTGTAGCCAAGAATATGTCCTCGCTTTGTCATCGATAAGCCACATCACTTCAGAGACTTAATGGCAGCCATGTGCAGTGTTAGGAAAGGTTGTGACTCCAGGGAGGAATTTGTAGCCAAGAATATGTCCTCGCTTTGTCATCGATAAGCCACATCACTTCAGAGACTTAATGGCAGCCATGTGCAGTGGTAAGAAAGATTGTGACTCCAGGGAGGAATTTGTAGCCAAGAATATGTCCTCGCTTTGTCATCGATAAGCCACATCACTTCAGAGACTTAATGGCAGCCATGTGCAGTGTTAGGAAAGGTTGTGACTCTAGGGAGGAATTTTTAGCCAAGAATATGTCCTCGTTTTGTCATCGATAAGCCACATCACTTCAGAGACTTTATGGCAGTAATGTGCAGTGGTAAGAATGATTGTGACTCCAGGGAGGAATTTGTAGCCAAGAATATGTCCTCGGTTTGTCATCGATAAGCCACATCACTGCAGAGACTTTATGGCAGTAATGTGCAGTGGTAAGAATGATTGTGACTCCAGGGAGGAATTTGTAGCCAAGAATATGTCCTCGGTTTGTCATCGATAAGCCACATCACTGCAGAGACTTTATGGCAGCCATGTGCAGTGGTAAGAAAGAATGTGACTTTAGGGTGTAGTTTGAAGCTAAGAATGTCCCCGGTTTGTTATTATAAAGTCACATCACCTGTCAGACCTAACGGTAGCAATTTTTGGTGCTAGGAAAGATTGTGACTCCACGTAGGAGTTTTTAGCCAAGAATGTGTCCTAGGTTTGTCATCGATAAACAACATCAACATTCAGATCTCATGGCAACCATTTTGTAGTGTTAGAAAGGATTGTGACTCCACGTAGGAGTTTTTAGATAAAAATATGTCCTTGGTTTGTCATCGATAAACAACATCAACACTCAGACCTCATACAGCCGTTTCAGTGGTAAGAAAGAATGTGACTCCAGGGAGGAGGTTGAAGCTAAGAATGTCCTCGGTTTGTCATCATAAAGTCACATAACCTGTGAGACCTAATGGTAGCCATTTTGTGATGGTAGGAAAGATTGTGACTCCATGCAGGGGTTTTTAGCCAAGAATATGTCCTCGCTTTATCATCGATAAACAACATCTACACTCAGACTTAATGGCAGCCATTTCCAGAGGTAAGAAATAATGTTATTTCAAGGATGAGTTTGGTACTAAGAATGTGTCCTTGGTTTGTTATCGATAAACAATATCTGAATGTGCGTTTTATTCGATAAGCCCTTTTTTCTCACAATCATATCAACACTGAGACCTAATGCCAGACATTTGATGGACATTGTTTAGCTAATAATGAAATAGCAATGAAATTATAAAATCTTGTTCGGAATATATTAAATTTAACACATTTATTTACAAGTGCCAACATAAAAGTATTTAACTGTTAACACCAATATATATGATATAATATTGGTATCAGCCATGATTACAAAACTAAATGGAAGTTAAACAGAACGCAACACATTTATCAAATATATTTAAAATACTTACGTAAATTTTATAATATCAAAATATTTGGGAGTAATAATGATAGTATATAGATTACAAATTTAACAGTATTTATATTATACTGGTGTTTGGTTTGTAATCTGTAGTAAATATATTAAGAAAATAAAATGTAGATTGCGATAATTATACTTAGTCTACTATTTCTTTTATCATATTTTCAATACAATGTTTTGTAACATTCAATTGTTATAGAGCCGTAGTAAATGTGTATAAAATATGAATAAACCTTAATTGGCTTAGTTGAAATGGTAAAGCCACAATAATATAGCCATAGAATGTTTCTAAAGATTGTTCAACAAATAACAGATAATAATAAAAAATTATTACTTAAAGTACTGGCTAAGCTAAAAACGATTAAAATGTTAATTATGTTTTAATTGTGTACGAAACACGCTTCTGAAACTTTAATTCGTTGGTAAGAAATTTATCACAAAAATAAATACTCGGAGTACATGTATTTTACCAAAACTAACACAAATTTGAAAAGTTTAAGAACATATAATTAATAAGACCAATTTAAAAAAATCACTGTTTAACTTTTTTAATTTTTCGTAGTTGTCATGATTAACAGAAATATGTAATTACTTCTGCAGGAAAATTATTTTTACGTTCCTAAAACACGCACCTTTACTTACTTAACGAGACCCAGCCTAAAATATCTTTGTATTTATACATAAACATTTATATTTTGCAATAAATGCAGGCCACTGGCTGCCAAGATGTACTGACAGTTATCTTTACAATGAAGACGTATGATTTGTTGTGGTAAACTATTGTTTTTGTTCAAATCGTGACGTGAGTGAAAATTACATCAAAATAAAACACTACGTTGCTGATAAATAACAAAAATAAACTTTGCCATGAAATAGGTTTTTCTATTTATTTTTACAGAATAAGTTTTCCACAGAGTAATAAAAACTGTGTTTCCATAAAATATAAACCTTATTCTTCCCACTGGAGATATAAATATTAAGATTTACAAAGCCTCTAAAAAATGCATCAATACTAAATATTATGCAGTTCTGAGAATTACGAAAATCTTTAGCATCTGTGATCATTACAATTTATGTTTGATTCCAAAAAAAGTTCCGAAATAAAGTGGTCAAAAAAGACGAACGTTAGTCGTAACATTTACTAATGCCATAGGTAAAGTACTGTATATATATATATATATATATATATATATATATATATATATATATATATATATAAAGCATTCTATAACAAATCGTTTATAGCATACTTAACAGTATTCCAAATAAAACTAAAAATGTATAAACATTCTAGAATTTCTCAGTTGGGTAGCTTATTAAATAAATGATTGTGTTTCAAATATACAGCTAATATACGTGAATTAATTGGTTTTCTGTATTTCAAACTAACTCCTGCTAAAAAATTATAAATTGAATAAAGTGTATACTTAAATCCAATACATATTTTTTATGGTAATAGTTATATAAACTAAATATACTGATATCTCTAAACGTTTAAGATAATTTAAAGAAATTAAACAATATTTAAACCCTTTTGTTTTAGTAATTGAAAGAGTGAAACAGTTCCAGCAAAGTAAATAGTGAAATATTTCAAGTAAATAACCAAACAAAATATTCTTTATTTACAACATCTTCTAGAAATTGCAGTGGCGTCAGGGAATATACAAATAAAAACCTATAACTAATTACAATAAGGTTCTTTGAAGTTAAAGAAGACACACTTATTACATAAAATAATTATGTCCAACAGTTATTTGATGTAAAACGGCTAAACATTTAAAATGATAAAAAATACAAATAAAACTGTAATAAATTTAAAACATTAAAAGAAAAAATACAGGTAAAATGATAAAAGACACAAAAAGGTACATAACATTTGAAAGATCTATACATAGAAAAAAAGACTATAAAATTGTATGAGTCATTGTTGTAGTCTGACTTCATCAGAATCTTTCAAGGAGTAGGTAGGTCTCTCTATCAGCCACTTGTGTAGTTGAGTCTTGAGTGATTTTCCCTTCAGTGTCTTCAGTGTTTGTGGTAGGCTGTTGTAAAGTTTGCTGCCAATGTAAGATGGTTTTCTAGTGTATTGTGTGGTGTGGTGTGATGGTAATATGAAGTCATTTCCACGTCTGGTGTTGTGAAAGTGGATACTTGTACCTCTTGGTAGGTCTGTCGCGCTCACCATTAGGATTACAGCTTTGATGTAAAGGTTTACCACAGTGAGAATTCCAAGTGATCTGAATTCTTCCCTGCAGCTATCTAAGGGTTTGAGGTTGGCGAGTATACGTATGGCTTTCTTCTGCAGAATCAATATTCTGTTTAAGTTGCTTTCGGAAGTCCCTCGCCAAGCTACAAGGTCTTATTGTATGTGAGATTCAATTAGTGCATAGTACGCTGTTTTAGCTTACATTAAATCTTCAATCCATCTAATTCTTCGTAGCACATATACACCAGTGCTGAGCTTCTTACAAAGGCCATGTAATTCCATGTAAGGCCTGTGTCCAGTGAATAGCTTCAATTCTTGTTCGGTTTTAACATTTGCTTTATTTGCTATTAGCTCTGTTTTACGGCTGAAGTTGTCACGGACAGTTTTCACCTGATTGAGGGCTAAATCATGTTGTTTTCTGTTCTAGTTAGTGCTGTGAGCGAATCTATGTTAAGCTGCTCTGCATTTTCATTTTGTAAAAGAAGCGTGATGTCGTCTGGGTACATAATACACTTAGATATAGTGTTTTCCGTGATCAATCTAGGGAAGTCATTAGTAAATAAAACATATAAGACAGGCCCAAGCACAGACCCCTGTGGTACTCCTCTCGTGACTGGCTGGGACTCTGATTTGTATATGTTCTTCTTGCCATTGTTTATGTCCTGGATGTCTACCACTTGAGTGCGCTCTTGAAGATAGCTAGCAAACCATGCACCTTCTCTGCCTTTTATTAAAAGGGTAACTAATTTTTGGGTGATAAGACTCTGGCCCAGACAGTCGAATGCTTTGCTGTAGTCAAGCATTATCGCTGAGGCATGTTTGCGTTATTCTAGTTAGTCAATGATGAACTTAACGATGTTTGTGATCGCGCTTGAGGTGGATCTTCTCTTTATGTATCCATATTGATGTTGGCTTATGAGGTCTTCTTTTGTCAGGTATACCATTAGTTGGGTTAGAACAAATTTTCAATTATTTTGGAGAATACAGAGATGAGTGAAATTGACGGTGGTTCTTAACATCTTTTTTGGAGCCTTTTTTATGTTTTGGATATATTTTTGAGATCTTCAATAAGGATGGTAACTGGCTGAAGGTGAATGATTTGTTGATGATATGTACTAAAGGGATTGCAAGTTTATTTACACAATATTTTACTGCCTTAGCAGGAATCTCATCAATGCCATGTGATAGCTTAGGTTTTAGTGTAGCTATGGCGTCTTTTACATCTTTAATAGAAACATATTGAAAGTGGAACTGTGCAAGGCAAGAGTCTATAGAAGGTAAGTGGTTGGATTGTAGGTTTGAGTTTATAGTTTTTTCAGCTATCTGAGAAAAGTAGAGATTGAAGTGGTTTGCTATAACATTAGGGGTTTTATTAAATTTTCCCTCTATTTCTAATTGGAATTTATGTTCGGTTGGCTGTTTGGTTTTCCGCTCAGATTTCACAATGTTCCACAGGGCTTTTGATTTGTTTTGTGATGATGCTATATGTTGAGTAGTAAAATAAACGATGTTTAAAGTCCTCGAGATATTTGATAACATTTGTATGGTGATGTTTTTACAGTTAGGAAAAACGTAGAAAATACACACTGTAAAACAACGTTTTAGAATTATGCTGTGTATCGAAGATAAAATATTCGACAGCGCAGGATGTTTATATTTGCCAACGCACAATATCGTATCGCTAACTCTGCACACAGTGAGCTTTAATGTTCACAGCACCGAAACCAGTCACCACGAGTTGACTGTTTACACAAACCTCGACCGACCATAAACGCATTTAGAAACAACAACACTAATAGCCATTTATAAATATTGTTATTGTACTCGTAGTATCATTATTATTAATGGAAGGTAAAGACATAATAGTAAATCAAATTTATATTACTTAAATTATTTTAAACTGGCTTAATTATAAAACACTTTTAATTTTAAAATTCGTACTAATCTTAGAATGTCTTTTGAAATTAAATAAGAATATTATTTTTATGTCTATTGACATGAATAGCAAATAAAAGATATTGTAGTACATCGAATAAAGTCAGAAGCATTACAAATAAAAGATATTGTAGTACATCGAATAAAGTCAGAAGCATTACAAATAAAAGATATTGTAGTACATCGAATAAAGTCAGAAGCATTACAAATAAAAGATATTGTAGTACATCGAATAAAGTCAGAAGCATTACAAATAAAAGAACATTTTTAATAGTATTGTTAAAATAGTTTTTCCAAGGTATATGAGAAAAAGATTTATGGAAACATTAGTAATGGTTGCAACATTTTTTTCTTAGGCTAGAAAAAGAATTGTATTATGAGGTGAAACTGATAAAGACTAAGAGTGCTCTGGGGAGTGTCAAAGTACCAACGGAAGCATTAACAGTCTTCTTCGGCGAATATTTTTGTCAAAACCAAGCCTCCAAACTTTTACCTGGTGTTGAAACTACTTGCAACTCCGTTGACTATCAGAAGTCCGTCCCCGAACTAGTCTGTGAGTTGAAGAATGGTGGTAGTTTAATCTTTCTTCTCTGCTTGCACACCAGATTACTTTGCTAAAGACGCTTTACGCTGACAGTTATATTTTTGACTAAAAAAGAAAAAACAGTATAACAAGTAAATATTCAAATTTGTTTTTTTAAACAAAATACAGCCCCACTTGCCACAGTGTTTACATTTGATCTTCTATGTTGTTGTTTAATTAATTGAGTTGTGCTGAAGTATTCTTAATGGTTTATATGATAGAGTAATTGCCAGTTTCACCAACATAATTAAATTTATACTAACCATGGTTAAACTATTCTACCATCATTGGTTTAATATACTTTGTACTTGACTGTACATTGCAGCTTACTGTCACTGGAGGAGAACTGAGGTGGGAGAAATAAACGTTCTCTTTACTCTACACGCCAATTAGTTTAAGTTTATGAATTCCTCAACGAAACAGTTTGAATGTAACTTTATGTAAATTCAGAACAATCAGATCAACGTGTCATCACATGACAGAAAAAAAACACTTGTTATTTAAATTTAAACTTCACGATGCTTAGAGCACAGGAAACATATACTGTACTGTACTCTGTTGTGCTGTGCTGCACTGTACTGTACCGTATCGTACAGTACCATACAGTACAGAACAGCACAGTATGGTACGGTACAGTACAGTACGGTACGGTACAGTACAGTATGGTACGGTACAGTACAGTACGGTACGGTAGAGTAAAGTACAGTACAGTACGTTACAGTACAGTACTGTACGGTGCAGTATGGTACGGTACGGTATGGTACAGTACGGTACGGTACAGTAAGGTACGGTACAGTAAGGTACAGTACAGTACGTTACATTACAGTACTGTACGGTACAGTACGGTACGGTACGGTACGATAAGGTACGGTACGGTACGGTACGGTAAGGTACGGTACGGTACGGTAAGGTTCGGTACAGTAAGGTACAGTACAGTACGTTACATTACAGTACTGTACGGTACAGTACGGTACGGTACGGTATGTTACAGTACGGTACGGTACAGTACGGTACGGTACAGTACGGTACGGTACAGTACGGTACGGTACAGTACGGTACGGTACAGTACGGTACGGTACAGTACGGTACGGTACAGTACGGTATTGTACAGTACGGTACAGTACGGTACGGTACGGTACAGTAAGGTACAGTACAGTACGTTACATTACAGTACTGTACGGTACAGTACGGTACGGTACGGTATGTTACAGTACGGTACGGTACAGTACGGTACGGTACGGTAAGGTACGGTACAGTAAGGTACAGTACAGTACGTTACATTACAGTACTGTACGGTACAGTACGGTACGGTACGGTACGGTAAGGTACGGTACAGTAAGGTACAGTACAGTACGTTACATTACAGTACGTTACATTACAGTACTATACGGTACAGTACGGTACGGTACGGTACGGTAAGGTACGGTACGGTACGGTAAGGTACGGTACAGTAAGGTACAGTACAGTACGTTACATTACAGTACTGTACGGTACAGTACGGTACGGTACGGTAAGGTACGGTACGGTAAGGTACGGTACAGTAAGGTACAATACAGTACGTTACATTACAATACTTTACGGTACAGTACGGTACGGTACAGTATGGTACAGTACGGTACGGTACGGTAAGGTACGGTACAGTAAGGTACAGTACAGTAAGTTACATTACAGTACGGTACGGTACAGTACGGTACGGTACGGTACGGTACAGTACGGTACGGTACAGTACGGTACGGTACAGTACGGTACGGTACAGTACGGTACAGTATGGTACGGTACAGTATGGTACTGTACGGTACGGTACGGTACAGTACGGTATGGTACGGTACAGTACGGTATGGTACGGTACAGTAAGGTACGGTACAGTAAGGTACAGTATAGTACGTTACATTACAGTACTGTACGGTATAGTACGGTACGGTACGGTATGTTACAGTACGGTACGGTACAGTACGTTACGGTACAGTATGGTACGGTACAGTATGGTACGGTACGGTACGGTACGGTACAGTATGGTACGGTATGGTACGGTACGGTACGGTATGGTATGGTACAGTACGGTACGGTACAGTTCAATACGGTACAGTACGGTACGGTTCGGTACGGTAAGTTACAGTACAGTAAAATACAGTTCTGTTATATTTATTATCATCTGCTAGTGTCTAATTATAATAAATATTAATTAAAATTTTTCGTAATAAATTATCAGTTATTACATTGACATTTTGAAATGTTTCCCAATTTCGAGTATTTATTTTGTCACTATGAGACTGTGACAGGATTGACTGATTGAGGAGCTGTTATTGGTAGAGCAAGATAAACGAGATGGAAGGCACGTACAAGAAAACTCAATCTTCTATCGGCGACAGATTCTCTACAAATTACCCTTCTCCTACACTAAATCCTTAGTTTTCTTCTAATTATGAGATAACATTTCCTACTCTTGAACTAATATCTTAAATAAATTGTTTGGTGTCATGACATTTTAATCTTTCAGTAGTATGCAATGAGCCTTCCAATGATGTACAAATAAATGTTATTCTTTATGGTTATATTTCTTATTGATTATTAATACAAGGAAACTGAACTTCGTTGATTCAACATCGCTGTGTCCCAAAACAGGAATACCGAATTGTTATTTAAAATTATGCAACAACGTTCATGTATGTCTGTTACACATATTCGACGTCCATTATATATAGTTTTAAATTATCTAAACAGATACAAAAAAATGTACATGAATTCTTATAGTTAGTGTATTTCTAACCAATGTAGAAATGCCACTTACTTATTAGTAAAAACAATGAAAATAAACTTTTTCTTTTAATACATATTCTTTATTCGACAAAATATAAAAAAGTAAATTAAAATATGTGATTATAATAATCGTCTTAAATAATTTGACAGAAGCGGTAAAGCTGAAAATTTTGTATTGGAATTCCTATAAACAAATTTATTATAACCTCTTTTAATTAGCTAGTGTGGGATATTAAATTTAAATAACTAAATGAAATATCATTAGATCTATATGCATATTGTTAATGGAACTATTGAACTTACAAAAGTTTAACCTTTAACTTGATAAATTATAGTAACTCTAAAATTAATAATTGTATTATTACAATATAAACTTTACGAGTATCTCGCATTTTAACATGTATCAATTTGCAGAATAACTGTATTTATTCTTTTGTTAACTTTATATTTGAGGTTTCAAGGCATATACTTATCAAGTTCGATCACGATATCAATGTAAAGATGTATTGATTACATGTCAAAAATGTACTCTATATACCGAGAACCACGTGAATTAGATGTGTGCTTCCATGAAGTGTCGTGTGCTTGCTGGGTAGGATGTCTCGCGTGATTCTATCAAGATTCGTGTGTGATACTCAAACAAACAATAATGCATTTATTTTTAGTCTTATATACACGTACCTTATATAAAACCGTAATCACTAACTCGTATAGTAATATTGACCCACCCACCCATGTACGTACAGTTTTATTGACCCACCCACCCACCCATGTTCGTACAATTATACTGACCCACACATGTACGTACAGTGATATTGACCCACCCACACACCCATGTACGTACAGTGATATTGACCCACCCACCAACCCATGTACGCACAGTGATATTGACCCACTCGCCCACCCATGTACGTACAGTGATATTGACCCACTCGCCCACCCATGTACGTACAATGATATTGACCCGCGCGCCCACCCAGGTACGTACAGTGATATTGACCCACTAGCCCACCCATGTACGTACAGTGATATTGACCCATTCGCCCACCCATGTACGTAGAGTGAGATTGACCCACTCGCCCACCCATGTACGTACAGTAATATTGACCCACTCGCCCACTCATATACGATTAGTTGTATTAATCATTATATAAAAATAATAGGTTAATTTTTTTTCGTAAATGGAACCCCTCCCTATATTTTGACAAATTTTAATAGTTAATGTGTTAACAAGTTTTACCCTATTAGTATTGCTTAACGTAATATTAAATTATGTATATTGAAAGGAAATATATATTGGATCAACACGTATTTATGTGGGAGTTGAAAGATATTTTACGTGTTCAACCGAAAACACAATATATGAAAATATTGTTTAAATATATTTATACAGGTTTATGATAATTTGTTTGGCACGAAGTTCTCACCAAGGTAATGTTTTGTAGCCACATGATTGAAAGGACTTTATTACTTATGGCACTGGTTGTTTATGTGTTCCTGAATTGTAAACTTGGCACTGTATCGCAACCTTTATGGTTATCATAAATACATAGGTACTAACAAATAGCTTTAGTTTATATATTTTTAACAATATTTACAGTATCAAGCTCGTCTTCATACTAAAAAAGTGACGTTTGTAGCAAATATATGATAGGTATAAATTATGTTTTTGATATTTTTTCATCGGAGTAATGTTTACTACTGATATTAATTTAGAATGAGTATACTCCAGTACCTCACTGTTCAACTGACCGACTATAGCGAGTAATCAGTAAATAATGGGATAGTTAAATTCGACATAGAAGACAGCACTGGTTACAAAAAAGGAACTCCAAAATGTAAATTTGTTTATAATATCTGTACACTGTGTATTAGAGAACTTGCATGATATTCAAGAAGTTTCGTTCAACTTTTTTGTGAAAGAGTCTGACACCTGTCTCTCTTCGTCAGCATAGTTTCATGAATGATCGTTCTACTAGTAAAATCGTGTCCACATTTCTTGCAGTTACTGACCTTGCAGTTGAACTTCAAACACAAACAGATTGATCCGAAATAACTTGATCTTTATAATGTTTTTGGCAACATTTCTCACCTCATAATTTTTTTTAAATAAGCTCCTTTTCTAAAGATTTTCCTCAGCCCTTATTTAGTGGATAACATATTATTTCTGCCGTATATCTAATGTGTGATTTAGTGCGTTTATTCAGAGATCAACATTATCAGTTCAGGAGTATCACAAGGTTGCAATTTGGGACTTTTGATTTTCTTATTATTTATTATTAATAAATAATAAGGATAAACGTTGATATAAGCTGTCTATTAAGAATTTTCCTTATAGTTTATATTATATAATTATCGATATATTCAGGTGACCAAATTTATAATGTTTAATTATAGATAGTATTTTTTATTTTGCTTTCTTTATCCAGACAACTGATAAATAAATGAATGCTCGTGTATTAAAATCACTATGTAATATAACAGCCTATTTAAAAACATACCAAATCCTTTTACAAATAATAAAATAACACTAAAGGTGTTAGGTATTTTTCAATATGGTTCTAGTAACTAAGTATGTTATTAGAGCAAAGATTTAATTATACGGAAACAGTTTACATGAAATTTATTTTTAAAATAGATTTTTAGGTATATGTATTTTTCGAATTTATATTGTGACGTACAGTATAAATTGATGATTACAGTTGAAATAATTAAGCTTCAAAAAAAGAAAATTTAAAAAAATTCCACAAATTTTAATTTAAAAAATGGTATATAAATAAAACATTTTAATTATATACAACAGAGTAATTACGCCCTTGTTAATTAGTAAACCATTTTCACTATGAGGTAACTACTAAAATTTGGTAACATAATCATACTTAAAAACTACTCAAACAACCATACTGTAGAAAGAAATTTCCCCCACGTAATAAATTTCTTGGAATAAAATCCACACTCTACTTCGTAAACAGACAATTTAGAACACAGCATACGTTTTAGGATTACTGTTCATGATATGACAAAAGTACACGCTTGCTGCAGAAGGGGTGACACATAAAGCATTGAGTGGGCGGGAGGGTTGGATGCTATAAAGGGAAATAAATTACATTAACATATATCTCCTGCTGCTAGGAATATGGGACGTGCGGTGTGTGTAACCAAGATAGAAGATAAGGCTTGTGTAAAATGTTCTGTTTATTCATTATTAATTACATTTACGTAGTTATGAGAATTATTAGTAAATTACTTTACACAAAAAGTTGTTTAATATTTTGTATTAGGAACGTATATTTTTTATTTAACTAATTTATGGTAAAAATTTATATAATTTAATATTAGTTTGTTATATATTTTATATGTTGTTGTTGTAATGTTTATTATAATGTTGTAAATGTTTTAGCAGAATACTGTCTACTGTTATAATTTTGACCTTATGACAGTTAACGTTTTTTACTATTTCTAAACTGAAATTGTCACTGTATAGGAAATTAAATATTTGTACAGAGTAAAGTAAATACATTCAAATTAACATTCAAATAAATGCGCGTATCAAATCGTACAAAAATTACTAACTATTTTTAAAATGTTACCAGTCACCTACATATTTTATTGAAGTCAATATAAAGGTAGCTTGCATGGACAATATTATCAGGATAAGCATTGTAAATGATATACTATATTGATGTTTTCGATCATGAAAATATCCTTTCTTGGTAAATTATCACCGTTTTTAGGTCGTGTATGTTACTATTTCTTAATGACACTTTCTATAGGCTTAGCTAAAGTCGTATTCTACATTATCATATAATTATGTTAGACAGTTTTTATGGCCCGTGACGTCTGTTTGGTAATTTAGTGACATTCATTTTTGTTTGGTAGTATGGGTGACTAATGTGATTAAATTGTCGTGTAGTTTTTGTGACTGGTGTTGTTTGATCATATTGTGTAGTTTGGGTTGCTAGTGTAGTTTAGTACTGCTGGGTACTTAATGAGGCTAGTGTCATTGTTATAATAATGAAAATAGTTTGGTAGCAAGTATTTCTAAATCACAAATGATGTAAAACTATAACTTTTCTCGTTGGTTGTTTTGGAATTTGGTTAATTTCTGAAACAAACAAAAATGCTGTTTTAGACTTATGGCTTAAAAATCATAATTTATTATTGTGCGAATACTGATGTGGATATCTAAGAATATGTGACATAATTTGTGTGCCAATAATGTTAGTATGCAAATTCCAACACGTTCACAAAAGGAGTTTGCTTCCAGGTTACAAATTTCTTATCCAACCATTTAGAATCGTTCTTATAAATCTGACAGTAAATGAAGAACTAACAGCCTCAGACCAGTTCATAATCTAACAAAGCTTGATGGGTATCAAGGACAATTGTAAGTTTTAGACACTTGTGCTATTCCAAAGCTTTAATTATTACTTTGCGAAAATAATTTATGATTCTACATGAGTATACTTTCCTCATAAGATGGAAACAGATGTTACGCACCGTGTTGATATATGTATGTGGAGGTATACAGGGGGCTTAGGAAAGATGATAATAAAAAGGTACGCAATAAAGGAACAGCTCTTTATTTTTCCAACACACTTGAGGATCCGAGGATCCTTCCTTAAACAAAAATTATGTATGCCTTCTGATTCAACAGCTGAAAATATTTTGGATTGTAAAATAAGATACTTTGTTTGTAAATGTTGGATATTCATATAAAATAAAAATAATTATTCAATTTATAAAAACAAATTGTTATGTTTATTGAATATTGTATATGATATACAATCATAAAATCACAAAATATATATATATATACATTTTTTTTTTAATAATGAGAAAATTTTTTAGATTACAATTTGATTTTAATGTCATTATAAATCTATTTAACCAATAAAACAAATATTCTGACGTTTTAAAATAAATGTTTTGATTTGAATGTTTATTTGTGTTATATCTTTGCATTTTTTTTATATATCTGGTCTTATAATATGTGTTTTAGTTTTTACTATTAAAATGTTCAATCTTTTCTTAATATAGTTTTTCAAAATCCACGTCTCTTAAATTCAATTTTTGTATTGATGGATGATGAATACTTGAAATAATTTATGTTGTAAAAAAGCAATGTACGTTCTTTAAGTGGTGCCTATTAGCCCTGATATTATAAAATAAAGTTTTTAATTAAGTTCGTAGTATAATTTTAACATACTATCCGTTCAATGAATTTATCAGAAATAGGAACCATCTTTAAAAACAGTGGTGGTATCATACTAACTTTTATATTACTTTGGTTTAAAAATGTAATTACATTTCCAGTTTATATGTGTTATACCTAGTTCACTTAGTCAAGATAAGTTCGCTAGTTAGGTCATGGCAAACAAGACGTAATTAATATTAGATCCGGTTGGTGATGAAATGAGTTTTGTGCCAACCCCAGGGAAATCACCAGCACACGTGGAAAGATGAAAATAACAAGACATTATAAAAACGATATGTAAGCGAAAATCTACTCATTGTTTCCTCAAACTTATCTACAAACGTTTTCTTTGTTCAGTGATTTTCCACTGGAAACAAAATTTGAGTGGTTGGAAACTAACAAGTGTTTCAGTTTTTAAATCATGTTGAAATGCATAAGTTTTTTTGCGTCCAGCTCAAAATATTTTTTTTTGTACAATCCTCTTACCGAATATTTGTCTATGCTCTTCTTATCACGTAAAGTATTCACATGAAAAGTAAGCTATTCAATTAGAATTCAGGCTTAAGCGGTCGGTTTCATAACTAGAATCTCGTATATTTTCCGGTGATAACCGCGTCAAGGTACTATCTACATTATGTACAAGATAACCAGACGTTTCGCCCATGCTGTGATGTGACACCCTCAGTGGTATTGCTGAGATTGAGATCAACTTGTTGTAAAAGTAAGTTATGAAGCTAGGTGTTTGATTAAAGAACATACAATTATCTTTAAAATGTACTATTGACATAATGGTACAATACCTCTTAGAACAGAACAGGTTTTTACAATATGTCGAATTCCCACTCACACACCACTGCTAAGAAATATTAACCAGTCGCCATTTCTGATAGGTTGGTTCTTTTGACTTGAAAATTGTGGCGTCTTATTCAGGAAAAATAGGCTTTAAATTGATGGACAACTGATTGTAACCTTTCATTTAAACTTTTCACTGTAAAACTCCCCTTTAGGTTCAACAAAATTAAAAACTGCATCAAAAGACAGAAAAAACTGTCTGCAGATATATACTTAATCTCAGTACCCATTTAAGAGAAATGAAGGTAGTTTCATACTTTTTCAATACCCTGTATAAAACAAGAATATATAAACTTTTAATCGTTGTCTCAATTTAGCTATTTTATGTTTGTGATTAGACATACAAAAGTGTTTAAGTTATCCAAAAGTCTCTGTGAGACCTCGGTTGCCACGCAGAGGTTCCTTACCCACGTGGGGACCTTTTCCAAATTTTAAAAAGGGATCTTTTCCGTTATACGTATACCACTATTTAAATATATTGAATAATACATTTTAACCATTGTTTGGTATAAATAACGGAACATGGTATTCAATTTATTGATTTAAAACATGTTTTCCTCATTTTCAACCATTAGAATTCCAATACATCGAGGCCGCCCATATACATCGCGCCGCGGCAGTTATGGTTAGGTTAGGTTATTATATTGTAGAATGAACCTGTAATTTGTAAAAACATTCTACAATAGGCTATGCTAACCTAACCTAACCATAACTGCCACGGCGCGATGTATATGGAAATATTTTGGGATTGCTGACACATAACGGAAAAGATCCGACATTAAATAGTGGTATACGTATAACGGAAAAGATCCTTAAAAAGTTTTATAAATTACAGTAATAGAAGTTTTACTGTAATTTTGGGAAATAAAAAACTATAATATTATTACTATAGACAGGAAGACTATTTAAATGTAAATTTGAATATTGTACGGTTATTGACAGTTATTTTATTCTATGTTTTAAGTCAATTGTCATTATAATTGAAGCAATCAATAGATTATATGAACTAATCAATCGTTCATATCTTAAAAACATAACTGTTGTTATTTTAATAATAAACTGTATTTAATTTAATTCTACTAGTAATATATTTTACGATGCTGTAAAAATATAATATTATGTCTTATTTTATCTTCAAAGGGTAGTTCAAATGATAAGTATACTTCTTTTTTTAATTTTTAGAATTTAAATATTTTTCTATTCCACCTTTTTCTATCAAGTGCAATTTGTAGGGCTATATTTTAAGTTTATTTACAAAAAGAAACATGGCAGTTCAGTAAAATAAATGTTTCTAGAATGTGCAGCTTACCTGGAGACGATAAGAAACATTTTGTATTCATTCTTTTGTTAGTATTGGCAATTTATGTTGGGTGAACTGGAAAAGGGTTATCTGTTCCGTGCTTTATAGAAAGTAGTGTCACCTTCAGTGTATATTTTGTACCCAGTATTGGTGAATTGTTAAGTAGTATTTTTATAATCACGTTTATGAATAAATGACTCATATTTACTACAGAATTGTATCAAAATGTATAGTTTAATTGATCAAAAATTATGATTTGTTTACCTATACCAAATCCATTATTTTTAATAAGAAAAATGATGATTGAAAATACATATTCAACATGTTATTGTGTATCATTTACTGGACTTTATCAGCAATTTAAATTTAATGATTACACGCTTGTTTCATTTAAAATTGTTCGGTGCTTTTAATCAATGTTATTGGATTACTTATTAAATAAATTCAACTACCATTACATTTGAAGTAAACAGTGTGATATGTTCAATTGAATTTAAAACGTATGTATTGAAACAATATTTATCATGAAATACACACAGTCTAATCTCAAAGGATTATAGTAATCCATGCGAGGCTTATTATTATTATTTATGCTCTTATTACAACCTCTTTTGACTTTAATGTAACCACTTAGAAATGCAGGAAATGTTATGCCATGAATGTAATACTTTAGTTGTTTTTTCTGTTGTTATTTTTATTGTACATATCAATTTTATGTTATCAATAAAAATCTAAATGTATGGTTATACAAAAATACTTATTGTAAGAGAAAATTACTTACTTATTCCGTCGTACAGCTCCTTTGTGAATAATATACTCAGTACATGTTTCACCGTAAGTACGGCATCCTCAGCTGGTCATTAAGTGAAGATCATCCACCTAATAGGTTTCGTCACAAGATAAAATTACACAAAACACAAAGTACATAACATAATAAATAACATTAAAACTCGCACGGACGAACACTAACGACGAGCCAGTCATGACTGTCACGCATCACTTTGTCTGCAGTACTCTACATGTTTCACCGTAAGTACGGCATCCTCAGCTGGTCATTAAGTGAAGATCATCCACCTAATAGGTTTCGTCACAAGATAAAATTACACAAAACACAAAGTACATAACATAATAAATAACATTAAAACTCGCACGGACGAACACTAACGACGAGCCAGTCATGACTGTCACGCATCACTTTGTCTGCAGTACTGGACGAGACAAGTCGCTGTGCTAACCAGGCGTGTTCTTATTTTTATCAGTTTGGCAGAGAACAGCTGATCTGTGGTGACTTGAGTTACATCCATTAATGAGGCCATTGAAGAGTACTGCAGACAAAGTGATGCGTGACAGTCATGACTGGCTCGTCGTTAGTGTTCGTCCGTGCGAGTTTTAATGTTATTTATTATGTTATGTACTTTGTGTTTTGTGTAATTTTATCTTGTGACGAAACCTATTAGGTGGATGATCTTCACTTAATGACCAGCTGAGGATGCCGTACTTACGGTGAAACATGTACTGAGTATATTATTCACAAAGGAGCTGTACGACGGAATAAGTAAGTAATTTTCTCTTACAATTTGATTGAACAGCTCAGGGGCTAAAAAATGTATATGAAAAATACTTACTTTACACTTTGCTATTGTACTCATCTTTAGCACCCGGCATGCCATTGCAGTTTCTTGTTATGTCCAATATAATATGTTATAAATTACATGTAATAAGATCCAGCCATAAAACAAAAGAAGAGTTGAGAGCAATTTGGACCCATAAGTATGTAATTTCTTAGCCGTTGGTGGAGTTGTTCGTCGGATTTTTAATCAATATTAACATTTTTTTGAATAATAAATGGTGAACAATATCAAGGTAATACAAATCATTTTATAATATAAATTATACTTTTAATAATTTCATTACAATAACATCACAGAGAAGCAAGACTGTTGAAGGTTTTTTGTTTTTAAATGGTCCTACAAATTTAAATTCTGAACGTAAATAATTGTAAGAAAAAAATTTGTAGACATATATTAAAAATAAACACTTTGGTGCATTAAAACTTTCATCAATGATTCTTTTTCATATATTTAACGACTGCAACAAATAAAGTAAGATTTAGCTAGTATTGAAAACTGTGAACATTGTTTTTATTTATTTATTTTTTTTTAATATGAAGCTGAAACGGCAATAAATGACATAAGAGATTCTATAAAGATAGTTAATAATTAACGGCATATTGTATTTTTTTCATACTTTCGTTGAGTTTTTCCGTCATATTTTTTCAAGACAATTTAACTTTATTCAAAACACGGCAGTTATTTGTAAATATTAAACTCTACACTAGCAAAACAAGACAAGCAAAGAGCAAAATTACATATTCTAAAGAAATGTATTTCCAAATTTCCTTAAAAACCGAAATAAAAAATAAATCATGGGAGGATTTAAATGATATTCCAGATTTACCACAACTGCTGTTGCTTATATCGTCTAAAAACAAGTTTTGGAAAGTATCTTCATCTCTTCGGAATATATGAAAATCCAAATGTTATCCTATGTAAATCATATTATAATCTTAGAGACAAAAACATAATCTTACAATCTTTGTACTGTTTCAAAATTAACAACAAAAATATATATTTTAGATACTGGGAAGCCAGATCCCTAATGATTTAATGACGTTTTGTGAAATAAGTTGCTGTTTAATAAAAAGAAATTCATATGTACTTTTCCCACAGAATATTTTAGCTACACAGAATATCATTCTATGCATTATTATTCGCACAAACACTTATTTATACACCTAAACATTTTTGTAAATTTAAAGACTTCTTCGCCGATGATATATTTTAAATCGCACATTGTAACTCATAAGTTTATTTTCATTAATGTTAAATCATTAATTATTCCTTCCAATACTGGAAATTTGTATTTTTTAGACATGAAACACACGTAGATGAAAGATATATATAAAACGTCCTTTTTAGTCAGTAACTATAATAGTATATCAAAACTTAAGTGTCAGTAAATGTTGTAATAAATAATAAAATATATCAATAATAAATAATATACAATGACTTGTAAATAATTTTTGACTAGATTCTCATTTTTACTGTGCCTAATAATTGGTAAAACGAAGATATTTAGTAAAAAATATCAATACCTAGTTTATTGGTAAACTAGAAGTAGTATAATATTGCAAATTTCATAAAATTACTTCATATAAGTTTAGGATGTTTTGGATGAATTTTACCAAAGAAAAAAATTATATATAATTTTTTTTAGAGAAAAAGGGTTGTTTTAGTGAGAAAAATTTCAAAAAGTTCTTTCAAATAACGTCATGATGACATTGAAAAAAATCGTAAAAATTGCGTTCCATAAGGCAGAATCTGATAATTAATATAAATGAATTCACCAACAACCCTGCGTACCCATAGAATAACAAACCTTCTAGTCCATAGAAACGTGAACACAAAGCGGCCAAACAAGGGACTGGACGAAATGTGATATGGCGCTGGATTTACGAAACGCAGTTCATTCCCCACAAATCCAATACAGTGAAACAACAGCAAAGCGACATCGCCAGTCAGCCGGCACTAGTGGTTCCCTTATTGTTACTACTGTTTGGGTTCGTGTAGGTTTATCTGCTCTGTTTTAAGACTGAGTTAGAGGTTTTTTGGGTTCATACTATGAGTTTAGGTTTCCCATTTGATAATCAGTAATAAAATACTATAAACTGAAGCACGACAAATAATTCATCAATGTTTAACAATATTCTTTGTTGTTTAATTTATAATTTTTAATATGTTTATAAAATATTCTGGTAAACTTCAGAAAGTTTTGGGTTAACAAATAGGGAAAAAAGTTATTTTTTAAAATTTATTTTTTATTGTACTTATGATTAAATTCTGTTGTTTCATAAGAACGATTAAAGTACATCAAGAAGAATGATCACTTTTGGCCAGTTTGTAGTTATAATGTTCTAATTACTACAAATATTAAAATTACTATAAAAATAATTGTCAAAGTGGGCTTTATAAAGTATTTTATAGACGATAACTTCAAAACTGGAAATAAAAACACGTTTAGGACCTATTTTCACGAAATATTTTTGACGTATTTTAAACGCCAAGAACGAATTGTTGTACGCACAAATGACTCTAACAATTCAAAATAAAAGTATTGTTCATTCCAAAGATATTTAAACTTCATACAGTTTGTGGGTGTGATTGGGAATATCCTGTAAAGTATTACAGTCAAATAAAAATTAATATTAATGATTATTTTATGATAATTAGGTTTCATTTAAGGAGTTACACATATTTTATGGTAAAAATGTCTAATATATTTGTGGAAAGAAGTACTCCGAATGTATTAGTACGTTGTTTATTTCTCTAAAACGTTCATTTATTTGAGGAATTTATATAAATAGTAAAACGAATTTATATTTTCTACATGTTCTTTAATGCTTGAGTAAGTGATGCAAAATCGGATAAAAGTCAACTGGCTCGTTTCAACTAAAACAATCTTGTAATTCTTCTGATGAGAGGTTGAATATTCATTTGTAGACTCAAATATTTGTTTTCAAAATTAATAATTTTACTCACAATAATTACCTCATAATATATTTACTTAAAAATATGAATTCATTATGTTAATATTTATTTAAATGGTTGCATACTCAAACATATTTAACTACAAAATATTACTTACTACTCACTTGACAAGTTTTAGTATTAGAATGTATGCTAATACAAATAACATAATTAATATTTTAATGGTCTCTCACAATATAGTGTACATTATAAAAATTTAAAATAATATTTTATTATATTTAATTAGTATATACTAGACATACAGGATATTAATCCTAACTATTTTAGAATACTGACATGAGAAAGTGATTTTCTCTTAGGAATGGATATACAGTGATATCAAGTTTTACGAAATATTAAGTAATTTGAACATAATAGATAAATTTTATATTTTAAAACAAAAAGTTTGAGTTTCATAGCTATCCATTTTCATTCTATCTACAAAAAAATATCCCACTCCATTTAAATTGACAATTAGTTGTAATGTAGCACAAGTGCTTTGCTATGTACACTAGTTTATTATTTTTTAATATTTTTTTCAAATTTTATATACAGATAAAAAATCGCTAAATGACCTATGAGCCTCGCAACCAATAATGTTTGCTCGAACGGAAAAAGGGTCAATTTGTTTTTGAGTGTTTGCTAAAGAGAACTTATTGCAATAGTTCTGGATATTGAGGGATCTTCGTATTTTTAAGGGTCATTTGATATTGCCTTGAGAAATGGTTTTATTTATAAAATACGTTTTACCAAGAACAATAAAACAGTTATAGCATATTTTAATAGTTATTTCAGAATATTCACTTCTGTCAAATTTTTATTTTGTAATTATTAATTGTAGAAAATGTTCATGCTATCAAAACACTAACAACTACACATACAGTTTCATGAAATAAAATTTAAAAAAAATTCTTGGCGTAGTATTAAAATATGTTTAGTTAACTTAAACAAAGAAATCACAAATTAAGTTTGATATTTGTTTACCTTTGAAGTTTAAAATATTTTACCAATCGATTTTTACCTATTAGTGGTATTAATTTCTTTCGACATGATTGTAAAACTATATATTTTTATTTTACTGTGCAAATCTAAACAAGTACAAAATCTAGCAATATTAAAATAGGCTACAGTATATTTTTATAAAATTTTATTTCCGTTTCGAAAACGTATACTCAAGATAAAATCGTATCAAAAGACTAATGGACTCTACTAGATCTAGGACTGCTATAATAGTTATAATAATATTTCATGATTTATAAACAAATACTGTCTAGCAGTTAACATTTTTTGTTAATTTTTAGAATTTATGAAACTATTCTTATGTTTTAGACTCTTTGTAATATATAAATTTTGTTACGTTTTGTTCTATGATAATTGTAAATGTTTGTGATTGTTAATGTTAAAAGTGTTTATATTGTGTTATTTCTAAATATACGAATTCTTAATGTATTGTTGATAGTTGTATAGCAATATTATATAAAAGACATTTATATTAAACTATTGAATACATAAGTTTGATACTTTAGGACATATTTCACATGTAATTTTGAGAATGTTTCTGATAAATTGGGCTGGTAGCTGTTATTCACAAACTAACTACAATGTCCGTAGTGAGCATGCTCATACTTCAACTACCATGAGAACGGGGTTCTCTCCATTTTAAGCGCACGTTGGGAATTTCATAATATTGTCCCTACGAACCCTCCATGTATCAGGAATATTCTTCAGAATTCTGGTTCATATCTTAATCTTGATTATATTAATCTTTACACAGTATTCATATAGACAACCTTTTCACTCTCTTTTTATTTACTTACTTAAAATTAAGTACCAAACTTCTTTTTAAACATCAATTAACTAATTGAGTTCACTAATCTTACCTTTTTTCCAATCGATCGCGACACGTACGGTCAGCAGAGTTGCTCAAACTACCTAAGTACACACGACCTTCTACAATGTCCTCCCTTACCTGCACACAGTGAACCTTACATAAACTCTCACTTCTACTAACGAAACACAGGTCTATCCAAATGGATTAAAATGGACAAAGGGTATTGTGTATTGAATATCTCCGATTGTCAAATTGCACTCCCAAAAAGTTTCACTGCAATTTGACTGTTATAGCCATATCTCTGTTTTATTACCCAATATCCAGAGTGCGTACTTCAGACGATACATTACCTCTCACATGTACAAGTATCAAATTTATAGCTCCATGAAAGTAACATATACTATGTTTTTTATTTCTCAGGCAAGCGAAAATATAAAGTAATATAATCAAAATATCTTTTATTCGAGATATATTTGGATTGCCAAGCTCCGTCTTGAAAATAAAAAGAACTACCATAAAAATTCTTGGGATCAGATATATAATTTATTCAGACATATGAATGGGTATGTAAATTTTTACACATAATCATAAGATGTTTTCACAATATTTATGAATTTTGACTGTCAAATGTTGAAGTACCTCTTTCGATAAATTCGAGAAAGTAATATTTATAAATTTTCTGTGAAACACGATCTACCCGGATTTTAAATTTTGACAGTTAAATTACTTTCTTTGCATTTTTATTAGTATATTTCAATAGGCCTTTTCAGTAATATAAGAATTAAAACATAAAAATATTTAAATTGATATTTATCGTATACAATTACTGATTTTTTAAAGCAACGACAAAAAATGTAGACAAAAATTTTGGCTCTTATATATGAGGTACACGAATACATAATTTAAGTAAAAAAATGTCCCTTTCATACAAGTACATTGTCCCCAAAAGGCTCAATATTTATTTTTAATATTAAATAATAAGTTAAAAACTACACACATCGATGTTAAATATAAAATAACAAGTTTTGAAGCAACTAACAGTTATTTATGACATCAAAGAGGCCAAAAAAGTGTCAGATGAAATACTAGACTATGAGCATAGGTCAAGTTAAACATCAAATAAAAGATCTTCATAAAGAAAATTCAGTACTACAAAGCCGATCTCAAAAGGCTGAACCCTTAAAAAAATGGCAGGAGTTTTAAATTTACGAACTTGAGTTTTAATAAATTGTTAATTTGTTGAACCATTGTAAACTAAACCAATAACTTTGAAAACATGAACAGTATGCCTACATATATACTCTTTAGGAAACTGTTTATAAGATCATGGGATGTTTATATGTTTTATGACTTGCATTTTGAATTAATGGTTTTTGCTGGGAGAACTAAATGTTACAAATCACACCCTACAAGGTCCATCCTAAACATGGCAGTGTTCGAAATAAACAAAATTGAACTAATGAAAAAAAATAGGGCTGTTGTTTTCGTAGAACGTGCATAAAGGGCACAAATATAAGTCACATCTAGGTTAAAAATCACTACCTACGTGAAAAATTATTCTTTATATCCAGTGTGAATTCTCCGTATTTTACTATTGTAACTCATAAAAAGAAAGGAATCCAAAACCATTTACAAATTAGCTTGACTTTATGAAGCCCAGTCCCATATTAACAAATACTTTTAGTAAATAAATTAATAAATATTTACTAATGAGCATAATTAGCCTAACATAAATGCTCCTAATCAACAAATAGTTTATAAACATTTATAAATACATTGATATTCATGCATTATATATCTACTAAAGTACGATTACCGAATGTATCAAATATATCTCATATTTTAAAGAGAAACACGTTTTTGAAACTACTTAGAAAGATGCCTGAGAGAAATCGGGAATTTTATGTTATGTTTGTTTACCGTTTCTCAAATTGGTTAACAATATGCCATTTCTTGAGGATATCATAAAACTAATTAATTTCTTCTTGTAACAGGATGACGTAATTCTAGACAGTTGGTAATTGATAGAATTACGTATTATCTCTTTCATATACCTCTCTCCTTATATCTTTTCATATCATACATACTGTGAGAGTTGAAGTTATTGTAATCGAAATTTTATAAAAGGACGCGGATTCAATAACAAACAAAACATGATAAAAAGTTTACAATAACAATAATGTACGCTTAAAATTGTGCATGAGTTACAAGCCTGATAATCCGTGACAGAGATTTTTTTATTTTTGCCAACGCACAATATTTTACATTTCGGGCTTTAATAATCAAATGTATGACCCTCAAAGTAGCTACACAGATCACCGACCAGCCATTCATGTATTTCTAACATCAACTGTAACAATACAACATGAGTTAGCTTTCATTGGTTTATCAGGCAACTTGTGGAGTATACCTTCTTTTTTCCAAATATTGAAAGGTGTATTTTAAATTGTAACGTATTTTTAGGGTTTCATTTAGTTTCAATGTAAACTATACATAATATATAATTAATATTTTATAATGAATGTCCTAAATTTAGTTTATATCAAATAAACCATATACAGAATTTTACCGTAGTAAATACTTTCATTAATCTTTAAATATGCTTTTAAATTAGTTAGTTTTGAAGAAAACTGTTCTGTTAGCATAGCGAAACGTCTTTGGCCAGTGTATAACAGGTTTTTATCAATACGAATAAAACTAGCATAAGTAATTATAATGCCATAACAGTTCGTTTTATTTACAATATATGGAAGAAAAAATTAAAATAATTTAATTGAATGTTTTAAAATGTTCATATGTGATCTTAAGTAACTCATTATAACTAGTATAACAGTAACTGTAACACTTCTGTACTCAAAACAGACTCTTTTTTTATCGTGATTGTTTTCATTATATGCTATACTAAGTAGGAGTTCATAACAAATGTGAAAGTAAAAAGTTAACTTTGAGTATTTAAAAAATATGTAAATCCAAAACATCTCAATTATTGATTTTCTTTTACCTGCAAGTAAATGTATTGAAAAAATATCAAATATTAATAATGAATTAAGTAATCATTTCGTTTAAAAAGGAGATAATGAAAATTTGCTCCGTTAGCTTGAAAAAAAACAAAAAAAACAAAAAAAAACACATACACATATGATCCAATGCATCGTAAACTGGCAAAGCATTTATAAGATAGCAAATTAAATTTGTTTATGCAGGAAACGGCTCGCTTGGAACATTTTAATCTGCAACCCTTATAAGGCTGTAACGTGCCTTTAAAGTTAGTTAAAGCAAACTAGTCATTAAAACATCTCATCACGTAAAAAAAAAGAAAAAAAAGAAAATTCTACAAAACAACCAAATACTAGCTTATCTTATTATAATATGTCTTATTACTTTATATTTAAGTTTATTTTAGTATTATTTGGCAGAAATATTAAATTAAATTTAAAATGTTTCATAAGGCTGTTGAAACAACAATCACCAAAAGTAATACTTGTTCATGGTACTGCACTACTTTTTAAAATATCATTTACCAATCTCTTTGCTATAGGTTTTAGCTACTTTGGTACTATTAAAATACAGTAATAAATATTACTGTATTATAAAACTTGCGGTGCAATTTTTATTTTGTAATTTTGTAAATTTAGTTCCACTTAAAATTTGTAAAACATGACCCATGTTACATGCCATAACTATTGTTTGTAGTGTTTTATTTAAAAATTTATTTTCTTCTCTTAAACCTAAACATGTGAGAATAGTCTATATTAAAAAGGAAATGTAAAACCGATTTCAGGTTTATTTCTGAATTATAGTGTGAACTTTATTCAACTAGTAGCGACCGTTGGTTCAGTCAAACCTTAAACTTTACCCTCCACAGTCCGAAGCCTTAGTCACTGAACCACCACGCTGGCAACATAGTTACGAACACTATTGTCTTTACAACTTAATACCAAATTTAGTTGTGAATGTGTGTTTCCAAACATTAAAAAAAAATAATTAGAACTAGCATTAACACGGAAACTAGTGTAAAACACACTTATAATATATACATTTTTATTCGTGAAATTTTTGTGATGCAACAAAATTTTAAGTGTTTGACTTTGAGGCTCACACTATTGAAACTCTATTAATTCATAAAATGAACAAGTTATCGATATTCCCAACAAAATTCACAAATCTTTTTTTGACACCCACACACATTGAAAATGTTTGTTCAAACAATATGTGAGCTACTGACTGGAAACACTAAATGTACCGGAAACGGCCGGAAAAACCAATATTTAACTATCTATTTCAAACTAACGGTGTATATATGGAATTTATAGGTGTATGTATTTCTAAATGTAATTATTATTATAGAAACTTTTAAAAACAGTACTCTGGGAAAGTTACTTTATTTAAAATCCTAAATTTTTTTATGTTTTGGTAATTTCCAAGTTATGTAGAAAGAAAATTGAATATAAATCTTACTAAAAATATAGAAAATATTAAAAGTTTATGTTTTTTAATAAATAAATAATTTATTCTTGTTTGGATAAGTGGATATTAATATAATATTACAATAAATTACTTCATATTTTAAAGATTTGGTTTTGTAGTTCTTACTTTCATATTGGGTACTGGGATAGTAAAAAATGAGTATTTAAAAACAAATCTGACTTTTTATTAAGTAGCAAAAATTACACTCATTCGCCTAAATTCATTAAAAATTTACATATGATCGGAATGATTCATTCATTATTATTATGAATCACTATTCATTATTCATCTCTAAGATGCCGATCGTAGAGATATGGGCGAATATGAGGAGTGAATGAGTGTGATGAGTGTAGATGAATGAGTGTAGTCATTGTTACTATCTTGAGTTCAACTAAGCTCAGAAAGGACTTTTCATTAATAGCCCAATAGCCAGGGCAACTATGGGACCTACAGGTTTACGTGGAATCCAAACCACGTAGTGTTGGTCTGATTTTCAGCTAACTAACAAGTCTGACACTCAGTTCTCTTCCCTACACAACATCTGAAACTTGACTACCATTCAACATGGACACTCCCGACTTAACTAGTAGTATCTACGTTGATGACAACCATTGAGTGGACTCCCTGTTGGTATTAAGAGAACCGAGCATGGAACCTATCGCCTACAATCTCCCAAACACTTTGTCAATTGATGACCGTGTTAAATGAATGACTTAGGGTCAGCTACACCTACCCTAAATGTTCTGTAGGATTTTATTCTCCAAAAGTCAAATGCTATATTCAAATAAACATTGACTTACTTGACTTATTTCCTTTAATCCCTGCAGGTGGGACGTAGGGCTGCAACGAAGGACCTCCACCGGACTTTGTTCTGCGCCAAACACTTTATCTCTCTCCAGGTCTTTCCTTCTTCTTGAATTTCTATTTTCACTGTCCTTCGCCGAGGGTCTACCTCTTTTCCTTTTTCTTTGCGGGTTCTAGTCTAGTTCCAACCATACTTTCTTTTCTTTATGGTATCCCAAACCGGATCTTGGTTAAATCTGTGCCACAAATCGGCGTTTTAAATAATGTTAGGCCAGTAAAATTTTAGATTTATTCTTAAACATTTATTGATAAAAACTTGTAATTTATGTATTATGGGCTATGTAATTTTCCAGGTTAGGCATCTGTATAAAAGAACGTATTTCACATTACTATTAAACATTTTAAGTTTTGTTTTTCTTCTTATTTATTGTGTATGCCAGATTGGCTGGAGTTTTGCAAAGATGCCTTTTGCCTTTCGTATTCTTAGTTCCATATTTTCTTCACTACCTCCTGTATCAGAAACGACACTCCCCAAATACTGGAACTCCTGAACTAGTTCAATTCTTTCGTTGCCAACAAAGTGTTCTTCTTGGCTTCTCTGGTTAATTCACATTTCTTTGGTTTTGTTTACATTTATTTTCAGTCCGACATTGCGTCCTTCTATTCTTAATTCAAATAGTTTATCTTTCATGTCATTTAACTTATGACTCAAAAGGCATCTGCATAGTCAATATCTTCTAGTCTTTTTATCAGTCCTCACTTTAATCCTCTAGGCCTTCTATTTACTTTTTCCATAGTTTTGTCTAACACAATCAGGAAAATTATGGGTGAGAGCAGACATCCCTGTCCAACTCCCGTCGTTATCTCAAACGGGTCAATAAGCTTGCCTTCGTGAATAATGACATTCATATCCTTTATAAGTTGCCTCGATGATATTTATTACTTTTTGTGTTAAACATAAACATTACAGCTTTATTTATGAACATACAGACTGAAACAATATATTTTTGAAAGAACAAAATGGTTTACAGCCCCCCGAGGACAAATTAAAATTTTAGTTTTGATTTAATGTTTTATACACCAAAACATATTGTTGAAATTCTATACTTAAAAAAAAAAAAAAACGATAAGTTTAGAATAAAAATCTCTTTTATAATCAACGCTTGCTCAAAAACGCATGTTCAATTTAAATTACATATGTTTCAAAATGTAAGCGTGAAACCTTTTCAAGTTAAGTTTTTTACAACTGGAAAACGTCGGTGTCAGCTACTGATAACTGAACTGGTGCTGCCTTGTGGCAAAGCGGGGAAGTAGAGTCTGCTCCCTCTACTGTTCTAATTACTAAATGGTTTGGGGACAGACAGACAGACGACGATCGGTTTTCCGATAGTCGATAGTGCTGCAAGTAGTTCCACAGTCAACGCGATGTAGAGGGGATGGGGCCATGAGTACGACAAAATTATTCAATGGAGAAGGCTGTTTAAAAATTACAACAAAGGCTATTGATAGTAGACTAAATTAAATTCCGGCAATAAATATTTCCTGGTGACAGTACTTAAACCCGTGACTTCCGGTGAAGATCCTGTGGAAGCATCTTGCCAGCATCAGCACCACTATAATGTATTGGTGAGTGGGTGGGTTATCATCACTGTGCGTGTATGGCTGGGTGGGTCCGCACTAAGGCGAGTGAAATAAGGTCCGTGCACCTTTTCCACGCGCCTTGAGTCATCACCACCGAACCTGTATAGGTGGGAGAGTGGGGCCTGAGCCCAATCAATGTGGTGCTTCTATAAATGGGTGGTTCATGAGCACTGTGTTTATTGATTTGTTTATTTATTCTTAAGACGTCGATCGTCAAGATATGGGCGAATATGGATTTCGAATGAGTGTGATGAGTGTAGATGAACGAGTGTAGTCGTTGTTACTATCTGAGTTCAGCTTTGATAAAAAAGGACTATTTGTTAATATCCAGGGCAACTATGGGACCTACAGCTTTACGTGGAATCTGAACCACGTAGTGTTGGTCTGATTTTCAGCTAGTTGGTCGGTAGCGTAGTTGGTTCAATCCCAGCTTCATAAGCTAAAGGTTCTCAGTTCGATCCCAATCAGAGTCATAACACATTTTGAAAAGGATTAGCTGATAATCACCGGCAGTTCATTTGTCATTGGGCTATTAATTAATGACACTTTCTAAGGAGTAGTCGGCCTTAGTTTGTAACAATGACTACATTCGCTCATCTACACTCATCACACTCATTTGAAATCCATATTCGCCCATATCTTGAAGATCGGTGTCTTATGAAAAAATAAAAATAAAAAACTGACCAGTCTGACACTCAGTCCTTTCCAATACAGCATCTGACCCTTGACTACCATACAACATGGACACCCCAGACTTCTCTAGTAGTGTTTATGGTTGGGAGTCTGGCTATAGCTCCGTCTTCAAGACTACTGTGACCAGTATGTCATATAACCATATATAGAATTATTACACTATTATTTAATTGATATTTCCATCATTTTTTAAACTTAAATGTAGACATTATCTCTCTACAGTAACCCATGTTGTTATTCCTCATTCTTATTGTTATACTACGAATTTCTTGGTCAGTTTAGAAAGTGTGTACCATTACGCACTCCAAGGAAAATAAATATCACCTCGATATGGTACTTGATGGAAGCATTCTGTTTTAATAAATTTAATGATTGATATGCTATGGCAAACTATTAGTAACATTTTATTGAAAGCCGGGAACAATCTTACTACTCATTGAAATTTCACAAAAGTAAGCTTAAGATAAGTCATGTTGAAGTTCAGTGACTATAAGAAATTTCGAGTATTTATTTTGTCACTACGAGACTGTGACAGGATTGACTGATTGAGGAGCTGTTATTGGTAGAGCAAGATAAACGAGATGGAAGGCACGTACAAGAAAACTCAATCTTCTATCGGCGACAGATTCTCTACAAATTACCCTTTTGTTCACTAAATTCTTTCGATTTAATTTAATTCTAGAAAAGAACGTGCAATTTTCGAAATTTGTAAAATATATTAAATCAATGATCTAATAACAAGTTGGGCACAACAACTTTTTTAAACAACTAAAGTTCAAATTACGATAACAAAATTAATAATTTCCTGTACCTAAATATACAACATTTATTTTAATATTGAATGAAATATGTCCTACTAACGAAATGAGTATGATTTGTTGAAGAAATATATTTGCTAAATTATTGAAAGGTTTTTAGTCTTTATTTTACGTCAAAAATATATTAATACATGGCTGAAAACTTACACATGGCAATTTACCATACAAAAGTGAGTTTGTTGACCAGACATTTACATATTACTTGGTTTAACATAATAAAGAATTCTAAAAGTCCAAATAAATTTGCAAACATTCCATGAAAACTTTATAATGTATATATAAATAAAATAAAACATTTTTCCTGTACATTACAGATATGTATGTAAAATATTTATGACAGAAACCGTGGAATGAATAGCTCTAAACTAGATAGATTTGTGGAGTATATTCAAAAGAAAATATTCATACTAATTGAATAAAATGTTGGAACAAGTTAACAACTTACTATATTTCAGTAGCATTTATGACAACGCACGAGTGTTTCAAAGTTTTTTAGTAAAATAACTTTGTTATGGTTAATTATTTATAAAAGTTAAGTGTTTTTTATACAATTTATTGTATACTATTTTAAACTATTATTATAATTCACATACCTTATTACCATTTATTAAACTCACGTATATAAAGCCATGGTTAAATTTTTTCTTAATATGCATTATAACGTTATAATGTATAGTGTTTATATTTATTATTAGACTTAGACACTTATTATTAACTTATTACAAACTTATTTTATTGTACGCTTTTAAGTTAGTATATTGAATATATTACATTATAACGTACTGCGAGTAGCCTAAATTTATTTATTTTTTAAATTTTTTATTGGTTAATAATTATGTCAATTAATTAAATAATCCTAAATGTATTTATTTATTAAACGTAAAATATAAAATATTTTTCTCCACTACAATATACCTAAGACGACTCACAATTGTGTATTTTTGGCAGAACAAATCGGTATAAACGATTTTTGGAGGTTATTCATTTTTTTTATGGAACTTCGGCATGATTTTATGTACGGTATGCTCTCTGTATTAATTACCCTATAGCTTTTTAAAATATAAAGTGAAACTATCAAAACTTAGTTTTTGATAAATATATAAAAAACAAAGTGTTATTACTAAACAAGCTGAATTGCATAAAACGTAAAAATAGTTTTTTTTTTTAATTTATTCATATTTTTTCAATTCATTAGGCTTGAACACCTATTGAACATCATTTACTGTGTATTAATCGTTCTATGTGCCATCTTTAGATTATAACACTCTATGGTTGGCTATCTTGCTATATTCAGGTTCTAAGTCCACTCGGTCTCCATTAGGATCAAAGGTCAAAAGGACCAGATGTGCCTCTTGGGCGTTCATTTGGCAATAGGCTATTAATTAATTGTCCCCCTCCCTAGACTGAGTTGGCCTTAGTTTGTAACAAAGCTTACACACGCTCATCAATGCTTAGCGCATCCTGTTTGTAATTTGCTTTGAGCCAAATACTTATAACAGTATCTTAATAATAAAATACCAAAGGAATTGCGAGAGTTCACTAGATAACCTGTTGTGTTTTATGAACAAAGCAACTAAAATGGTTTCTTCTGCTTCAAATTTTACAGCATTTAATTATGTTGAAACTATTTTTTGTTGAAATAAATAATTAAAGAGACGAATTATTTATTTCAATTTGTGGATATATCAAGTATATTTTCATTTTTTATTAATTTTATTTATTTTGTATTCCTTCTTTCTATGTTATTATACCTATTGTTCACTGGAACTAACAATAAGGGCTCTTCACATACAATTTATGTACGTTCTCTTTTGCTTATAATCAGAATATTATAGTTCGTTAATAACATGAGTTACATGAAAAAAGTCAAACTTTACAAACAAATTTAAAATTATAAAATATTTGTTCCCACATTCCTAATTAGCAGACTCTAGGCATACTTGTCTATATTTACTAAAAATACATATATAAAACAAAAACATAATGGATAAAATGAAACAACATACAATATTATACAAATTTAACAAATAGTATTACATTTTTTATGTTAAGTGCAACTTTAAATGACTTTTAATGTTGAAATAAATATTCACAAGGGTTACTGTCCTAAAAGCTTACTGATAACAATTTAAACGTTGCACAGAACATATATATTTCAAGAACGTATTCACAAAAGAATGGACACGTTTTTAATCCCTCTGTGCGACTGTAGTTATTTTATAAACCCCTCTCGTATGAGAGCTCTTGTGAGAAGGGATGTTCCTAAAACAGCCACTTTAATAAATGCACTTACTTACAAACTTATATGGTAAGAGCTCTCAATGTTTTAGCTTGTAAAACAATGAAATATTATTATAACTATTTTTAGCTTACTCATGTTTAATTTAAATATCATCATTTAAAAATATCAAAGGGTTTCATTTACGATTTTCATTTTCATTCAGTACGTATTCATGCATAACAATATTCATGTATTCTGTTTATTATTAACAATCCTTCTTTGCTTGAATATTTAGAAACTCTGCCAACTATCAGATGCAGGAATACAGCCAAAACGTTCTAAAGGAAGGAATATATTTTGTTCTTAAGTAGAATGAAGGGTTAGATATTCTCAACAAGATTTGTTGCCGTATTTTTGTCAAAACGTGATTTAATACCTGAATTATTTGATATATTGACCTAATTATAAGCATTATTTAGGGCCTATGTACCACAACAGAGATTAGAAAAAAATAGAAATAACTTAATCAACAAATAAATTATGCGAAATATTTATGTAAAATATATATTTTGTAACACAACTTCAAACTTCGTACGTTTTGATAACAACATTCAATTTATTTACTATTATATTCACTAGAAATGATTTCACAGGAATAGAAGTGATAATCTTCTTAAAATTAGTTAGTATTTTTAATGTGATTATTAAACATTAAGAATAAAAATTCTAATATTATAGAGAATGATATTAATAAATTATACCGAAAAAAAATCGTATTAATAACACAGTTATGAGCCAAATTTATTGAAAGGCTTAATTACGTTATTTAATTTTATTCCTTTAAAATAAAAAATATTAATTTGTCAGTGTATTTATTTTTTTCACTATAATTAATTTTTAATACACATTACGTTACAAGATATTAAATAGTTAATTCGTTAATTTAACGACACTGAAGTATTAAAAACTAACGAGAAAATCCAGTAATATTTGTTATATGTTAATTATTGGGAGTGAAAAAATAAATTATTGAACGTGCAGTTTTAACTTAGTTAATATTTTATTAATGATAATCATTGAAAGTAATTGTTTTTATAACTAAGTAAATGTAATGTTTTATTAAATTTACGATTTTCGACTAAAATCTACGAACAGTTCTACCAAGTTTACAACTCAAAGTTCGGTTCGAAGTTCCGTAAACCATAAAGGGTCTTAAGTTGTATTCTATTGCGAGATGAGATCATTAATGTTTTTCTGTTTGATATTGTTGAATAAGTTTATTTTACAATAAAAAATTATAATCTACCTAAGGACATTAACATATTCTTTTATTGCTAGTTCTTCATGTAGAGGGTATCTGCATGAAAATTAATTAAAGCTACTAGTTATATGAAAGAATATGTAGGAGTATGTTTGTAATGTGTTAGAAATAGTATCCTCATTTGGTAGTCGTCTTGAAAACTTATTTTTGTTGAAATATAAATCTTCATATTACAGTTTTGTTATTTGCCATCGAATAAGGAAGAACTAGGAATAAAAGTAAGGGGATAAGGAATAAGATTGAAGGGTAGTTGTTGACTGTTGTCTCTGTTAGATTGCACACTGGCTAAGTCTTCGGACTGCAGAGTCCATTTTGCAAGTGAGTTAACAGTTGGTACCTCACACGTTGAACAATGTTCACCACATGCCTGCATGCCCATGTGAATGGCGAATTAAGTATTCTTCTAAAACATTAAACAAACCATATCAATGTTATATTCCCTTGTGACTGAATGTTGTTTATTCGGTTGAATGTATTTTAATTTGTCATTCAAAATATTACATGGATCAGATTTGAAAGCATTGTTGATATGGAGTTCTTCTATTATAGTCATAAAATGTGATTTATTGCATTTATATAAAACTTATAAATCGCTTTCCAAACTGTCAATATTATGTCTATTGGAAATTAAATGTTCAGCAACTTTTTATTTCTGACTTGTTGATGGATTATGTTTATGGATTATTGTTTAGGAAGATGTTCAGAGAAACGTTTTTTGAAAGAACGGCCTGTTTAGCCAATGTAAAACCTTGAACAATCGGAACAGTTGTTATCAACAGGATTTATCAATATAAGATATTTTTTAATTCGTTTTTCATTAATAAGACCGCGATAGCCAATTTATGGGCGAATATGAGGAGCGAATGAGTGTAATGAGTTTATATGAACGAGTGTAATCATTGTTACTAAGGTCGAGTGTTCTTCAGAATGA
Organism: Stictocephala bisonia; assembly: GCA_035578905.1. Classification (NCBI taxonomy): domain Eukaryota; kingdom Metazoa; phylum Arthropoda; class Insecta; order Hemiptera; family Membracidae; genus Stictocephala; species Stictocephala bisonia. The sequence goes on from JAQJVL010000006.1 coordinate 5,634,829, forward strand.
GCTATTTAAGTCTTAAGACATCATTGGCACGGAAACTAAGAGACCTAAAGCTTTACTTGGAATCCAAACCACGCATCAATCAGGAAAAACAACAATACAACATTATATTACTATAAAAGTAAGTTTTACAAAACTTGACAAGAAAACTATTTGATTTCATATCTTAGTTCTATATATTATCCTAAAAATATAAAAATAACTATATGATCGAAAAGACTTTATTTCAATACTTTTACGTCATGAACATTACCAATTGTAGCCTATCTGTAAATACTCATAAACTATTTAGACAGGAAATTATAATAAATTATCTATACCTCACTTGATTACATAAACTTTTAATTAAGTATCATGGCATTGAATTATTACAATTTTCTATCTGTATATTATACCATCACTCAAATCACACACAATAATGAATGTTTACAGTTTTGTTCAAATGTTACGCAAGAGAATGAATACCATTTTGAATTTTTACGATTGAATACGACAGTTCATAAATAGTTATTTACTTTAAAATAAAATCGTACAAAGTATTGAATAGTTAGTTGGAAATATTATAATAGTACCATTTCATAACTCGAACGAAACCTAGATTCAAGTGACATTGTTTTCAACAAATCCCTAAGGATATTTTTTCCTGCACACTGAATACAAGAACGCTCACTTCAGCATTGGAGCCAACATTACTTGCAATAATGATGACGATGAATAATTCAAACTGCTTTGGAAGATTTTAATGACATTCAGAGAAGATCGATTTTTTAAAATGCATACTTATGTTGGATACTGTATAGGAAATAATTTCCTAATTGAGACGTTTTCTGTCATATTCATATAAATCTTTTTTATCAAACAGCACAGTAATAACTTCCAAATATGCATTTCATTAATTATTTTATTAATGTAATACATTTATATGGTTCGAATACTGTCCTTTTTATGATATGGTTTTCATGATGCACGATTTGGATGTTCATTTGGATATCTCAAAACCAGAAAGATAATTTGCGAGGAATTCATGTCCTCTTTTAATACAAAAAATAACAATGGTCCCTTATTTGTATCGTATGGAACGTCATTATAACTTTTACATCCCTTTTAATGACCCTCTTTTATTGTATATTAATGTAAGCTGAAATTGTATATTTCCCTATTGTCGTATTTTTAGGTACAAAAACATACAAATAGTTAATAAAACGTATTAACCATAGATAGGTATCGTAATTTTGACGTTTTGTTATGTACTTTTTTGCTTTAAATTAGTTGTTTATCATGGCAGATGTTTATCCAAACAGTAGTGATTCAGTGCCCCTTTCATTTAGTGTAATGTATCAACGTTGTGTCATTTTTATTAAATTTCAATACTTAGAGAATAAAATATGTCACATTTACGCTAGAAATAGCTAGAAGCGAAAAGATTATTTTTCAATAGGGTTTTATGGTACTTAACAGTCACTGACATTTGTAATATGAGCTAACAAAATATATTTACAATTGATCTTCAAATGTTTTTTCGTGTATTAGTGATTTTTATTAAACAATTATCATCAATCTATCAACTGTGTTTATGCAGTTTATTGATTGCGTAATATTTACGTATCGACACCTTTAGCGTCGTGGTCATACATGATGCCTATCTAGGGTTAATAGACATTTCCATCTTGGTGGTTCAGCGGCTGATACCTCAGCTTCAGTATGAAAAGGTCAAGGCTTAATTTTAGAAATTAAATACTGGTAGAATTGTATTTTTTTTCTTTTTATTTTTTTATTGTATTTTTTTATACTGCTTTTATTTATTCTTGAATAAAAGCAGCAAGCCTTGTAAAAAACTGAATTAAATTGTTTATATATACACAGTCTAGGTGGAATAGTGATCTAGAACTTGATAAATTTAGTCTTTTCTAGTTAAGAATTATAAATGATTTAATGACTTTGTATCCATATTTATAAAAAGAAATGTAGCTATTGATTGGAGTTCTATTCCGTGTCTACGGATTAGTACGTATCTGTAAGGAGAGTTCAACCATTAGGATTTAAGAGAGTTAGATGGGTCGGAAATACAAAGGACCCACAGTCAGAAAACAACTCTCCACCTTTACAAGAAAACAACTCCCCACCTTTACAAGGCTCACGGGAATCCTTGTGCTTAGTAAGAATCGTGTTTTGCGTCCATAATCAGGTTAGACCTTAGCTGAAAAATTATTATAATCTAGGTATAAAAATGACATTTGTATAACAGACTAATTAAAACTATTGTTATAATCTTTTTATGTCATTTTTTGCACAATTCGAAACTATTAAATAACTGAAAATAGTTCATATAACTAACATTTAATATGTTTGGCAATACATTTGTTTATTTTCTTATTCTTTCCCTTAAGTTTTGCAACCTTCTGGTTTGTAACTGACTTTATAAAGTTTGTTTTTGTTAATTTTATTTAAAACAATAATTGAATGATAAAGATATGAGAAATTGGCTAAACACTATTTATCATATCATATTAATTCTTATAGGGTTGGCACTAGTAGTGCAGTGCTGTGTCCCAGCTACTTGGAGACAAAGTGTTGTAGAGATTGTAGGTGATAGTACTTTGATCAGGCCTCTTAATGCCAACATGGCGTCCTCTCAATGGTTGCCATCGACGTAGACATTACTAGATAAGTCTGGGTGGTAATCAGTACCCGGATGTTGTGTAGGGTAGATGGCCGAGTATCAGGCTTGTCAGTTACCTGAAATACTACGTGGTTTGATTCTAAGTAAATACGTAGGTCCCTTAGATGCACTAGCTATTGGGTTATTAGTAAATGGCACTTTCCCAGTAACTGTTGAACTAAGTTAGTAACAAGACTACACAGAACATCCACACTCATCCTTCACTCGTGTAATCATTATTCTCCCAATATTCCCTTAAATGAAGCTTAAAGCTTTGTTGGCGTCTCATATCTATGAATCTAGTCCATATCAGTGTTCAAATTGTAATTTACGTTTTTTTAAATTCTATCATCATGTATGGAAAATACGTTATTTTAGTCCTAGGTGTGTTTGAAGAGAAGTTTCATTGGGTGTTTTCTATGAGAGAATATCAATATTGTTAGTTTGCTAACAACCAGATTATTACTATGTGGCTTGGAATCCATATTAATTTATACGTTCCTTATAAGGCTATTAATTGTAAGGCCATGTTACAAAGTTGTTAATTTATTAGTCGATTCCAGTCAACAGGCAGACCACACAGATCGTTCACACTCATCCATCAGTGGTGATGATCCACCCACCCTCCCCTACACGTACAGTGGTGATGTAGTAAACTTGACTTATATCTTTTAGGATAGATATTCGTATTATGAGTGTATGTTAATTGTTAATATCTTTAACGCCAGTTTTAAATATATATATTAACTTCCATGTGTTTTACTGTTTAAAAACAAGGACCTTCGATCAATAACTATTAAATAACTACTGGCTTTTTTTCTTTTTACCTCATTCTAATTATTTGATAATGTGTAGTCAATGTTGCCGAATCTATTCTTTTATTTAAATTTAACTAACTATTAGACATAGAAGTATGTGAAACATAATTATTCATTGCCCACGAAATTGTCATGAGGAATTAGACAGTGAAATGACATTTTAAAATGTATAGCTTGGCAACCTTGGCACCAATTGCATCATAAAAGTTTATTTGTTCCTTGTTTATCATCCCTTTTTTACGGAATCTAGTTTCCTTCTAGCCAAGACGGATTCCCTGACTGTGTTACTGGCAGACATATTTAATTAGTGCTAGTTCCATATAGAGTTGTATTGAGTTTTTGTACTACCACTTGGGAATTCACTTACATACCTGGAAAGATGTCAATGACAAGTGAAAATATAGATTAAAAATATTAACAGGGTGGAAAAATATGGAAACGCTTTTACAAAAACGTTGTTTTTTCCATAGATAATTTGATAATTAAATTTTTATAACAACTGTGTTCCATAAAGTATAATTGTTTGTAAGAATAAGTAACGTAAAACCGTAAAATAGTGTACTTCAAATTAGTTACTTTGGAATTGAAATGACCGCTATTCTGGAAAGGATAAACCTTTTGAGGTCCAGTTTGCGGCAATTAATTTATTTTGAATTTGATTCCAAATTCGACCTAGGGTTACGTTGAGGATTTTTGTTCAACTCCTTGTAGGCTATTCCCCTGAAAAGATGAAATGTCGCTAATGGTCAAAAAATACGTTCTTTGTAATTATAATCATGTTCAAGATTTCAATTTTACAAGTGAAGTCATATAACAGTTGTGAGAGCGTTTCCATATTGTTTTCCACCCTGTATAGTAACTGTTGTACCCATTATATTTTGAAAAATACTTATAATTTATCCTTTTAAGAATTTTGTTACGTATAACAACCTCTTAAGACTATAATATAATCTGTTGTATACATAAACAAAAATATATTTAGTTCAGCTGCATGTGTGATGTATTACAAAAAAAGGCCTTCTATGTGTCTATTATATCTAACCACTTCCACACAACTTTGCACCCTCTGTCATTGTCACTTGTCTTTTTTTCATTGCAATCGTTCTTCATACTAACTGTTTATTATAATCTTAAATATCTGGAAATAATATATATATAAAATATTTGAACTGAGGGCATGCTATTTAGGCATACTGAAGTCAAGAATGACCATATTTAAAAATTGTTATTTTTGTCAGAACTGTCACAACGTCCACCCAAAAAGTAAAGGTTTTACTTTGTTAAACCCATTTGTTGTATGGAGCATTGTATAAAACTTTGAGACAATTTGTCTATTTTATCGTGATATAGAATCATCGTAGGAAATATTTTAAAAACTTATTTGTCATTTTTTAAAAAAAGATCATTAACATATAACATTTTAAAAAATCAGTTTATTTCACATATATTTTTCTATTTACTTAATCATTAAAAATAGGTTACATATAATAGGATCATCGTTCCCAATAGCACTAGTTATGTAAAGGCTAGTTCAACATGCATCATCAGTTCAAAAGAGTCTCCATTCCTAATTCTATCTTATGACAAAATATTGAATAAAAATACAGCCAAGATATCTTTTATTTCAAATCGTATCATAATTATGTTACAAACAGCCGTTTAGTGACGTCTTTACACGCCCTCTCTTCACTTGTTTTCTTATGGGTCGTAAGAATGTTTACATCTCCATTAACGCTCGAGTCTATTGATAATAAAGTTAATTATCTTTATTAGCTGTCATTTTTGTAATAATGATCATCATCCATAAAATAAACATGTTTCAACAATTCAATTGGTTGCCAAATACAAATATTCAAATATTTCAAGTCGAACATTTATATTTTCAATATACATAAACGAGGACAGTATAGCTAAATTAAATAAATAAACTTTAAAACTCTTACTTTTACATTTTGTAGGGATTATTTTGACGGCATAGTATTATAAATTAATACCCCTGGTCCTTGTTTATTAGGAACAAATAACTATAAATAAAAATTTCTTTGGAGTAATTTTTTTCTAACATTGTTTAATCATGATTATGGAAAAATATCTATCTCATTGTATTTTTTAAATTAAACGATATGATAATAAAAGATATTATACTTACTGAAAAAATAACAATTTCGAGAAGAGAAAAAACGTAAATATATAAACGAGTTTAAAAATATAAAACTTAATTTCAAACGATAAGATAGAATTTCATATTCATTCCTTTGTTTCTACGTGCTATTTATGTTGGAAGAACTGAAAAGGTTATCTCTACCATAATTTCAGACAAGAAAATGTCACGTATAGTTTTTTACTTGGGTTTGTTCAAATGTATTACCTCTACAATCTTATTTTAAAATGTACACAACTTGACATTTATCAAATCAAAATCATTGTTGCCATTAACCTCATAAAACCTTTTTTAGGACAGTTCTTTCGTTTGAAATAATAACTTTATATCAGCATGTTCTTTTTTAGTAAAAATGTTAAACATTCTTATCATATACCGTTTTTTATGATTGAATCTATGAAGCTTTAGTTATTACATATAAGTCTTATTTAATATTTACTCACAGTTACTGTTTGACCTATTAGTTTGTATTAGATATAGGTTAGGAAAGGAGGTAATTATGAAGACATTAGCCTATTCAAACAGTTGCCTTAAATATTAAATCAGCTGGTGTTTATGATTATAATATTTGTTGATGATATGATTAGTAGCAACACTTCCATGCAGCCAGACTAACTTAGCAATAAGTATAATTTGGCATTCAAGCTGTCCTTAGTTATTGAGAAATTTATCTTCCTTTAACACGCAAACTACGTATCAAAAGCCAGAAGGAACATGGTTATTTTTATTTTAACCTATAATGATTTTATTATTAAGTAAAGTTTTCTAACGTTGTACAGGTGATTGTTTTGTAATGGCTTTGAACATTTCACCATCATTTGGAATATATGCCGAGTATACATTCAACAGTTGAAGATCGTCCAAATGAAATTTATATTACGAATGATCTGGAAATTTCCGGAGCTAGATAAAGTGAAAGTCTTTTATAACTTATTATATCAGATTATACGGCTCAAAACACTCTGAATGACAGCCTTCTTAGCCTTACCCTGCATGATTCAAACGGACTGTTAATCTATACGAAGAACTTTTCAAACAGAGTAAGGTTCCGAACCAGCGCAGTAGAAGGTGATCATTGCTGAAAAATACTTCCAGTCCAGTCTGGAATGAAACCTGAGGTCAAAGTGCTGACACCTTAAACCACTCGTCACGCAGGTTTGCAGGGGAATATTGCCCTTAAAGTTCCAGGATATACAATTACTCAACAGATCATCCCCCTCCATATATACTCTTTCCTGTGGTTACGTTCGTCATCTTTGTGCTGTGCAAACAAGAATATCAATTTTGGCATATTAATTCAGTTATTCTATGATTATAAAGTATTATAAGCGTTCCAAAACTCTTGGGATACAATTTTAATGTAGATATTGTAAACTGTCAAACCTAATCTTAAAGTATGGGTGACAAGGTTAATTTAATTATTTGCCATTAATATACGAAATATTAAACTAAATTATTATAAAGGTGTGAGCTTTATATTAGTATAAATTATATTATACAAGAATATTATATAATATGCTAATATATATGAATTTAGAATCCATATTAATTTGTTTTACAGTATAAACTGAAACGTAAATTTATTTTAAAAGTCAACACAGAATTACGTAATTAATTAAAAATAGATTGATTGAAACCTTCGATTTAGGAAGAGGTTAGCTCTACGTAAAGTTGATGAATTTTTGTTACATTACGGTAGTTGCCATCTTGTTGAACGCAATTAGGAAGTGTTGATACAAGAGAAAACAACAATCTGAATAAATGCTGTTTTAGGATTATCCAAATACAGTCAGAGCAGCCTGATGGATAAATTTGATGAATATCAAATATTACAACTCAAGCTGTCACTTAAGACCTTCATTGGATTAAACGTCCATCTACGAAAAATGATCACTAAATTTTGTTATTTTTTTTTTTTAAATTATAAATTGTTATTTCTCTGTTGTAGTTGTTCTTTGCTTCTTATATTAAAACAATAATTGTCTTGCTCCTGTTATACTTTGAATATTTTAATGTAGAGATCATTGCTTATGTTATCGTTAGGATTTATTGTTATTTATTTTTACCTATTATCCTTAATCATAACATTCAACACAGCATTACATCTAATTTTCTGTATTTTTTCTTATTTATAGCTATAATTCGTTTTATTTATAATTATCCTACTCTTCAACCATTAGTTTTGATTATTAAGGTTATTCTGCGCTTTTTACTGTGTGTGTTTTCGTTTTTTTACTATTTGATCATTGCAATTGTATTACTTGCTCTTATTTCTCGTGTATTGTTTTTTTTTAGCTATAGACATACTTATGTAATTTATAAAAATGGCACTTTATATCATTTTCATTGTGTTCTATTACAGTATATTGTTATCTTTTAGTTTATTTTTTAAGGTTTATATTCATTTTGTTTTTAATCTCATTTTTGATATAGTTTTTGTTACTCATGGATACTAGCAACTTTGATATGACTTTTTATAATGTATAAACCTCAATTAGTTTATAGTTATAATTAATACATTTTTACTATATCTTTGTATCTTAATTACATTACCAGAGTTGTTATTATGTAACAGTGGTCTCATCCTATAGTACATTGCCCGTGTAATGAATTATAAATCGTTACTATGTAATCAATATCAGTTAGAATAAATATCATGTTTAACACGACTAAAAACAACTGCAATATATAACACAGAGCATGGATACAAACCTGCATTTAAAATAAAGTTAATTTGTAAATTTATTATCTAACTACCTGACATTTCAATAATTACACTATTTTAATAAAATTTATTTTAATGAAGAAAAACCACACATTCATTTTACATGTAATATAAAACTACATTAACGTTAGCATGTTTTATGAGCCACGATTTTCCCTGGAAAGAGCAAAAAACATCCCTCTAGATGTTGGACTTGGCCCAGCAATCTTAAAGATTTGTCACAATGCGGCATAACGGGTCATAAATTTGTCATAATTTCTGGTCTTTTGTGTGTTTATGATTTATTATGTTTATCTTTCAGCATGATTAAGATAGTTTCAGAAGCAATGAAACTCCTAAATAGTTTATTATACGGTTAAGATGAAATATTATAGGATAAATTATAGTTTATAACAGTATAATTAACGAAAAAGCTAAGTTACTATTACATAATACTGTACTACAAGAAATTAATAATGCATTGGGTATTCTAAAAGGACCACATCTAAACCACTCAACGCAAACATATAGAGGAATATCCTCTATGGATTCATGGAGGCATCTTAAACTTGAAATAAAATTGTTTTTAAAATTAAATTAAATTAATTCAACGTTTTTGCTTCTTTATAATGAATTCGACAACAATTAATTTACATTAAATTCATGATAAAAAACACAAATTAGGTATATGCCTTGATACGAGAGAATTATGATACTAAAATAACAACAAAAATTCTTTTTTCTACATTTTAGCCTTGGGACCAATCGCATTCACTAAATATTGAGTCCTTTGGGTATGCAATAAGGAATATAAATATTATTCTTATATCAGTAAAATATAAGACATAATACTAACTTGTGCTTTAAAACAGTCCAGGATAGTTTAGTATCTTAGTATTATCGGAAGTTGTGTATACAAGCTAAAATAACGAGAATGCGTAGATATATCTAGTAACTTATTTTATTAGGGGATACAAAATAAGGAATAATCTATTAATATTCCCTTTAGTATAAATAAAATAATTGCAATTGGAATATCTCAGAAGATTTTCATTTAAAATAAAAAAAATTTAAGCAATTTAAATGTAAGTTTTTAGTACTAAATTCTTGTTTTTAAATCTAGACTTATAGTATTGTTTAGTATACCATAACTAACAACATTGATTTCAAACTTATCAAATTACATGAAAATATTGACTTATAAAATAAGTACTCTTCATTTGTTTGTTTTCTTTTTCATTCGTGTTATTTTATTCTTAAGCTTCCTACACGATTTGAGCTATGCATTATAACTTAAATAAGTCTTTTATTAACAATAAATAAGGTTCATCGAGGCACATTCATTCATGTTTAATTTATGAATAACTATTTTTCATGATAATTGGAAGCATACAGTAACAAATATTGCTATCTCACTAAACCTAAAATCAAACTATATTAGTCATAACGGTACTTGGTCAGACGTTCTATCGCAAATAAAACAGCTGATAGCGAGATAAAAGAAACAATGCTTTTAAACTGCATATTTATATCAAGGGTGGGGATGGTTTCAGTAATAAAAAACAATAAAATCCCTTTATAGTCATCGCTTTGTTTATTTAGAGTTGCAAATTTGTATTACAATTATTAGTTCAAGTAAAAAAATCATTTGAATTGTTTAAAACTATTGACATTATTCGTGTTTTTTTGTTTTTTTTTCTGATAATTAACTCGTCAGAAAATCCACAGGTAAATCTAGTGATGGAGTATTATGTTTTAATTATTTATTATTTTCTAATTAAATATGGTTTTAATAGTTTATTTGTTTAACAAAAACAGCTAATAATAATTTTGCTGACTAATATCATTTAATTAAACTTAATGTTTAATGCAATTTTCTTTGACAAATGTATTTATAAACAACTGTTTTGTTTGAATTATTTATTTGCACTTAATGTTTATATTTATTCATAATATTTATAAGAGTACATTTGTATCTCTAATGTAACTACCAGTAGTTTGTACATTTTGTTTTGAACTAACAAGAAAAACACTGACAACACTGGTATAAATCCAAACTTGACATCCAGAATATATTGTTTTCAGTCACTGCTTGAGATCCACCATTCATATTACTGTCAACGTACGTTCAGAAATGATCACAAATAGTCCTGTAAACCAGCAAAAAAACATTCGATAACGTATAGGATTCCATATAACCGACTTAATATGCCTACTGTTACTTGTATTTTTAATTATATAATTTAATTTGCAACTACCAAAATATTATGAGGAGGAAATAAACATTATCCATCTAAAAAGAAAATGAAATTTTAAAGTACTTTGTACTTGTGTCTTAGCCCTACAGTGGACGGGTGGAAAAAAGGTACGTGGATGGACGGGCGGGGTCTGACAGACCCACAGTAAAAAACACTTTTTTTTCAATTTAATATTTATTATTCACACAAACTATGATATTTTTATAATTACATACAATATTTGAGCAATACTAACTAGTTATTAAATTCATCTGTTACTTCTATAAAATAAATAAAATCATATACTTAAGTTTTACACATTTTTACAAAAAATATTTAAAAAACACTTAAAAATACTATTTGAATTAATTTTAGATTTATAGTACAATTTTGATTATAGATAATAGTCACAAAAAAGAAATGTAGTAATACTAAAAATATATAATGAATGGTTTTCTTATTTCAAAGTCTTGAATTTTGTCATTTATGAAATGAAGATCTTACTCTGCACTGCAGTCTCGCACACCGTCTATGCATGTAAAAGGCATAGCCAGACTTTACATTGCTTACAAAAATACTTTCAGTGGCAAGATCACTATGTTGCTCAAAGTCTGGATCAGCATCCGAGTCATCAATTTCACTATCAATATCTTCTTGTAAAAGTCTATCGATTTCACTACTGCGATCAACATATTCACGGTTCATAATGCTGAGTCGTTAAAATAAGTTATTAAAACATTAACTTAGTAATTATTAAAATTCTAAACTCCTAACTTGGCACATTACGATTTACAAGCACATAAAACATAAAAAATGCAAATGACCGAAGGCAAAAAACAGGCACATAAACAGACGGGCTGGGTCTACTGGACCCCAACGCATTTCGCTTCACTGCCACAAGTAAACTAACGCTTGGGGCGTAGTGACAGTGAACTCATAGCACTCTGTAGGGAGATTCAGGAAGCTATAGGCCACACCAGCCCGCTCTGCAGACGTGACCTTGAGCACTCATCAAAAATAAAACGTCTGGGTCTCACAGACCCAGCCCGTCCATTCTAGGGTTAGTGCTTGAATATTGAATCCCTTCAGAGGGCTCAGTCGTAATTTTAAAACCAACGCCTACTTCTCAAATTGAATGAAGACCAGCTAATCCTCTTTGAAAAGAGCGTAGCTTGTAGCCATGCCATCCACCTCAGTAGGGATGGAAAATATTTTCAACATATCGATATATCGCAAACCAAATATCGATCTAACGATAGTATCGCGTAACCGATATATCAAATTGTAAATTATTTATCTATTTAAAATTATGCTCTAATTCACATGTCATGACCAAAAATACACTCATGTTTTGCTGTCACAATTTAGAATAGCCTACTGAAAGTAAAATTTAAATACATTTATATACTAGAAACTAGTTGTGGTCTGTGAAGTCAAATAAAAAGTTCAAAATAAGAATAAGTATACCTTTAATTATTTTATTATATATATAAATAACATTGTTAATTTCGTTTTTCACATTAAAAAAAGCCTCTAGGCTTCTTATAAACACAAAATTTAAACAAATGAATTCACTGAACTATATTTTAGTGCTTTAACCTTACGTAAAATACAAAATAAAGTTACTGTATTATTTTCAATGCATGTTTTTATGCATAAAAGGCAATTTAAATTTGTTTTTTTCGAATCTTGATGAGGTTGAGGAGAGCGAATAACGTAAATATTTAGTGATATGATACATTGGACCAAAATATCGATATGGCCGATATTATTGAAAGAAAATATCGATATTAATATATCGATATATTGAAGCATATTTTTCGATATTTTCGATATATCGATACATCGTTGCCATCCCTACACCTCAGTTGCTGATATGTTTCAAGTTTTCCTGTGCAGCTCTTGAAAAAAAAAAACACATTTTTTGGAAGTAATAGTTGGTAGTTGGACGTATATCATGTTACAACTGTTTGAAGTTACCAACTAACAATACATGAAAAATATATTCTGTTTCAAAAGAAAAGAACAAAATTTTTATGTCTCAAGTTAAATAAACATACATGCTTTGAACATAATACGAGAGAAAAGGTAAGGGTTGACAAATTACCAAGGTAATGCCAGCAGGAGAAAAGGCAAAGAGGCTCACCTGTCACCTTGTCACATATCCTTTCTAAACACCATCTGGTTTGCAAATTGTTATTAGTGTGAAGGCGAGGGATTCTGTAAACACAGTGTTCATACTCATCTGTGGATGCTTTATTGAAAGGAATTTTTGTATGATTTATATTACTTTATTCTACGTGTGTTATTATATTATATATAATTTGTAAATTTTTTCAATTTTAATCATCCCATAGAAATTATTTTAACAAAGCAGCAAGTATACTACATATCTTAAGAAGAAGTCTAATAAAATATTTTATTTACTAAAAATATACTGTACAATATTTGTAATAAAGTTTTTTATGTAGTTAAATGTTTCCGAATAATAATAATATACAAATATTAATTGAAAATTACTTTTTTGACCCCTATATTATGAATATTTAGGGTAAACGTTTTCCTGATATAAAACAAAATACTGTACAAGGTATTTTTATACACAATATATTTGCAATTAATTCAAAAAGTTTTATTTAAAAGTAATAGAAAATAAAAGTCAGCGTTCATATATAATACGGTTTTAAAGAACCACGTATGAGTTTTCAAAAGTGTTCAGCAATATTTGTTAAGTGTGCGTCATTTTATTATTATATATCAAGTGATACATTTAATGTAGTAAATGTTGTAGCTATGTTTTATATTGTCAAGCAAATAAAATCACTTTATGACTCGATTAAACAATTTCCGTCCATAAGAAGAGTCTGAATCCAATTACTTAATGAAATAGACACGCCCAAACTGATTTATACTTTTAAAGATAGACTTCATAAATTATTCTGTTATTTTCAGGCTCTAGAACCACAAGAGAGTAGAACAATAACTTAGAATAACACAGTTTCATAAATGAGTGCTCAAGTATGAATGTAAAAGTATCATATTATACATACATACATACATACAACATGTGCATATTGATTTGACAAAACACTATTAGGGATTTAATGTCATTCTGCTTTAGTGAATACATGAGCTATTTCAAGGTGTTTAATTGGTTTATTTGATATATGTTTTTGTTGGATCTAAACACAGAAACAATGTATAAAAAAAAACATGCAACGACAACTTAGTATAGTACTTTTTCATATTCGCTTGGCATTTGCTCACTGACCATCAATTGTTTATTTTAATTAATTTCAACTGTTTATATCAAAGTTCAAACAGTCTCTGATTTTGTATTTAATAATGATAGTGGTAAAGCTGAAATTCTAACTAACATATTTCACGTGTTTTGAATTATTTAAATGGAAATTAAGTCATTAGGTATTAATACCACTGACCGTGTATGGACGGGCAGGTGGGCCAATACCACCTTACGTGGGTGGGTGGATGGGTCAATATGGTGTATTGGTGGGTCACTACCATTGTATGTGTGTGGTTGGGCGGGTGAGTCACTACCATTGTACGTGTATGGGTGGGTGGGTGGGTTACCAATGTACGTGTAAGGGAGGGAGGGTGGGTCAATACCACTGTACGTGTAAGGGAGGGAGGGTGGGTCAATACCACTGTACGTGTAAGGGAGGGTGGGTGGGTTAATAATACTGTACGTGTAAGGGAGGGTGGGTGGGTTAATAATACTGTACGTGTAAGGGAGGGTGGGTGGGTTAATAATACTGTACGTGTAAGGGAGGGAGGGTGGGTCAATACCACTGTACGTGTAAGGGAGGGAGGGTGGGTCAATACCACTGTACGTGTAAGGGAGGGAGGGTGGGTTAATAATACTGTACGTGTAAGGGAGGGTGGGTGGGTTAATAATACTCTACGTGTAAGGGAGGGAGGGTGGGTCAATACCACTGTACGTGTAAGGGAGGGAGGGTGGGTCAATACCACTGTACGTGTAAGGGAGGGTGGGTGGGTTAATAATACTGTACGTGTAAGGGAAGGTAGGTGGGTCAATACCACTGTACATGTAAGGGAGGGAGGTTGAGTCAATACCACTGTACGTGTAAGGGAAGGTTGGTGGGTCAATACCACTGTACGTGTAAGGGAGGGAGGGTGGGTCAATACCACCGTACGTGTAAGGGAAGGTTGGTGGGTCAATGCTACCGTACGTGTAAGGGAAGGTTGGTTGGTCAATACCACTGTACGTGTAAGGGAAGGTAGGTGGGTCAATACCACCGTACGTGTAAGGGAGGGAGGTTAAGTCAATACCACCGCACGTGTAAGGGAAGGTAGGTGGGTCAATACCACTGTACGTGTAAGGGAAGGTTGGTGGGTCAATACCACCGTACGTGTAAGGGAGGGAGGGTGGGTCAATACCACTGTACGTGTAAGGGAGGGAGGGTGGGTCAATACTACTGTACGTGTAAGGGAGGGAGGGTGGGTCAATACCACTGTACTTGTAAGGGAGGGAGGGTGGGTCAATACCACTGTACGTGTAAGGGAGGGAGGGTGGGTCAATACCACTGTACGTGTAAGGGAGGGAGGGTGGGTCAATACCACTGTACGTGTATGGGTGGGTGGGTGGGTTACCAATGTACGTGTAAGGGAGGGAGGGTGGGTCAATACCACTGTACGTGTAAGGGAGGGTGGGTGGGTCAATACCACTGTACGTTTAAGGGAGGGTGGGTGGGTTAATTTAACAGACCTGTAGCGATGTTGGTTTGAAGACCTCTTAGTTTGGATCAACAACATCATAGGCTGTGGGTTAGGCTATGAGCAAATGTTTACATAAAAGTATTAAACACAAAAAAAGAAAAAGCAGGATATTTCATGTTTTTCAAAACTAACATGTAATTCTTAAAATCATGATTATTTGGTAAATAAGTTCAATTCATAACCAAAATACACCTGGTTAACTCTACTAATTTTATATTCATCGCGTAATATCCTGACTACTTCTATAATACGAACTAAGAAAATTACATATGTGATTTTTAATGAAAGGTTCAGATTACTGGATTACAATTACTGGAGTTATAAATGGGGATTGTCACTAGATCAGTCATGTGATAGTGGGGAATCTATTCAACAATGGATCAGATAGTTACATAGTGCTGCCTGCGCTATTTTACGGAGGTATTAGCTAGCATACACAGAATAAGTGAATCAGGTCTTAGATGGCTCGATAGATTGGACTTAGCTTTTTAACAGGAGATCACTTAACAGGTTTAATTGTTGATACAATCACGACTTTTTGATATTTATCTAAATATACATCGCAGCTCTAAAATAATTAACAATGTTAGCTGACAACAAACCATACAATATTTAATGAAAAGTAAATGTTTACAATTTGAGCAGAATCCTTTAATAAAATGAGAGACAAGGTCATCAAGAAGCCGTGTAACAAAAACCTGACACATTCTTCAAAGTAGTTTCTTCACACGTTACATCAGCTTGTCTTGATAAGGCAGTGAGTCACTCGACATCTGGGCACAGTCGATCGCTAGTGATCGATACTTATCGGATCGCGTCGTCACGCTATCCGTGTTTGAGATTATAGATATGTGATGTTTGACTCGTAGTTCGTTAAATATGAGCTCTGAACTTATCTCAAGTGTTATTGGACTTGTTTGAATAACAATGTAAGTGTCTTCTCTCCTTACTAACTATGTCGAACAACATTACTTGCTTGATTAGAAGCTTAGAAAAACAACTTTGGATCAAACATTTATTATAAAACTGCAAGCATCTTAATTACATCTAACTACTTCGCTAAACACATTATCTAATATTTTAAAAGTTACATTTAATATTATTTTCTGTTAGTATTCATGTGTCTGTAAATTAGTAAGACTTTTAGTATTAATTTTACTAGTTTGTTCTTCGGTTGTAAAATTCAATTAAAAACGTTTGTACCTATTTAAAAGAAAATAAGCTTATGTGATATGTTACGGAAGAGGCTCAAATAAGGTAGAAAAGTTATGTATAAATAAAGGTTTCTAATAACTAAAGCTTCCATTAACGACCGTGTCAAGGTGTTATTTACAGTATTTACATTATGTACATAAACAAACGTTTCATTACATAACGAAACGTTTGGTGATGTAAATACTATAAATAAGACCTTGATGCGGTCGTTAACGGAAGCTTTAGTTATTAGTAATGACACCGGCCGCTTAAGCCTACGAATTAGATAAATAACGGTTGGTCTATCTAAACTTAAATAGACCTATTGCAGCAATTAGTTTTGACTCTATAATTCAGACAGCATTTCTTAAAAATATATAATTATATGAGTTTTAGGGGTTTAAAGATAGTTTATTTATTTTAAATGTACCAATATTTACGTAAAACAAAAATCGTTTTTAGTTTTGTTATATTTAGACATAATTTTATTTAATGCCAACATTTTTAGAATTTCATCACACTGATTAAAGCTGTATTTATTTTAAAGTAAGTATTTTTATAATTGCCTCATGATACAATTTTAACTAAACACACACTAATAGAAAGAAAAATAATGAAGCTTTAATCAGATTTGTATTTAAAATGTACTTCTAATTAATTTCCAAACAGCTTGGTTGTATGAAAATCTACTATTATTACAATGAGCTACTAACTCACTGATATAAGAACTGTATGATTTACTATTTTTGTTACAAAACGAGCAGATTTAAAGAAACATTATTACTTTAAATAAGTAAAAACATTGTGTACAAGCTGTTAGAAGTGTGTTCAAAGAGTTAACAAAGTGTAGAGACGCAATGGTAAACGATCCTCGATGTTTAACCGATCAGCATCATTAGATCTAGGTTTTTCAATGGACAAACAAGCTATTAAATGTTCTTATAGTTATTATTATTTTATCAATACTTATTTCTTAATGTTATTTATAATTCGTTAGAGAAACGAAAAATATCCATAAAAAACGTGATGGTCTAAAATAAAGTCACCCCTAGATGAATACGAACTAAACAAAAATAGGTGCACATAACAGAGTGTTATAAATGCACTGTTTACAAATCGATTTCAAAAAGTAACTACGCCTTTTAATAAGTCTCAGAAAACAATGGACCATAAAATGTTGTATATACGATAACTAAGTAGTAGTCCATAACTTGTCATATATATGGTCTGAAGACAAAGAACTATAAAATGTTGTATGTACTATGGCTAAGTAATAGCCCATAACTTGTCGTGTATATGAACTGAAAACAATGGACCATAAAATATTGTACATACAATGGCTGAGTAATAGCCCATAACTTTTAGTGCATATGGGCTAAGCACAATGGACCATAAAATGTTGTATATATGATCGCAAAGTAATAGTCCATAACTTGTCGTGTATATGGGCTGAACACAATGAACCATAAAATGTTGTATATACGATGACTAAGTAATAACCCATAACTTGTCGTGTATATGGTCTGAACACAATGGACCATAAAATATTATACCTAAAATGGCTGAGTAATAGCCCATAACTTGTCGTGTATATGGTCTGAACACAATGGACCATAAAATATTGTACATACAATGGCCGAGTAATAGCCCATAACTTGTCGTGTATATGGACTGAACACAATGGACCATAAAATGTTGTATATACAATGGCTGAGTAATAGCCCATAACTTGTCGTGTATATGGACTGAACACAATGGACCATAAAATATTGTACATACAATGGCCGAGTAATAGCCCATAACTTGTCGTGTATATGGTCTGAACACAATGGACCATAAAATATTGTACATACAATGGCTGAGTAATAGCCCATAACTTGTCGTGTATATGGACTGAACACAATGGACCATAAAATGTTGTACATACAATGGCTGAGTAATAGCCCATAACTTGTCGTGTATATGGACTGAACACAATGGACCATAAAATGTTGTACATACAATGGCTGAGTAATAGCCCATAACTTGTCATGTATATGGTATGACACAATGGAACATAAAATATTGTACATACAATGGCTGAGTAATAGCCCATAACTTGTCGTGTATATGGACTGAACACAGTGGACCATAAAATGTTGTATATACGATGACTAAGTAATAGCCCATAACTTGTCGAGTATATGGACTGAACACAATGGACCATAAAATGTTGTATATACGATGACTAAGTAATAGCCCATAACTTGTCGTGTATATGGACTGAACACAATGGACCATAAAATGTTGTATATACGATGACTAAGTAATAGCCCATAACTTGTCGTGTATATGGACTGAACACAATGGACCATAAAATGTTGTATATACGATGACTAAGTAATAGCCCATAACTTGTCGTGTATATGGACTGAACACAATGGACCATAAAATATTGTATATACGATGACTAAGTAATAGCCCATAACTTGTCGTGTATATGGTCTGAACACAATGGACCATAAAATGTTGTATATACGATGACTAAGTAATAGCCCATAACTTGTCGTGTATATGGACTGAACACAATGGACCATAAAATATTGTATATACGATGACTAAGTAATAGCCCATAACTTGTCGTGTATATGGACTGAACACAATGGACCATAAAATGTTGTACATACGATGGCTGAGTAATAGCCCATAACTTGTCGTGTATATGGACTGAACACAATGGACCATAAAATATTGTATATACGATGACTAAGTAATAGCCCATAACTTGTCGTGTATATGGACTGAACACAATGGACCATAAAATGTTGTATATACGATGACTAAGTAATAGCCCATAACTTGTCGTGTATATGAACTGAACACAATGGACCATAAAATGTTGTATATACGATGGCTAAGTAATAGCTCATATCTTATCTTGTATATGAACTGAACACAATGGACCATAAAATGTTGTATATACGATGACTAAGTAATAGGCCATAACTTGTCATGTATATGGTCTGAACACAATGGACCATAAAATGTTGTATATATGATCGCTAAGTAATAGGCCATAACTTGTCGTGTATATGGTCTGAACACAATGGACCATAAAATGTTGTATATACGATGACTAAGTAATAGCCCATAACTTGTCATGTATATGGTCTGAACACAATGGACCATAAAATGTTGTATATATGATCACTAAGTAATAGCCCATAACTTGTCGTGTATATGGACTGAACACAATGGACCATAAAATGTTGTATATACGATGACTAAGTAATAGCCCATAACTTGTCATGTATATGGTCTGAACACAATGGACCATAAAATATTGTACATGCAATGGCTGAGTAATAGCCCATAACTTGTCGTGTATATGGACTGAACACAATGGACCATAAAATGTTTTATATACGATGACTAAGTAATAGCCTATAACTTGTCGTGTATATGGACTGAACACAATGGACCGTAAAATGTTGTATATACGATGACTAAGTAATAGCCCATAACGTGTCGTGTATATGGACTGAAAACAATGGACCATAAAATGTTGTATATACGATGACTAAGTAATAGCCCATAACTTGTCATGTATATGGTTTGAACACAATGAACTATAAAATGTTGTATATACGATGACTAATTAATATCCCATAACTTTTCGTGTATATGGTCTGAACACAATGAACTATAACATGTTGTATATACGATGGCTAAGTAATAGCCCATATCTTATCTTGTATATGAACTGAACACAATGGACCATAAAATTTTGTATATATGATCGCTAAGTAATAGGCCATAACTTGTCGTGTATACGGTCTGAACACAATGAACTATAAAATGTTGTATATACGATGGCTAAGTAATAGCCCATAACTTGTCGTGTATATGGTCTGAACACAATGAACTAAAAAATGTTGTATATACGATGGCTAAGTAATAGCCCATAACTTGTCGTGTATATGAACTGAACACAATGGACCATAAAATGTTGTATATACGATCGCTAAGTAATAGCCCATAACTTGTCGTGTATATGGGCTGAGCACAATTAACTATAAAATGTTGTATATACGATGGCTAAGTAATAGCCCATAACGTGTCATGTATATGCTCTGAACACAATGAACTATAAAATGTTGTATATACGATGATTAATTAATAGCCCATAACTTGTCGTGTATATGGTCTGAACACAATGAACTATAAAATGTTGTATATACGATGGCTAAGTAATAGCCCATAACGTGTCATGTATATGCTCTGAACACAATGAACTATAAAATGTTGTATATACGATGGCTAAGTAATAGCCCATAACTTGTCGTGTATATGAACTGAACACAATGAACTATAAAATGTTGTATATACGATGGCTGATGAGTATATCCCATGAAGTGTTATTTATTAGAGGTCTGAGAATACCTCGTTAAATGTTAATTTAAATGGGGTTTTAGTCTGTAATAGTTTTATCGCTGGTATGGTATATACAAAGGTGGAGTAACAGCTCATGATATGTCATGTAAAAGAGGTCTTATTGACACCCCATTATATGCCATGTATAAGAGGTCTTATTAACACCCCATGATATACCATGTATAAGAGGACTGAGTAACACCTCATTATATGTCACGTATAAGATGTCTGAGTAACAATCCATGCATGATATGTCATGTAAAGGAGGCCTGATTGACACCATATCATATGTTATGTATAAGAGGTGTGACTAACAGTCCATGTCACATATATTAGGTCTGAGTAATAGCCTATGATATGTCATGTATAAGTGAAATGATATGAAATGATTGCTATCAGCTTGGACACTACTAGAGAAGTCTGGGCTTTTCTATGATGAGTAGTCAGGGTCCGCATGTTGATTAGTTAAGGTAACTGAGTGTCAAGTTATTTTCAGTTAGCAGAAAATCAGACCAATTCTATGTGGTTCGGATTCCACATACAAATGTAGGTCCCTTAGTTGCCTCGGCTATTGGGCTATTAATAAATAACTCTTTCTGAGGAACATTCGACCTACAGTAAGTTAGTAACAATGGGAGGGGGGGGTGAGTAAGAGCCCGTGATATGTCACATATAAGTGGTATGAGTAACAGCCCTTTATATGTAACGTTTAAGACGTATGAGTACTCCATGATACGTATAAGATGTCTGAGTAACAATCCATGATATAAGAGGTCTGAGTGAGATCATTAATTTTGACATTATTGAGTAGCCCTATCGAAGTGTAAGCATTAAATCGATAATATTTATGAATATCAAACTAAGTTTGTATGAATTCACACATTTTAAGTATGTTTCCAAAAATGTTATTAATCTATTCAGACATCAATACATAAAATGTTATATTACTTTTCTTTAAAATATAAGCTTATATACAATAACAGTCTACATATGTATAGTACAACAAACTAATAATTGACCTTTACGCTTATTATTATAAATATATCGAATTTGTTTATTTCTTACTGTTCTCAGTTAATGTGCATTTTCAGTTATTTCCAAACATTTTGGTACAATAATTTATTATTAATGTACGATTGTAAGTAGTAACACTTATTGTATGAGGTTAGGATACAAAGTGCTCCGACCTACCGCAGTGGTGGTTGTCCAGGCACAGAGGTTTACCGTTCCAGTTGATTTACCACCCGTCTCTAGTACCCAGCTCTCTCACAGACAAGACGGATTCCCTAATTGTGTTGCTGGCAGACAAGTGGTAATTAATGTCAGTTCCACATGGAGTTGTATTGCGTTATCTCTTGGGAAATTAGTTGTATTCTTGAAACATTTTGTATGCTTTGGATTAATTTACTGAAAAATTAATACGACAGTTTAGTATATAAAACTATTAATTAAAAATAAAAAAATAATCATAGACATAAATATCATAAAAATGCAATTAAATTAAGAGAACATAAACGTAGTAAATATAATTTTTTGAAGATATTCAATTATTAGCCCTATAGTTTACGTGTATAAATAATAAATCAAAGAACGTTTAAACACTTAATGTTATATAATCCAAATAAAACGTATTGATGAAAGATTGTCAAGCTCATTATGTTAAGAGTAGGGGAGTGTGCCATCTACACTACATTGCTCTTGTGTGATATACAGGTAGGTGGAACATCAAGTCTATTGTTTGAAGGGCAGGGGGGTAGGTTATCAAACCTCTTGTGTAAAGGGTTGGTGGGTGGGACATCAAGCCTCTTCTGTGAAGGGTAGGTGGGTGGGACATCAAGTATCTTGTGTGAAGCAAAGATGGTTGGGTCATCAACCCTCTTCTGTGAAGGGTAGGTGGGTAGGACATCAAGAATCTTGTGTGAAGGACAGGTGGTTGGGATATCAAGCCTCATCTGTGAAGGGTAGGTGGGGGGGGGGATATCAAGTATCTTGTATGAAGCAAAGGTGGTTGGTACATCAAGCCTCTTCTGTGAAGGGTAGGTGGGTGGGACATCAAGTATCTTGAGTGAAGGACATGTGGTTGGGACATCAAGCCTCTTCTGTGAAGGGTAGGTGGGTAGGACATCAAGTATCTTGAGTAAAGGACAGGTGGTTGGGATATCAAGTATCTTATGTGAAGGGTAGGTAGGTGGGACGTCACACATCTTGTGTGAAGGACAGGATTGGAACATCATGTGTTTTGAAGGGCCGAATAGTGGAACATCAAGTCTCTTGAGTGAATGGTGGGTAGGTAGGCCATCCAGCTAATTGTGTAAAGGCATGATAGTTGAGTCATTAAGATTCTTGTGTGAACAGCAAGTGGGTGAATCATTAAGCGCATTTCGTGATTGGTGGGTGCGTCGAAATTCCTTCTATATAAGCGGTGAGTCAGTGGGTATTAGAGGATGGGTTTTAACCTTCGTAATAATTCATGAACTTAGTTTGTGAGGTCTGAGCGCTTAATGTAATCATGGTTTACTTACATCGATTAACATAAAATATGTGCATATGTTCTAATAACGAATTATTTTTTATTGTGTAACGGTCATTTGTATTGGAGTGTTTGATACTTATAACTGATCTAATAGTGTTTACAGGGACAATTTTGATAAATTTATTACACTATCGATACTGTTACGTGGTTTCAACAGTAGTCTGATATGGCATTATAAACACCAATCTGAAAGGATAACTAGGCAATTAAAATTTCCGACATATTTTAGAGAAACTCATTGATATCTTCCATCGGAAGTGGTAAAAGCAGCATAGGTTTTGTTGTTACTTTTATGTATCTAATATTCTTGGAGGTAATTAAAAAAAAATTTGCTGAATTTGTTATAACTGATTACGACATAAAACCTTAGAAATAAATGATAGGCTCTACATAACATGCAATTTATGTCTTGTTAAGTAATATAATAGTCCTCAAGGAAAATCTTACATATGTTTAATGTAATGCAATAACAAGACATGCTTTTTGGTACGTCAATCACTCATAGGTCCCTTTAATACTCATTCTCAACTCACCACTCAACGCACGTTCCAGGAAGTAGGTGCACATTTAGGATATTGGACAGGGCGCCGAGTGGTCCCGGAAATGGGGAAGGTCGTTAACGTACCTGATGATACAACCACCATTAGCGTACCAACGTAGTTCACGGGGCGTACGAGTTCTCATTAGCCAAGGCTCTTCCGAATATACTATACTATCAAAATTAAGATACTATAAAAATGACTTTTCTAAGAAAATGTTGCCAAATCTTCACTAATACTTGGCCAACTTAAAATATGTTCATACTTTGATTATAGATTTACTAAATAAAAGTATTAATAAATATTAGCTATATCAATCATCTTAGGGTGAGTAAAAATAAATGTTTTGTACTAAACTGAGGTATTCGCCGCTGTTATTGATAAGTCAGGCTACTATATTGTAGAGTGAACTTGTATTGGCGTATAATGGTTTTCGTAACCCACTTTTCAGTCAAACTGCCTGTCTTAAAGTGATATAACAATTATTCTATAACGTAATAACATAGTCTAATTAAACCATAACTGCTGTAGTGTGATGTAAATGGGTGGTTTTAGTCAATACTAAAGTACCACTAATGATACTAAATCTATGTGTGCGTGCCTAACTAATAAATACTATTATGTAAAGTCCTGAAAATTAATTATCAAAGTATGAAACGATTTGAAGTTGAACAAGAAATAATAAAACATGACCGAAATGTAATATATAGATATATAAGTAACTTTTATATGAGTAATAATTACTTATCATATTACAATTATAATCATTATAAATTGACATTTTATCTTTACAATTAATTTTTTCTTTATGGGTCTGGATACTTGAAGTCAAAGTTTATTTCAGGTTTTTTAACTGAATATGCTACAATTTTAATTAAACACTCTTTTATTTGTCATTAAGAACTTACTAAAGTTTAGTATGTCTGCTTGAGTAGGGATTTTCTGCTGTCTGATTAGTCAATAACTTCATACTTACTCGGTATGAATTTATTGACTTTTGGTTCTTCTGTTCGTCCAGTCAGAAAATAGGATGTAACATTAATTCTTTGATAGGCTTTATTGATCAGTTTTGAAAATTTACAGCCATCTGACAATAAATATGGATTTTTTTAAACTATTGAAATATTTTTCTAGCTAATGTCTTCTAATGCTCTAGACTCTCATCGTAAAAGGTCAAATTATGGAAAATTGTTATTGATTATCAAACTGAACACTTAAAAGTACAATAAATATACATACACCCTAAAGGTATCATAACTTACAATGAGAAATAACGATAATACAAGTGTATGACCGAACTACGTCTATTAAGTTCGACTAATTACTTACAAGTATGTAATCGAACAAAACGGGCATTGTTGCATTTTTTCACTGTGAAATATATATATATTTTTCTTGATATATTATTAAACTTTTATTCTAATGTCAATTAATCATTAGAATCATTAATGTCAATTAAATTTTAAGAAACAAACACAACGTTTTAACAGGTATAACAAACTCCTGCCGTCTTCAGGCGTATTTACTAACTTAGCCTACATCTAAAACAATTTTTTTTATCCTTAACCCATACTATATCAGAAAAGACTTTATACTACATGCTAAATACTAAAGATTACTGTTGAAGTCAAAAGTTCTTAAAAAGCTATCTCACATAACATAATTATACAAAATATGAGGGAGACAAAGGTAGTTGGACATTTGCCATCGTTACGTGAAAATTACCAATCACGACGTTTCGATTTGGTAAAACACAAACCTTTTTCAAGTGCTAAAAACTAAATTACATCTACACAAATATGTTATAAAACTACGTTCTTAAACTAATAAACTTATCTACTTTAATAATTATCTACATTTTAACCTAGATCCTAGAAGGAGGTACAACAAAATGAACTTCTGCTAAATATAAAAATATTAACAGGGTTAAATTAATATAACCAATTAGGCGCTGTCAATGTCACGATAACAACGAAAAAATTTTAAAACACAATTAAATTAATATTCAAAACAGACTGAAATAAGATTACATTAACTAATCATAAATAAAATAAATATAGTGTACCTGAAAAACACTATTAATTTAAAATAACATTCAACATGCACAAAAAATGATATATATGAGTCGGAAGGACTGAGACTACTATTACAATTACATTTTAACCTGAAAAGACAAAAATTATTAGGAATAAAACAATACAATAATCAAATATTACAAAAATGATGAAGTCTTACGACCCGCAGTGACGATGGCGTCTAGACGTCCCAGGCACGGTGATACGCCCCACGATACCCAGGCACCAAATGCAATGTCTACGAAGTTCCCTTCAAGGTGATAAAACATTGGGACAAGACAAACATACACACTACACTTCACAACAACCATACACATCTCGTTGTTACACACCTCATCTGATACTCCATCATTAACAAATTTCAAAAACAAAGTATACAAAATATAATACACAATATGTAATGAAAAAGAAATGCAAACTATGAAATCAGTCAACAAAACACAAAATATGAAAAAAAAATTTGTTTTTCCATACTTTGCATTTATTTTTGTATGTTATTGAATATTTGGTCCATTTAATAACTTTCTCTGTGTTTTGTTGACTGATTTCATATTTTGCATTTCTTTTGTATTTCATATTGTGTATTATATTTTGTATAATTATGTTATTTGTAATAATTTTTTAAAGAACTTTTGACCTCCAACAGTAATCTTTAGTATCTAGCATGTAGTAGTATTAAGTCTTTTCTTATTTAGTATGCGTTAAGGATAAACAAAATTGTTTTAGATGTAGGCTAAGTTATTAAATACGCCTGAAGACGGCAGTAGTTTGTTATACATGTCGAAACGTTGTGTTTGTTTCTTAAACACTTAAAGCATTGGAAATCTCCAAATATTATCTACATATCATGAACAACCAATGTTAATAAATAACATTCAAACAACAATTATAATGTATTAAATCTTTTCCAAACAGTACTTTTAAGAAGTAACATTATTCTTATTTAAATTTTATTAATATTATGAGTCTGTAATTACATATTTTTTATGTTATAGGTGTACCGCTGTGCACTACTGTAAATTTCGTATAGTGGTAAGTGTTAAGAATTAATATGGTCGTGTATTTTTATATTTTTTTATAGATCTTAATAAATATTAATAACACCAAAGTCGGTTTAAAAGAAAAATATTATTTAACCTAGGTAATGTATTTAAATCAGTTAAAACAAGCACTTATCATGTCAGTGAGAGATGTTTTGTTTCATTTGGACAGCCAGATTATATTTTATAATTTTGAGTAAGAAAGTGTAATTTTGTCATGCCAGTTCGATTTTGGTTCCTTTGTAGTGTTAGTTTTAAAAAGAGCGTACATAAGTATTTAAAATCACTTCAAAATATTACGTTCTATAATTAATTATTTGTGTTTTAAATATGATAATGGATGCTAACCACTACCTGTTTGAACAAAATACCTCGCAATATTTCCTATTCTTTCTTAATTATCAATTTACGTATATATTTTAAACCGGATAAAATTTGTTTATGTTCCAAATAAAGATTCGAATTTTAATCGATATATGGCTAATTGTACAACACGTTTATGTGGGTTTGTCATGAGATATAACCACAAATCACATTTAATTCATAAGGATTACAAATGACTAAAAAGCTTTACCCCTTTATCCTGGACTTAGGTAGTTTCATTGACAAGCACAGGATACCATAGCTGATTGTAAATAATAATAAAATAATTATGATTCATAACATTTTGTCATATTTTAAAAACATTTTTTTCTATTTACTAAATGCGAAAATGTCAAAAAACTTTCTACTTACAGGTGAAGTTAAACCGATTCAAGGATACCATATGAAAGTTTATCGGTAAAGTTAAGTTTTTACGAAGCTAGTGAATTTACTTCGTCGTATCTCCTTACTGGATATACTTAAGATACCAGTTTATGTTTACCATACCTTAAACAAAATAGTTAAAGATTTACATGAAAAGGGATTTTCAGTTGGACATATATTTTTTATGGTAAATATAAGCAAAGTGGTCTACTCTCAATGCTTGAAAAAATTTCCATCCAAACTCAATTACGAATAAAAACTGTTGTATTAAAGGATATTGTTTATTTGGATTGAAAATTAAGTAATATTCATAAATAATGACAAAAATAAACTCAACTACTCCTAAATAATTTTAAAGGTTTTATATTTATATAGATAACATAATACCTTAAGACCACACCTATTGTGCCACAAATAGGTACATTTTTATGTTCGCCATCGATGTGGACACTACCAGAAAGGTCTGATCATGAAATTAACCAGTAATAAGTTAATTTAATAGTTTGCTATTGTTTTTATTGCTTATTATTAGGGAAATAAATAATTTATTCGTTTATTTATTGTTGAGTGGTAGTTAGTGTCCGGGTGTAGTGGGGGGAAGGGAATTGAGTAACAGTTTTGTCAGTTAGCTGAAAATTAGACCAATAGTACGTGGTGAGGGGATATGTATGGGTGGGCGGGTGCGTCAATACCGCTGCATGTGTATCGGTGGGCGGGTGCGTCAATACCTCTTCACGTGTATAGGTGGGCAGGTGGGTCAATATCTCTGCACGTATTGACACGTATTTTTTATATATTCCATTGCCTTTATTTACTCCTTTATATGCCTATATACTCCATGTAAATATATAGGTCCATCAGTCTACTGATAAATGGATTTTTCTAGGGAATAGTTGACTTTAGTTAGTAAAAATAAATGCACTCGTCCATCTACACTCATCGTCTTATTTGCCTATCTTCTTAGCCCATTTATTTACGATCAGTCTTTATAATGAATAAAGAGTAATAATGATGATAATGAATCAAGCGATTTATATTATAAGCAAACATTTTCAATATTTACATATATTACGAAGAATGTTTATTCATAGGGACCTCCATATAGGTAGGATAACACAATAATGCAAATAAAATAATTAATAATAAAATACAAGCACACAGCAGAAGGAAAGTTGAATTCTGTATATAATTGAGTACTACTACTTACACAATTAAAATTATCAAGAAATGTACGTTACTTATTATTCCAGCGGAAACTTTTTTGGTCATTAATTATAAACATTTCATTCCTAATCTTTCATTTAAGAATTGTAAGCAAATGTAACGTGATAATGTAATAAGGTCTTTGATTCTCCCAAAGGTTAATAAAGGTGGGGTTAAAGATGCCATTTTGGCAAAGGTAATGGTATATTGTCTTGCACAAAGGGTCCCATATTGCAGGCTTACCTGATTGAACGAGCACATAATGAGTCTTCTGCATTCACAAAGATTATTAGCTTCCAGGCGTTTCTGATGTACGAGGAAGTAAATTTCTGTTGAGGCCCTAATTGGTTATTTCATGTCATTAGAACAGTCATGATTATAGCATTATTTAAATCCCTTTCCGCTTTGATAAATGAATATATGAATTCATTTTCTTCCAACAAATATAACAATTTGACAAAGAAACAATTGGAAATTGAGTGGATACTGTTGCTCGTTATGTAGCTACTAGAACAAATTAATATTTAACTAAAAATTAAACTAAAAAGTCAGTCTAGCTCTTTTAGTAACAGCCAATAGCAATAAAACAAAAGGTATAAACATAGTCTTAGTTAGTTTGTCGTTAACTCAAAGCCACTGCTTTTAAATAAGGTTTTACTGAGTAGATTAATATGTTTGAATATATTTCAGGAAAACAACCAATTAAAGAAATAAATTAGGCAGAATTATAGTTTTGAAGAGGAAACATTAAATATATTACGACTTTCAAAATAAATTGAGCTTAAAAAAAGTATTTTCATACACCAAAAATCACTTACAAACAGTTTTGAAAAATATTCTTTAATAATTAAAATGTTTATATAATTAATTAGGTGTCTTTAGATCCCAAATACTAAAAGGAATGCTTCAAAATGTATTTATTCACTTAGGGCAATCTTAAGAGACTACTTATAACAAATATTTTACAATAAAACATATTTAATGGTGACTTTCAACTACCCCTTCCAATGTAAAAGAACATTAAAACATTGAAAATGGAAATATGTTAGATAGGGAGGCTATTTTAGGATTTGTACAAGGGAAAAGAGTACGTCTACTCTTATTGAGAATTATCCGTAAAAAGTAATTTATTTACCAATAAAGCCAATACCAATATAATTATTACAAATTGTAAATAATAATATTTACCATTGCATATACTGAAAATGCAATGTAGCATATACAGGATGTAACTAACGGGGAATCCTGGATGTAAAGTTTAGATTTCTACACCTAATTTAGATTTAAAAAATGAGCGGTAAAGTTCTATCCAATTCCGTTCTATTTAGTGTCAGTCTGCGTTTATTACAAAACATTAATAACTTAAGAATGCTTTGTGCAATTATTTCGAAATGTTACACAGTTTTTTTTTTTTTATATTAAAACTATTAAAGAGTATGTAGATAACTTTGATATATTTTTGGTCGTTTCAAAATAGTGGCTAGTTCAAACTTTTAAATCAAAATATCTTGTAAATATCTTGCAAATTATACTATATTTAATACAATATCAATTGCTTAACTTCTCCATTTTGGTATGTAATAACAGGGCCAGCACTTTGTCAACACTATCCGTTATATCCTCCAAATCCTTTCCTAAAGGATTAACATTCTAATTATTACTACAGATGTTTAAATATGTGCATTTGCTGTAATTTATTTATAACCTCCACCGAGGTGTTCACTGCAACCACATGAACTGACCTCTATTTATTTTTCTCTGTGGCTTAACTAGCTGATTTTGAGTTTAATCACACAGTCACGAATTGTATGCTTTCATCATTCTTAGAAACCTACCATAACCGTTTGGCCAATAATCTAGATTGTAATGTCTATGAGCAATCCGACCACTGAAGGTCAAAATACTAAAATATGAGGAAAAATAAGGACCTCTTAAGCAAAAAGTATATTTTGCAACTCTTATAATGGAACAGTTAATCGCAAATAATTAATGAAATTGATAAAATTCTTCTGAAAAGTAATGAAATTTCTTATACAAAAAATTCAAAAATGGGACTGTTCCTATCCCCAGGCTTCACAATTTTAGCCCTGAAAAGTCAAGCTTAGGTAAGTTGGAAAATATGTAGATCATAATTCATTTATAGCCGACTTACATCATACTGGAAAACAATTTAGGTTATGTCGAAAAATGATACATGATTGGTAACTGTATCCAACATTGTTTCTGTATGGATATGCAAACAGGAAGGCTGCTGAGCGGAACAAGTATCAGGTGCTTCCGGCTTGTTAGACGTTTCCGGCTACGTACTACAACAGTTTTCATGTTACGTAAAGGTAAACAGGAATGTTTACAGACAAAATAAGTAGTATTTTAGACTTTCATTTCACAGGAAACATTTCAGTATGCAAGTAAACAATGCATAAATGTACAGGCATATCATAAAAACACCACATAAAATATTATAACTAAATATCAAATATATTTGCTAAAAAAATGTAAGTTACAAGAATGAAAGTAGTTTAAGCATTTTTGTTATGGCTTAGAATAGATTTTCCGGTGGGTCATTGGCTGAAGCTCCTGTCTGCTGAAGGGCAAATTTCCAAAGTTCGATTTCCTAACTGAGCCAGTCATCTGTACCTCACTCGTTGAATAAAGTTCACGCAAAGCCTGCAAGCCAATGTGAGCTTATTTTAGAAGATAATAGTTTTTCTTGAGTATTTACATGGGCGTTTTTGTATTTTGTTATTTAATTAAATTTTTATTGTAAACGAAAATGCATGTAAAACATATATCTAAAATATTTTAAAGACAGAAAAAATGAGTTTAAAAATCATCTTCAACACATGGTTTACATTATAAAATCACGAAATATTATAAAGTATTGAATGTTAATTTTTATGTAACGATAAAAAATTTCAATTGAATTGTGAATATGTTGGTGAGGTACAATTATAAATTAAAAAAGCAAATAAAAAAATAATAGGAACTTTGGTAGATTATAGGTCGTGATGACTTACAGTTGTTATTACTAAAGATGCTAAAAGTTTATCTCTGAGGAATATTTGAACGTGGACCATTCAAAATAGATATTTAATAGAAGTGTAAATCACATAATAAGAGAGCTGCCGGATACACATAATAGAATACACATAATAGAAGAGAGCTGCCGGCCGAGTTGTCTTGGCTTTAGGACCGACCCTTGGCAAGATATTGAGCAGGCTGTGTTAAAGTTTTGACAGCTATGTTCACCTTTTACTGTACTGGTTATCATATTTACTCTGCCTGAATAAGTTCCCCACATCTAAAAATAATACATAGGAAATAGACGGAGTAAGGTTAAGAAGGAGATCGGCCTCACTATTTGTATTGCAGAGTCAACAATATTAGGTATCTATTAAGTATATTGTTCAACCATGTTAGTAAACAGCACAAACAATGTTAACAACAAACACAAACTGTAACAACAAACAATGTTCAGTGACATCTTGTTTTTCCTCTATCCTTCATTCATTTCACTTTCCTTGTAAATACATTTTGACAGGTGTTGCAGGTATTATGTATTCATTTTATTGTGATTATTCATTATAGCTTCAAGATTATCTAATGTACAAGATACGTTTACCGTATACCTTTAAACATTTTTAAACGTTACAATCTTAATATTAAGAATATCTTAAGGTATGTTTGTATCAGCTTGAATTCTTTGGCCAGTCTTTTGAATCTTTTAGAAGATTGGCGCTTATTTATGTATCTGCCCTCGCTACTACCTAATGTGTTACTGCTACCTTGTTTCACCAATTTTCTTATTATAATTATCTTATTATTGTTGAATTATACCTTGCTTGTTACTTAGATATATTATATGTTATGCTTTGCCTCTTTTCAGATCTTACTTTGTTTGATTGTCTACCACTTACATATACTCACATATATTTATATGAATGTTATTACTTTGTTTACCTAATTATGTTGATATTACGTTGTTATTATTGTATTATAATTTATCATAGATATTATATTTTGTTGATCATATGTGTTCTTGTTATTATCTTCTTTGTTAGGTAGTACACTGGGTAGTAGTGATGTTACACAAATTGTCTTATTATAATTACCTTATTATTATTGAGTTATGCCTTGCTGGTTACTTAGTTGTATTAGTATGTTATGCTTCGCCTCTTTCCAGATCTTAATGTATAGTTGTTGTTGTAAATTGAAGTTTTGTTTGATTGTTTACCATTTACATATACTTACATATATTTACATGAATGTGTTTACTTTGTTTACCTAATTATGTTTATATTACGTTGTTATTATTGTAATTTGATTTATTCTAGATATTTATATTTCGTTGGTCATATGTGTTCTTGTATTATCTTCTTTGTTATAATTTGTAATATACTCGTATCTCTTTTAACTTTAAGTGGACATTTACTGGCACATATGAGGTTAAGTTTACCATTAAGCCATCCTTGAATATATTCATTTGTATAATGGTGTTAACCGTTTATAATAATAATAAATAAATAAATAAATATATTATAGAACGAATATGGATAGATATTATTGTTTCGTATCTAGTTTAACTTAAATAATAATAACAAAAACAAAAAACATGAAAAGTAAGTATACAGAGTGGGTATGTTAAAATTTTGTAAAATTATATCTGAGGTATGTTTTCTTTATAATCATATTATTTAATATAAATTAAATACATATATTTTTGTTGAAACATATTTACTAACTGTAAAATTAGTTTTCAATATATGTTACAATATGCACGAATCTAAAAAATATAAATCAAATATATGATATTAGAATTTAATTATGTTAACGAAACAGAAATACAAACAAATTTCAAAATAAAACTTAAATTACTACCGGTTTTTAATTCTTCCCTAGTTAGTTGTAAAAAATATAATTAAGAGTAATTGAAGGTCGATTTGCGCAGTCTTCCTGCTCATTTAAAATGTTAGAATCATTCAATATTTTTTCATGAATCCCTCACAATCATTTGGTTCTCAAACCAAATGAAGAAAATATTTAATGACGAAATTTGTAAATTTTTTTACAACATCAATGATATAATTACGTACAAAACGTTAAAGAGAGTTCAATGACCCCTTAAATATTTGTTCCTTAACCTTTAGGATGTAACCACCCTTAAATCCTGAAAATATCACACTACTAAACCATACAAGAATATGTTTTTGCTTCCTATCAGCACTAGAATGACATTGTAAGTTACTGAATTATGAGTTTTTTCAGTTAGATGCGTAACACATCGTATAAGGCCAGCAACAGTATTGTTTCGTAATTTTTTAATCACATTACATTACATAAAATACGTATAGTAATGTTAGTGATAAAGAAGCTTGTTTTCCTGTTACTAACAATTTACTAAAGCTTCATCCTTCATTACGTTTTATAATATTTTGGATACAAACCATGCTTTAGAAAGTTTTTTTTTCAGTTTTTAATTATTTTTTAATTGCTTAGTTTCTATCTAAGTTATGTTCTTCTTTGGTTTTCTAATACTCATGTTCCATGTGTATAATATGTTTTTATTAAGTTATATTTTGTGTTTTTTTTTTATTTTGTAAATAAATTTTGTACTGGCCACAAATATTGAGTGTGGTCAGTTTATTCCAAGCCGTATTATTGTTTTTTTATTTGTAAAAATGGATTGAAATAAATTATTATTATTATTAAATACTTATGGTTTTTATCATAAAAATGTTTATGATTAGTTGTTCCTCATTGTTTTATTAATACATTATAGCGCTGAATTATTTGTAAATTTTCTAAAATTCGTAATGGGTTGGGTATTAGAGAGAACTGCTTATTCCTAAATCTCACTCAGTAAAAGTAATTTTCATTTAATTTCATTCATTTCATTTCATTTCATTTAATTCATTTCATTTCTCCTTTTTAATCACAGATCTTATATTTTACTATTATTATAATATAACTGCAACAGGTCAGTACTAAGGATCTTATTTAAGGACGACTCTGTTCCTACTTCTCGATATAGTTCATCACTAATTTTATAGTTCAAAATCTTAATAGGCTTACTTCGTGTTTTTAGAATATTTTTACGTCTACCATTTTTAGGTACTGAATTCCAGATTAGAAGGAATTCAAAATAATATTTAAACCTTATCATTTTCTATGTACGAGGATGCGCTCTGAAAAATGCAAATCATGTTGAAGAGGTCAGGTTAGATGGTAGTAATTAGACAGTACCTACCTACAGCAGCAGGTCAAGAGTCCTCAGGACTAATAAGGCTACCTCAGCACTCCCTTGTTAGCTTACAAATGCTGATAGCAGCGTGTACTACAAGTTGACCCGGGGGCTGTATTTTAATAATGTCAGTATCATTTTAGAGTATTGGAAATTGATGAAACATTTGTATCGTATTCCTGAAGATCTGCATGTGCCATCATTAATTTTTTAATTAATTATTTTATTTTATTTTGAATGCTACAAAACAGAAAAATCCAATTACAAAGTAGCATTCCATTAATTTACGATAAATATGAGTTGAATAATTGTTCATGTCCGATCTATCAACAGAGCTCCAATCTTGCTTTATAATTTATCACTTGAAAACAATAATCATAAAAATAATATAAATACAAACATATCAAGACAGTATAGCAACAAGATTAATATAGTATAAATAATAGTAACAATATAATAATAACATTATACGAGGGCTATCCAGAAAGTAACCACAGTTTGTTCATAGTAACATCAGGTTAAGAAAAACAATAACAGCAACAATGACTAAAACAAATAAAAACATATAAAAATATAATAAATACAATAAAAAGGACAACAAATATTAAATGAATAGTAAATAATGAAAGCTCAAGGCAAAAAATAATTTAGTACTAATATTTAAACTTCAGTACGATTAAAAATTAATTTCATAAAATTTTTACTTGGATTGAAAAATATGTCTAACTCATTTAATGAAATCTCATTATGCAATCTAGGCATAGTATTAATTGGCGAATGTACTCCAAGGACTGTACAAGAGAAGTGGGGAGAGAAGAGCAAATGTACATGAGAATTAGGCCGAGGGCCATTAAACTGAACACATGATAAGTGTGGTGTCGTCAAGCGTGCCACCCACCAGTCTCTGCAGGTACACCAATAAGGCCACCTGGCGTCGTCTTGCCAATGAGTCTAACTAAACCTACGCAACAGTTCAGAGTAAGGGACAAGATACGTGTAGTGACCAAAAACTTTAAAATACAAATACCTCAAAAACTCTTTCTAAACTTTTTCAGTAGTGTCTGACAGATATGCAAATGTGAATTCCAGTCAACTGATCTAACATCTAACCTAGATCGTACTAAAGAACAATATAGAAGCTTAATATAACTTATAATCTTAAAAAATACCTGATCTTCTGATAACCATAACATTCTATATGCTAACTTATACAGTGATATAACTGAGTGAATGTGAATTTTGACTCAAATTCCAAGATCTTTAACTGACGTTTGACTGCCATTGTACACTCCCCCACCATTGAGTAAGCAAATTTGATTATTTTGTTTTCTGACTTTCGCGTGAAAGACATGCAATTTTAAATTACTCTGACTCCACAAAAAAGGCGATCTATATTCTCTTGTAACGATAGACAATCAAATAAACCATTGATGCTCCTAAAAATCTTTATGTCTTCAGCATACATTAAATATGTTGAATTCTTTGCTCAATTTTTTATATCATCAATAACAAAACAAACAATAAAGGGTCATGATTTGAACCCTGGGGTAGCCCTGATTCAGCAAAAAACTCACCCGATGAAAATTCACATACTGCTCTTTGTACCATACAAATAAGAACAAAAAACTTAAATAATGAATCTGGCAAACCAAAATAATTCATCTTACAGAGGAGTGATAAATGACTTACTTTATCAAATCCCTTTTCAAATTCTGTATATAATGCATCAACTTGACCTCCAGAATCTAAAATAGGAAGACAATATTCGGAGAGATTTAATAAATTAGAATTTATTGTTCTGCCTGGATAAAAACCATGTTGACTTGGGTCAACACCCGACACTCAATTTCATTGGACGTATGCATGAGTGGACCTGTGGATAAATAAAACGAAATATATGTGTATTAACAAGTGGATGTGCCAGTTGAATAATAGAATTGTTAAAAAAAAAAACATTGAAATCTTAGTTTTTGGTTTGTTATGGTAGAACGAAAAAAAATAAATTTCTAGTTATATTATGATTTTGCTTATATCGTTCTTTAAAGAGAATTAATTTTTGAATGTAATCTATATTTCAATAGCTTCTGT
This sequence comes from Stictocephala bisonia, assembly GCA_035578905.1. Classification (NCBI taxonomy): domain Eukaryota; kingdom Metazoa; phylum Arthropoda; class Insecta; order Hemiptera; family Membracidae; genus Stictocephala; species Stictocephala bisonia. The sequence goes on from JAQJVL010000006.1 coordinate 5,672,236, forward strand.
TATAAAATAATTATCAACTATACTATTTATAAAAGCTCTCTCTCTCTCTCTCTCTCTCTCTCTCTCTCTCTCTCTCTCTCTCTCTCTCTCTCTCTCTCTCTCTCTCTCTCTCTCTCTCTCTCTCTCTCTCTCTCTCTCTCTCTCTCTCTCTCTCTCTCTCTCTCTCTCTCTCTCTCTCTCTCTCTCTCTCTCTCTCTCTCTCTCTCTCTCTCTCTCTCTCTCTCTCTCTCTCTCTCTCTCTCTCTCTCTCTCTCTCTCTCTCTCTCTCTCTCTCTCTCTCTCTCTCTCTCTCTCTCTCTCTCTCTCTCTCTCTCTCTCTCTCTCTCTCTCTCTCTCTCTCTCTCTCTCTCTCTCTCTCTCTCTCTCTCTCTCTCTCTCTCTCTCTCTCTCTCTCTCTCTCTCTCTCTCTCTCTCTCTCTCTCTCTCTCTCTCTCTCTCTCTCTCTCTCTCTCTCTCTCTCTCTCTCTCTCTCTCTCTCTCTCTCTCTCTCTCTCTCTCTCTCTCTCTCTCTCTCTCTCTCTCTCTCTCTCTCTCTCTCTCTCTCTCTCTCTCTCTCTCTCTCTCTCTCTCTCTCTCTCTCTCTCTCTCTCTCTCTCTCTCTCTCTCTCTCTCTCTCTCTCTCTCTCTCTCTCTCTCTCTCTCTCTCTCTCTCTCTCTCTCTCTCTCTCTCTCTCTCTCTCTCTCTCTCTCTCTCTCTCTCTCTCTCTCTCTCTCTCTCTCTCTCTCTCTCTCTCTCTCTCTCTCTCTCTCTCTCTCTCTCTCTCTCTCTCTCTCTCTCTCTCTCTCTCTCTCTCTCTCTCTCTCTCTCTCTCTCTCTCTCTCTCTCTCTCTCTCTCTCTCTCTCTCTCTCTCTCTCTCTCTCTCTCTCTCTCTCTCTCTCTCTCTCTCTCTCTCTCTCTCTCTCTCTCTCTCTCTCTCTCTCTCTCTCTCTCTCTCTCTCTCTCTCTCTCTCTCTCTCTCTCTCTCTCTTCTCTCTCTCTCTCTCTCTCTCTCTCTCTCTCTCTCTCTCTCTCTCTCTCTCTCTCTCTCTCTCCTCTCTCTTCTCTCTCTCTCTCTCTCTCTCTCTCTCTCTCTCTCTCTCTCTCTCTCTCTCTCTCTCCTCTCTCTCTCTCCTCTCCCTCTCCCTCTCCCTCTCCCTCTCCCTCTCCCTCTCCCTCTCCCTCTCCCTCTCCCTCTCCCTCTCCCTCTCCCTCTCCCTCTCCCTCTCCCTCTCCCTCTCCCTCTCCCTCTCCCTCTCCCTCTCCTCCCCTCTCCCTCTCCCTCTCCCTCTCCCTCTCCCTCTCCCTCTCCCTCTCCCTCTCCTCTCCCTCTCCCTCTCCCTCTCCCTCTCCCTCTCCCTCTCCCTCTCCCTCTCCTCTCTCCCTCTCCCTCTCTCCCTCTCCCTCTCCCTCTCCCTCTCCCTCTCCCTCTCCCTCTCCCTCTCCCTCTCCCTCTCCCTCTCCCTCTCCCTCTCCCTCTCCCTCTCCCTCTCCCTCTCCCTCTCCCTCTCCCTCTCCCTCTCCCTCTCCCTCTCCCTCTCCCTCTCCCTCTCCCTCTCCCTCTCCCTCTCCCTCTCCCTCTCGCTCTCCCGCTCTCTCTCTCTCTCTCTCTCTCTCTCTCTCTCTCTCTCTCTCTCTCTCTCTCTGTCTGTCTGTCTGTCTCTCTCTCTCTCTCTCTCTCTCTCTCTCTCTCTCTCTCTCTCTCTCATTTCCCTTCATCCTACGCTTATATTGAATATAACCATAGGGCCTAATGGCTCGGTCAGTTTTACGTGTGTAAACAAATTCAAGTAAAGGTTGAATTTGTATTTAGTTATACAGCATAACATTCTTGAAGGCGTTAAAATGTATATAATTTTTAATTTGACGAGTATATGTCTTAATAAAGCTTTATTTTAGGTAACGAAAACTTTTCTTGACTGTAAAAATAGTAATTTTTGTTACGATTTTTATAGAAAAACTATTGTTGAATACAACAACTAAAAGAAGGCTAAAAAATGTATTGCATAAATAAATATGCAGGATCAATACGCCATAGGAATTGATGTTGTAAAATTAAAAAAAACGTACTTTATATGAAATCCTGATTTTTTTGTAAGAATAATTTCAGAGATTCTTTCCTGTCTTATTATGCTCAGTAAGCTTCCTCAATGTTGATAAATGAAGATTTAAGTTTTTATTGGGAGGCAATAACATTCTTCACTAAGTGTCCTTCTCAATCCACTTACAAAGTTTGCTGGCATCAGTTCAACATTTTAAATTAATGTCTCACTTTCTATCAGTTTATTTATGTAGTCCGTTCTCGTTTACAATTTTTTATGAAACATTCAACAGTTCTAAAACATACTAATTTGTTTATATATTTGAAATGCATTTTTACATAATGCTAATTTAATTTCATGTCGACTTACATGCTAAAATATTAGTGATTTAAACGGATAAGTAATGTTTATGATGCGATCTTCTTTAATTTGAAATGTACTTTCTGTAGAAGATCTGTAGATTTGAAAATAATAAGTATATAATAATAAATTTATAAGTTTATATATTATTGAAACTTTAATTAAAATGATTATCTAAAGTTAATGATTCAACGATTTTTAGAACTAGTATTAACTAAATATAAAGAATAATTTTCACACTTTCTGAAATATATTTTTGTGCAGAATATTTATGTGAAATAATATTTATTAATAAATATGATTGGTTTTGTCAAAAAGACACCTTATAAATGTATAAAATAAGTAGTCTGGGATTGCCCCCTGTAAGGTAATAAACCAAACAATAATATTTAAAAAATTAATATTACTGAAAAAACTATTATGTTCATAAAAATTAAATTTGGTCCATTAATAATTTTTTTTTTTTTAATAAAAGAAACATTTACATAGTCAATTAGGAGAAAATGACAAATATATAGTATAACTTGCTAAACAACTTGAAATAATAACTAAGTATAATAATTAAACTGCTATATCTCATAATCCTGTTTATAAATAAATATAGACTATAAAGCATTAAACCTAAAAAATTAATTAATTATATAGAAAACTAACTTACATGTATATAGAAATTTGTGCTGATTCTAATTTGGAAAAACTAATAAATTTAATATTCTCACCACTATTATTTATAAATTTAGTTTGAATCAAATTTAATGTAATACAAAATAACTATGTACACAATTAGGAGAGAAAATTATAGCGAACTGAAACTGAGAGGAGAAGGTTAAAAGAGAAAAGGGAGTTATTATTTTCTCTTGATTGTACGTTCAGCTACTGTATATAAACATAAGCTTATATAGGTATGTTTAAATTCTCCCGTAGTGAATAAAAGGAACACCCCTAATACACGTCTAGACTTGGCGTTAGATTACCTTTGGTTTCTATCTATAGGAGCAATATTGACGTGCAGTATTTGTTTATCTTAAACAAATGTATAGATTAACGATGAAAGTTTATTAAATGTTTATGATAAATAATGACACAAAAACGTTGTGCACTGTATAACATATCTAAGCAGTAGGTGTTTAAAGGAAAATTTTTTTCTCTCCTACAAATACCATTGGATACTATTATAAAATTATCAAATTTTATTTTGACACTATGATAACTGAGTTAAAGAAACTCAATCCACAAACCAACCCAGTTGTATGCAGCATTTCAAATCAAATGAAACTATAAAAGGACACGACTATCCCTAGTAAAAACTGACAATGGATTTCTACTACACTACATTCTTTTACCTTTGTTGCTGTTTACAACAATGAAATACAGGTAGTGCGGTAGCAACAATTACCGAGCACAACATCAGTATTGAATTACTTAGTGAAGCGCCTGCGTGCCTACGTATATGAAATATACTCATTGATTTAACTCACCATCATATATAGTCAGTATGTACAATAATACTAATAATATGATACTTCTTGCTGAATGTATTATTGGATAATTTTCCGTATTATAACACTACTTCAAAGGAATAAAATAATTTTGTTTTTTTATTTATTATCATAGACACTTATTTGTTTAGATATTATTCATCATTATTGCATAATTTACGTATTTCATTACAAATATTGTATATGGAGTATTGTCATTCCGTTGGTAGATTATACATTCCTAGCATAAATAAAAATTCCGTATGCGTTTTAGTGGAGACAGATGCCCTATGACACAGTTCCCCTCGCCTTCTTAGACGAGCCCTGTTTTATTTGTAGGTTCGTTGTACCACACGAATAATGTGATTTCCAAACAACGAGGAGTTTTTTAGAAGAGGAACCTCACTTTTGAAACATTTTCAATAGGAATAGCCCCACGAATGGGAATAAAACAAAGTAAATGTTATAATGAGGAAAAATACACATTTTAACCTAACCTAACATAACCTAACCTATCAACAGTGGCGATCCTCTTCTAAAAAAGATCCACAACGAGAACGACACAGGGTAATCGGACCCGGACCGCTGCGTGGCAAGCCACCGAATTAGCCCCGCTAAGGCCACCCTATATGTGTAAGGGTGGGCGGGTGGTAGTATCAAAAATAGAGGGGGAATTTTAGTCAATTTCTATCTTTATCTATCACTTCTTGAACTAACGATTGCCTACCATGAGGTGCTAGTCATTCTGTTCTTTCATAGCAAAACATATTATAAAAAAGAGACAGATTGTTCCATATGTTAATTATATTTTTAGTCCAGTTTTTATGTTATATTTACACTAACATTTAGTTAGTTTAAAACCCATTATATTTTTATTTCTTGCAGATTATATACGTATGCATATTATATAGTTAGCGCACATACATCTATACATAATCGTATTCCAATGTAGTTTATCTTAGTTACAAGTAATGTTATACCAAAAATAACGATGAATACAACATTCATCATTGCCAATTTTCACTACATCAATGTTTTTAACCCCATTTTGCCACCTCCTTACCGTTTGGGAATGTGTTTTCCTACAGAGGAGTGTTCATGTGGTAGAGGCTCAATAAGTACTCTCTGAAGATGTGGAAGGGGAGAGGCCGTTAATTGGCAAATAACTCCTTCAATCCACTCTGAAAAGCTTTGTCACAGTCTTGTCGCTGTAACTCACAAGTTCAGAAACTCACTAACGTGATGTGCGTGTTGAAACTGTTACTCGAGTCACTGTTATAAATATGTAACAACATTTCCAAAAACAACATCAGTATTTGATTACAGAAGTGCGCCACCTGCGTGTCTACGTGAAATATAATTATTGTACTCCCTCACCTTGACACCGTATATAATCAACGTGGGCTGACTACATTATTAATAAAGAATTCCTTATATTGCATTCATGCATTCAATTATTATGAGTAAAAGTAGAATTGTACGTATCTGGATCTTGTGTAATTTGGTTTTATTGCTCAGACACTTCCAAACTTTAACATAATTTTTCTCAAAACACAAAACATTATAAAAGCATTAAGAACTACCCTTTAATACATTAACTGGGATATTTTCCGTTAATCTACTACCACTACTTTTTTTGTTACCGTTAATTCACTACCACTTGAAAATATTCTATTGCCCTAAAAACTGTTCCCCAGTAATTTTTACGTCCACTGTAGTATGCCTTATCCGCTAGGAATTTGATATCAGTGACCTTACCTTATCGCTTTACAATAACTTACACATCGAGGTTGCTTTCGGCGGTAGTCAATCATTGGATTTACTAGTTTGTGTACCACATAACCTAACCTAACCTAATCTAACCTAACCATAATTGCGATAAAGTATTGGTAGTGAATTAACGGTAAAGGTAAAAAAAACGTATGATAAAAATCTTTAGAATAGTTAAAAATTCTCTATAGAATAGTACTAAATTGATACATGTATTGAGACTTGTGTACAATTTTGTTGAATTGCAATTTATTTACATTATTACAATGATTGTACTGTGTTGCACCAAACACTGCTTTCAAAAAAATAAATCTGTTGACAATTGTCTTCCTTTTTTTAAATTATCTGTTACATTCTTGAATAGGCAGAGTTTTATCAGTTTTCTGGAATTGAGGTTTTTTCAAATTATAAAAAACAAGATATTAATACGAACAAATTGAAAAATAATCGTAAATTATTCAGTTCCATTATTTTCAAAATAAATCATACAGTTTTTATTGCTGCATCTAATTACCTAAAAATAATGTATTTAATGTAGCTGATCTCTAACAAATATATTATGTTATTGGAATTATTCTTCAATAATTAAATTTTTACTTTGTAAGATCATAAAAACAAAATAAATGGCCCAAAATATCAGACAGACATTTTAAAAGTATATAAATAGGTAGTTACTTTTAAAATACTCAGACTAAAGTTTCAAAATAACTTTGATAACCCTCATACAGTTTATTGTGATATATTTTGTTCTTACTAAACTGTAAATAGATATTACAACATGTAAGCCAGTTCTATTCAAAATCACCCTCATAAAATTTACTTACAACTGAATTAATGGTTAAGCTGTCAAATGGCTACAAATTTATATTACTTTAGTAAAGACCTCTCATTTGGTCATCATATACAAAAATGTTCAACCCTTAATTTGGGCCCTTGCGTGATATCCCTTTTGCAGGGTAAAAATGTACACTCCCAAGTCAATTAAACATTGAGTGTTATTGAACTTCCATCAGTTGGTAAAATCTGCCCAAAAGATGTCAATAAAAATATACCACACAGTAAATGTAATAATTACACAGATCAAACTTCAGGGAGTGCTCGAATTTTTGTAATAAATCAACTTTTACACTTTCCGAGGATTCCATCAGTGAATGAAGTTCTGTCACGAAAACTTTTTGAATGTTCACATGAAAAATATATTTCGCAATCAAAACGCTTCATTGGATTAGTGGGAAATCAGTGAGGCACATTCTGAAACCGTTCCATATGTTGAGAGAGCTTTGGGAAAAAGCTTTTAAAATTGCCGTAAAGATAAAACAAAGGTGTTAAAGACATTTTTTTTGTACGCAACTCCAAAAGTTGTCTCACTGAAAGTACACGCCTTTCAAGGATGAAATACGTAACTAACATATAGCAAAAGGCCAATGTAGGAATGCGGAACTCACTTCTTGGCTAAAATAGGTATTCACGAATTACTGAAATGGTGGATACCAAACTGTTAGTGTCACTGTTACTTTTTCTATATCATAAGTCAGCACTAATAGTGCAGAGCTGTAATCCAGCCACTTGGGCACAAAGTGTGTGCAGATCATAGACATAGGCTCCATGCTTGGTCCTCTTAATACCAACTCGACAACCACTCAATAGTTCCCATCACCTGTTAAATTGGGTGATAGTCAGAGTATAGATGTTGTGTAGAGAATAGAAGTTGTTATAAGACTTGTTAAACAGCTCAAAATCAAGCAAATAATACGTGGTTCGAATTCCACATATGGATTTAAGCTCCTTAGTTGCCTTGGCTATTGGGCTATTTTAAATAATTCTTTCTAAGAGACATTCGACCTTAGTAACAATACTACACTCGTTCATTACACTCATTCATAAATAAATTAATTGGCGTCTTAGTAATGAAAAATTTGTGAATACTTACATTGCTAAAATAGCTCATTATCAAATCTCACCTAAGTAGCTTTAACATCATTTTATACAGGTTTCATCCTACTCAAAATATAATAACTCACTTTATTGAGTATGTATATATATATATATATATATATATATATATATATATATATATATATATATACCAATAGTGCCTCTTGGTAGCCTACTGGTTAGCACGTCTGCTTCATATGCAGATGGTCACGGGTTCAAATCCCGGGAGGTCCACTAACATTTGTCATAGGGGTTTTTACCGTTGTCCCTCAACAACGTTTGAATAGCACATTCAAAAAATGTGGCGTAGAAAAAAACTTTAGTACAGTAATACAGCATTAAATTATAATTAAAAAAAACATATTTTGGTGATTTAAATTTTGACTTGTATTAATTAATGGTAAATTTATTGTAATATTATTTTCTCTATTTATGTGTGTACTCTAATATTATTAAAACCAGTTGCCATTGATCACCTGATCAGTTTATAAAAAATATTAAATTCTTTTTACCATAATCTTAGCTTAAAAATTTTTCACAGGCTCTAGATGTGTATTAAGTAAGGATTTTAAAAATATTTTCTCTGAAAGAGATAAATAAGGTAGACAATAACTGTAACGATACCAGCTAATTAGAGCCTTTGTTACTATTCTCCTTTTGAAAAAGGAGAGCTTAGGGCGGTGACTTATTATAAAAAGATAAATTTGAATAGTGTAAGCATCTGAAGAAAATACAAAAGTACACAAATAAAGGGGTATGAGCGTAGCGAATGATGGTGTTGGCAAGCAGTGTCAGGGGTGTTCCTTAGTAATACTTATGTGGATTTACTTATTCACCAACCACCTACAAAAGAATCTGCTATAGACTTGTAGTAAGCAATTGAGGTTGTAGCTGGGATAAGGGCATGTAAGCCAAAATCATGTTTTGAGGAAACAGCTGGCATTTTTTTAAGCTACACTAAATGAAGCCTGCTTATAAGATAAGAACAGACTGTTGTTTATGACATTCAATGCCTTTGATATGTACAAACAACTGGTTTCCCAAGACATAACAGTTTCAATAATTTACAGCAAGATTAAAAAAGTGATTACGTAACCCCTTCTTTCAGAGACCATTTTCTATTCATACATACCGGTTTTGTGGGAGAAGGGCCTATATATTTTAATTTATGGACATTTAACATGTTTTGCAAAAGTAAATTTTACTTTCAAATATATTTTATGCCTAGTTAAAAAAATTTAGTTTCACCCACACTACGAAAAAATCTCTCAAACCTACAACATTTCTACACATTCATACAACCAATTTTCCCACCTCCAGTTCCAGTGTCAGCATACAAACTGTGTGGTCTCGAAGTTATTCGCCAAAAAATCACCCACACTTTATATATTTACGTACTTTAACTTGTAAGAGTATCCTTGTATAAAACACTTAAATCCATTTGTTCTAAACGTATTTCATCACTTATTTCTTAACAAATTTTAACAATAGATTAGAAAAATTGCCCCTATTCGTAGTTGTACAACCAGGTCATCATTATTCAGTGATTCTACCATGAGGGGTATAAGAAGCCTTAAAAGTAGGGTTTTTATCTTTAGAATAACTGTGATAAACTTAAAATTAAAAAGTAACAGATATGAAAATGTAAATAATGATGTTTACGAAATTTGAACAGCCGTTGAAAAATGATGTTTATAAAACTGAGTTAATGGTCTTAAACTTAAGGTTATTTTATGAATACTTATTAATATACAAATTGATATTGTATAAGTAACTGGTAACGATATTGCAATGCCAAACAAATAATTAATCTAAAACAAGATGGTTTGTTCATAATAAAAATGGATGTTGTTGAAAAGTCTAAATGATTAATATCAGTCTGTGACAGTTGGACGGTTTATTTGACACTCAGTCTATTGACAACGGTAGAGTGTTGTCTGTGTCGTAAAATGAAGCTTCTCATCCTGCTTACCGGTTTGTATGACGGAGGAGGGGGTGTTACACTTGACGTCACAACAGAATGTGCACGATTTTGTCTCGCAGTTACGATCTATGATAGTTAGGCGCTGTATAGGGTAGTAATGTGTTAGGATTTCATTGGTAAAATTATAGAAATAACTTGATCTGTCAAATAAACTGTTTAAAAGTTTTTGTTTGGGTTGTTATGATTGGTAGAAAATGATTGAAGATTTCCGGTGCTTCAAGTCTTTTAAGGAACAAAACAATGTTTGACAGTGGTAAAAGTTCCTGTCGGCTTAGGGTGTCACTTACTACTTTTGTAATCCAGACATATTTTTCATCATCTCTGATGATTTAAGAAAAGCCTAAAAACTTAATTGTAATAAACTACGGTTAACTTTTCTATTCCATAATGAGTTTTATATTTTGTTATAATAGTGTTAAGTGTGCCACCTTTTATTAACACGTTACCTTATCAACAGTTATTTGTAGTCTATAAGCCTGTAATTTGTAGGGTTTTCTTTAATTGTTGTGGGTTAAGTGGAAAACAAATACAAGTTGTAAATGTTGACAATAATAAGTAACACCTGAACTTATGATATTTTGTACCTGTCGACACGTTGTGTTTGTTCCTTAAAATGTTTAAACTATTGGAATTTTTCCATCATCTTCTACAAATAATCTTTTAAATTTACAACTTTTTGAAGTTATAAATATTAATATGTTTTATCATTAGACTCATAATATAACTTCAGTTATATATTTAGTTAGAATTAATGTTCCTCAATTAAATGTGTTAATAAAATACATAAATTAGGTTATTTTACTATCAGAAAATACAGAATATTTAGCATGATAATATTTATACATTATTAGTTTTTATTCACAAAAAGTTTGTATTTTTAATACATTGATTACAATTATTTTGTAACTAAAGGCATGATTACTAATTGTAATTTAACCTAAACTTAAGTTCTCAATTTTTCTAATTGTACTAGTAACTGTTGGACTTCACAATTAATCTTATGTAAAAATTGCTTTAGTCTAATATAACAACATTTTAATTTAAAATAAATTTATATATAGCACTAATAAATTTAAATAAAACTCAAATAAAGTTGTTCAGTTAAAGATTAAACGTATCAGACGATTCTAAATTTGATAGAAATAAAATTTATTTTAAAAATTATTTTATATAAAATTATTGCTGTAGTTATTGTTTCTATAAAGAGGATAGTAATTGAATATGAATTGACAGTTTCATTTTTGTAAACGATTGTTTATGTATAAAAGTTCATCATCTTACTACAACACCCTTTTTATACTTTTTCTATCCAATTTTTAAAGTTATGAAATGCTTTGCTCAAAAATTACGTTTATTGTTTTACCCCGGAATTATATTTCGTCTTCAACAATTTAGTATTAATTATAATTACATATGCATTTTAATTAGATTACATTTAATATTACAAACGACAAGTTTATATATTAACAGAATCCTCATCTTTTCTGTACAATGTTTTATTTAAAGTATGTATAGTATACATTTAAGTCAAGTAATCACTATGTTATCTCTTCTAAAATCATAGAAATTATGAAGACTAAAAAGCTTCGTCTCGTAGATTTGAATACCGTAGACGTTGAGGGTGTTAAATTCGGTTCCCAGTTGAGCTCCCTAAAGAAATTTGGTTCTAGATTTCACGCAATTGTCATAAAAAAATCTGCGTAACCAACAAAAACACACGTGTTTCTTTCCCCTCACTGTTCCCACCTCCACACCCTGCAAATTGAACAGATATACATAACTCTCTCATTTATAGTAAGCTATATAAATTACGTTTTTAAATAGTATTAATTTACTCTTTCAGCCAATTAGAGTTAAAGAAATTCCAATTAAAAATATCTGCATATGTCATAAATAAAAAGATAATGTTGTTACACTAACAACAAAATGTTTAATTTAGTTTTAATTTACAGTGGGTTGGCTGGTACCTTTTGTCCACTGATATTATCACAATTATTAAAATAAAATGTATAACAAGTTTTCTTAATCCTTTGTGTAAGGATAAAAATCAAATTAGCCACATTAGGTTCCTATACATTTATAAAGATTTTTTTTTCGATATTTCCCCACAGCACATTTATTGATTTCATAAAGATTAACACTTTTAATAACAAATATTTCAAAAACAATTGTTACACCGGTACCCTCCCGTTCAGTGCGGATAGTTTCAGTATGGCCAAGAACGTAAATCATGTTGGTGGCTGGATATTACTTGAATCTGACATAGCTCTCACTCTAATAAGACGACACCAGCCCACCTAAGACTGCACCTGACAGTTCTGATAGCAAGTCTCCAGTAATATTACTCTTTTATACAGGGTGTTCAGTAAAACTGTTTTAATAATTTGGGATACTATTTTACACATAAAAATAAACAAAAAAACTTCGTTTGAAAGTATGTCCTAAAACTCTAGTTTTCCGTCTTTCTGTCTTTATGTGTTTTTTTACATAAAAATACATAACTTTGGATCCACCGAAGGCACAATTATGAAACTTTATGATTATACTACCCTTGAGTAGTTCCAATTAAAAAGAAAATATAAACAATAAAGCTTTACCCATTTCAAAATGGCGGACGTCACATCACATCAGTGAAACGTGCTGTTATTGTAAATATTTTGATTTTGTTGTTGTTTAGATGTATGCCACATAGTATCAGAAAGATTTTTAATGCTAGTTAGTTTTAACTCGTTTATACCATACAATTATTGGTAAAAATATTTAAATAGTTCATTGCTAATACCAGAGTTGAATATGTTAAAGAATATTAGATGAAAACAAGATATATCTTTTTGTTGTTTAAAATTATTGTGTTTGATTTGGTTAAATATAGATAATTATTTTATATTCCAGAAGATAACATATCTCGTTTAAAATAGCCATTAAGCTAAAGCTCCTTCAACGGGATAGTTTTATTCGTAATAAATAAAATAAAAAAATGTGTACTACATAATATAAATGTTTGAACTTTGAATTTGAATTTGGTTTGAAAGTAACAAATAGTCCTAGAATAAGTTCAACGCTAGTTTTTTTTCTCTTTTTTTTGCAAAATTACGTTTCTATTTTAAGCTAAAGCACTCTTACACATGCGCACTCTATCAATAATAGGAATAAAAACAAAAATAAAATAAAACCGCTTTTCCACTTAGTTTGTATTTTATTTCGATTTTTATTTCCGAAGGTGAGTTTTCATAAGTACGGTTTGTGAAGATCTGTGTAAATATTCAGCTTGTGAGAGACAGTCTAATTGCCTATTGAGTGGGTGAAATCCACTTTGTCTACAGGTGTTTGTACATGTTATGAATTCTAAGGTACCAAACATGGTTTAGAAGGATATTTTTCTATCATCATTTTCTCAAGTATTTCTGAATGACTCTTTCACTATCTGATTGATAAACGTCTTCTATAATGATTTTTAGTAACTGTTTTGTAATGAAAATACTAACATATTTTTAAATCAAATAAACTTAACAATTGAATCACAAGAATAATAGTTTTAACTATGATTTTATCATTTTAAACTAAGTATGTTATAAATACCTCATTAATTAGAGTTCACCAATTTTAGTGGTGAAAAAGAGTGTAGCTCCTTTTTTTTACGTTAATCTGATAGAGCTTATACTTTGCACGCCTACTCAACCGAGGACCACACTACTCTTTACTACCGAACTCCCCAAGTACCTTCTTCCAACTTCCACCAGTGCTGGAGGATTTCCTTTTGGCCAGCCAGGGTGACGTGTCTTGAAGCTTGTTTGCCGCCGTGAAAATGTCAAACGAACTCCGTGAACTCTAGGAAGCGACGAACTGTCATGACCCCAGCACATTACCTGATTGTTAATCTGCAGGTCTTGAAAAAGTTCTGGAATAAAATTATGGTAAAAATCTTCAAACTGTGTTTGAAAATACTTTCAAAAAATTAGGATTTGAAAGTGTCCGAATGGACGTGACTCTGCTGAAATACACTACGTCCATTCATCCTACATAGACTTGATCCTGCCGACCATCCAACTTGCAAAAGCTTTACAACCTCTTTTAAAAAGATTCAACTTGGATACTCCAGGTATCCTCTCTCAAAGACTGATATTTCCCTCCCCATTTACCTCATGTGACACTCCTTCGTTGAAGGGAGGGAGGATCCACTTACTCTACGTACTTACCTTATTTGGAAGGAGAAAAGTACGTGAGTTCCGACTATGTTTCCCCAACATTTTAGGAAAAGTGAAAATCTTTTGACAACATTCATTAATTTTACTCAATTTTTGTTAGACTTCTCATGAAAAATAAGTTTTAGAAACGCTGTTATAGGCTATAGTATTTTATTAATGTTTTAGGGCTCTTTAAAGCTCATACAAAATTAGTAGAATTTGCTAGAGTAGCTTAATGTTAGTGTGATAGTACGGAAATATATACTGTGTCTGCTTCTGCTAAACATTTCATATTTTTAAACTAGTGATGACTATATTATTTGTGGAATAATAAAAATTACTCAAAACATTACTAATATGCATTAACTAGTTTGTTTTTATGCATACATTGTTACACAACATTTTTTAAATAGAGTTATAAATGCAGTCATGTAGCCTAACGATTTGTTTGGATAAAATATACCATTTTTAATTTAACGAACTCTATAATAGTTTTAATCACACACCTTTAGGCTGTTAGTTAAATAAAATCTACAATTTGTATTACTCTAGAGTTTGTTAAGCATTATTCAAATATAATTAATGAGTATTAAATCAGGCCATCTTGGAAGGAAACAAATTAGGGCCGTAATCCATCTTCATAAAAGATAATGACATTCACAAAGGAACATGGGAGCCAATAACTTAAAACGTGTCGGCAACCGACTGTAAAGTCTGTCATTTCAGAAGATTTACTGACTTGATTTATAATGGCAATTTGTCAAAGGAATACTTTGAAATATTGGCCGTGTCGAACAGTCTCCATCTCAAGATTTGATTTGCATTCATCTTCCATATTAAAAGTTTTATTAACTAGTTTTTGATTGCTTGGTTCATGAATAACAGATTTATTTGTATATTAAAAATTATTTATTTACGTAAGTGTAACTATTCTTTGGATAATATTATAGTATTATTAATAGGTTAGTAAAATAATTACTAAATAAGAATATTATACTATAGTCATTCATACAGAAATTATTATACTTTGCTATTGAACCCTAAATTAATAATTTTATAACGTTCCTAAAGGCAGGTGTAAATGAGTAATTATAATAGTTTGTCTATAAAGCCATTCAGTATTATTGCAATTAACAGTAATTTTAGTTGAATACAATATCGACTTCAAAATTTGTTTATACTAACATATGGAGAACATAAAAAGTGCCAATAAGCATATCTTTAATTATCATGAATCAAATTGAAGTGAGTTCTGAAAGTTTCCAAATTGAAAAAAAAACCCTTAATGTATAGTAAATTTTTATGAGGATTCAAGATGTTCATGTTTTAGAACTCACAGGTTATGAGACGTGATGTGACTAATGTTATTTGTACTAATTAATCTTTTTTAGTGTAATATGTGAGTTCACAGTAATGACCAGTATGTAATAAATAAAAAAAAACCTCAAACTTCATCATATAATAAATCATTTTATTAATGTTCATAAAATGTTAATCAACATGAAAGTATGAAATCGGAAAATGAAATGAAAAACGACTTTATTTTTAAGGCGAGGTTAGGACTGGACATTACACCTAACCTTATAAGTATGGTGGGTTAAAGAAATTAGGACATAGAAGGAAGGTTAAAATGACCCACCCACCTACCTATGTTTCTACGATAGCATTGGCCCACCCACCTACCTATAAATGTATAGAAGCATTAACCTACCCACCCACGTATATTTGTACAGTAGATTTGGCCCACCCAACGACCTCTACGTGTTCGGTAGCATTGACAGACCTACCTACCTAGATACAAATACGGTAGCAGAGACACAACCACCTACCTACACATGGACGGCAGCATTGACCCACTTACCGACCTCTACGTGTACGGTAGCATGGACAGACCCACATACCTAGATACAAATACGGTAGCAGAGACACAACCACCTACCTACACATGGACGGTAGCATTGACCCCTCCACCTACCCAAGCATGTACAGTAACATGGGCCCATCCACCTACTTATACCCATGTGGTAGCATTTACCCACCCACCTAACTACGTAGGCCTACGGTAGCATTGACAGACCCACCTACCTAGATACTCATATGGTAGCAAAGACACAACCATCTACCTACACATGGACGGTAGCATTGACCCTCCCACCTACCCAAGCATGTACGGTAGCATGGGCCCACTCACCTACCTCTACGTGTACGGTAGCATTGACAGACCCACTTACCTAGATACACATACGGTAACAGAGGCACACCCACCTACGTACAAATGGACGATAGAATTGACCCTCCCACCTACCCAAGCATGTACGGTAGCATGGGCCCACCCACCTTCTTATAAACGTGTGGTAGCTTTGACCCACACAACTACCTATGTAGGCCTACGGTAGCATTGACAGACCCACCTACCTAGATACACATACGGTAGCAGAGACACACCCACCTATCCAAGCATTTACGGTAGCATGGGCCCACCCACCTACGTATAGACGTGTGGTAGCATTGACTCACACAACTACCTATGTAGGCCTACGGTGACATTGTTTACCAACGTGATGTAGTGTATATGAGTTTTCACTTTCACCCAATTAAAATTCATATACAATACTTCATTTCTTTTTACTATTAACCATCTTTATTGGGATTTATATTTTTAATACAGAACTGGTATTCAAATACCCTTCTGTTGAAAATGTTAATACAATATTTAATGTATTGTTGCTCTGTCAAGTTGGATTTAACTTTACACCAGGTTATTGTATGTGGGATTATTTGATAAGTGACTTTATAAAACAGAATTACTTCTGACAACAGCCAAACCTCCGTTCTGTTATTTTGAGATATCGTTCCAAGCACAAAAGTGAAAGCAATTACTATTTTAATTAAATGGCGGGAGTGTCTGGTCACTGCTGATTGGTGTTTGGCTAAGGTCACGCGAAATATTTGTTAAGCGTCTATTTGCTCGGTTTAATTATATTAAAACACTGACAATTGGATGGAAAAAATTAATTGAATTGATAAGTATCGATCATATTTAGTAGTTATTTTATTTTATGCAATTACAGAAACAAATTTTTAAAATGGTTTTTAATGTGTTTAAATATTGTGTTTTCTTGAACTTACTTCTGTGGGACACTGAAGATATGTAATTACTCGTACATAAATCAATCATCCATAGACAAGTTTTGTTTTATCCCTATTGCTGCTTTGACATATACTCCATGTATTCAAAAATAATGTAAACTTATTTTATAAGATTTTTCGTTAGGGAGTGTTTAAAAAATACCAAATACTTAATATGCAAAGAATTGCACTACATTTTCTCTGAATTGCGCACCTAGTATCAGCACAAAACGGAAGTATGGCTCCAGGTAATTTGAATATTTAAAGTCAAAATCAAACATGGAATCCTATTCTATGGCACTCAATATGAAACTCATTCCTCCAATCTGTTTGCAGTTACATTTCCTAAACATAGTATCAAATATAAAATGCTATAAATTCTACAATCTGTTTTGCAGTTGCCTTTAGTTTTTAAAGCTCCCATCAAAAAAAAAAAAAAAAGAAAAAAAAAAAATTATATATATGTTGTAAATTTTACGAGTTTGCAAAAATACGTTCTTTGTAAACCATTTCACAAGTATATTTAATATATGTATCAAGAATTTTATTGTAATTTTGTAATGCATAAATGAATTATTACTTTAATAAATTCCTTAAACACTGATCACGTAAAGTTATTAAATTAAAAACTAACAGATCTTTACAAAAGAAATGTATTTGTATCGAAACAACTTAATAATAAAAATATGTATTAATGTTCTCTAGACCGTAAAAGTGACTTATTAAGTAATTAAAGGGTTTCCTGTAACCTAACACAATGTTGAACCTTTTTCAAACTAAATGGGACATATTTAAAGGCACAAAGGAATATTAATTAAGGATCGTCGGGGGTGAAATTAACTACAGAACTATCGGAATGAAAGAACATAGAACATGGCTTCGCTGAAACAATGCTCTGTGTCTGAGAGACCAGCTGAATAATTTACAACTCGTGCTTTCCTTCACAGGTCGATACAATCCCTCAAGTATTCCTTTTGTGACTTTGTTGGCTGCATTCATTGTTTGAAAATTCCACTCTCGAGGTGTTGAAGGCGGTTAAAAATGAAAGATACTCTAGTTAAGACAAAGACATTTAAAGTAATTTTACTACTTGAGACCATTTTTAATTAGAAACTTATCTTGAGTGAGTAGTAATAGAGAGTTAGTTTCTTATAAGGTTAATTTGTACTTGTTTTGGCAGAAAACCCGGCGAAATGTGGTTCAACAACCAACATCAATTTAATAGATATTAGGTTCATTCCATTTGCTTAGAACAATATTGTTAAACGGGATCGGCTGATTACAGCGATTGTTAAAAGGTCACTGGTTTATTGAAGATTAATTTCCATTTTCATCGGTAGAGTTGAAATATCGTTTTCAATGGAACCGCATTAATTCATTCACAGTAGCTTTCTTATTTAGGTAACATTTATATTTATTAATAAATATAAAACTCACATTGCCAGCGAGGTGATCAGTGACAAAGGTTTCACACTGTGGAGTTCTTCGTCTAATATTCGAATCCTCAACTTCACTTGTTTATTAAACTCCACGCATCCACGCACAGGCCTTTAGACCAATGTGAACTGGCGAGTAAAGTTTTTACATACAAATTATATTTTAAAAGAAATATTGAACCGAATTTAAACATTGTTTTTCCCTGATTGAAAGTTTTGTAATCTGAAATCGATATATTAGCCAGGTGCGATTTACCTCCAGTTTGACAGCCTTGATAATATTGACATTATACAGGTTACTATTTATTACCTGTCAGGAGGAACATCTAATTACACCTATTATAATGCTATATTGAAATTGGCCAAATTGTCTACTACTAAACAAACGTAAAACATTAATTTACATTTATATTACTTATAAAGATACAAAAATGTCACATAAGTTGGAGTAGACGTGAGTCTGGAGTTGAGGTTTTGGAAAAATTAATCCTAAATAAAGATCATGGTCATTGTATAAACCACGCAAAAATAAAGGCATCGTCTTGATTCTCCAGAATATATATTAAAATATACATTAAACATTTTTATTTTACATTCCCTATTATGCTACTAATTGTAAAATCATAACATAACTATTTATACAGTAATAGTAACATTTAAATTTCAACACTTTACTAGAAACCGTATTGGAATATCTCACTAATATCTTCTTATTCATAATTGTATATGTAAACATTCCAATAACTAAGGTAGCAACTGTGCTATTAATATTCCCCATTGAAACCGTACCAACAATAGGCATGGTTGCGGAAATGCCATTCACTTTCTACACCGGATATACCAAAATAATAGTTCTTGTTAGGATGATTCAAAGAATAGCCTCCATTAATAGTTCTAATAATACTTCTGGTAGTTCCCTTCAATAATAGTCTTATTTTTAAACTCCCCAACAATAATTTTTGTTGCAAAGATGCCGTTAGTATTCTCCTTCAGACACATTATAAAGCTTGTCTCAGTGGTTTCTTTACCAATGCTACTCTTCATTACAAAAGTCCCAATGCAAAAATTCTATTTAAATTATCGGACTAAAATGTGGCATGATGGTATGTATATAAGTCCTACCTATTGATGATATAGATAATCTGATACAGGATGTTGGGTTATGATGTAAGAAGGTAGTCAAAGGACCAACAATTCAAAATATACATTTTTAGTCCTCCGTCACTTACTGGAAATAACCCATCGAAGTTTAAAAACGTTTTATTTTTATTTAATAATTTTGAACTAATTGAGCTTGCTCCTTTATTTGTTACACCCTAACCTACCAAAACACGTACTGTGTGACTAACCCAACCAGCCGTAGTTAGTTCTTTGTACAGTAAACGGATGTGTCTCATTTTACTAGGAGGAGTTAGAGCTAAGAAGCCCTCTCTAACAGTTAGCATGGGGATCAACGTGGCTTAACGTGGCTTCCGAACTACGGGAACTGTTCAGGACAAAAACTCTAAAGGTCTAATCGGGATATCGAAACCGGAACAACTACAGGACAAGCCACCACCTTAGCCCCTTAGCAACAACTGATCCGAACTACATATGTTAACTCGCTAATTTCACTATTTAAATCCTACAAACCCAATCATTTTTCTGAGTGTAATAAAATTTAATCCCACAAAACCCCACCACCCACCCGGACACGTACAGTGGTATTTACCCACTCGCCCAACCATATACATGCAGTGGTATGAACTCCACCAACGCATACACTTATAGTGGTATTGTCCCAACCATATAAACACAGTGTGTATTGGTACTGTACTTCCATCATGCAATCAACCACCATAGACGTACGTCAGTACTGACCCACTCAGTAACTCATTCCCCTACGGCAACTGACCTATCTACCCATGTATAGACGTACGTCGGTACTGACCCACTCCCCTACGGGACTGACCTATCTACCCATGTATAGACGTACGTCGGTACTGACCGACTCAGTAATCCATTCCCCTACGGCAACTGACCTATCTACCTATGTATAGACGTAGGTCGGTACTGACCCACTCAGTAATCCATTCCCCTACGGCAACTGAACTATCTACCCATGTATAGACGTAGGTCGGTACTGACCCACTCAGTAATCCATTCCCCTACGGTAACTGACCTATCTACCCATGTATAGACATACGTCAGTACTGACCCACTCAGTAATCCATTCCTCTATGGTAACTGACCTATCTACCCATGTATAGACGTACGTCAGTACTGACCCACTCAGTAATCTACTCCCCAATGGTAACTGACCTATCTACCCATGTATTGACGTACGGTGGTTCTTGTTTTCGTAAAGGAAGTAATTAAACAAACCTTGTTCACATTTCCTATTATTTTTGTTTTACCACCCACGTAGCTTGTACACTTAGAACTTATGAGAGATCCTCCACTGATCCAAAAGCTCTGATTTCAATTTTAATTTGAAACATATATGTGTGTTTGTGATAAGCTAAATTACCGTAATTATTGATTTTTTAACTCTATATTCTTAAACATTCAATCTAAATTGTTTCAGACTTTAAAGTAGGAAGATGGTATTTTTGATAGATTACATTTTAGAAAATTAAGGTCAGGAAACGTGGGCCAAAGTCCTCATTCACACTGTCCCTTGGATTTATTGCGCGTTCCGTAATATATCACAGATAATAACGAGTTGAAGTACTTATGGGAACACGGCCAAAAACCATTATTTTATGTTATAATCATTCTTTGAGAATTCATTCAATCAAAATTGATGTGACAACTAGTGATCTGACATACGTTTTTACGATAGTGAACTTATTATTTTATGGAGATTTTTTATGGACGACTAATAAGTTTCTGTTATATTCTTCCATATTTATTTGTACACGTCTTGCCTACGTAATTAACATTTGAGGATATCGGAATTTTTAACATATATTACTTGTAAGTCCTATATTCATGTAGAAATGTTGATCAGATTATTATACTAATTTATTATTATTATTAAAATTCACGTGTCGGCCCAATAATGCTAATTTTAAAAGTTAGCTATTATTTGAGCCTAATATACTATCACTATTTCTGACGTGATCTCTTTCTTTCTCAAGACCAGGTTTTTTTAGTTCATCTTAATGTCACTCTCTGGCCAACATTCTAATCAGAAGTTGGTAACATTTCTTTAGATTCTAGTTTCAAATCCAAACGCAAACTTTCTCTATAGAAATATATTAATGGAAAGTAATAAAATATCTGACAACCTAACCTAACCTAACAAATGAACCTGACAAATAAACAAACCTAACCTAACCTAACCTACTCTAATCCAACCTAAGCTGTCGCAATCAGATAACAGTAAGGCACAGGTATTGCCTTTCTTTCCAAATACTTGATCACCTAGGTTATTTTTATAATTATTTCTGTGTAGTTTGTGTTTGTGAGACAGCAAAAGTAAATTTATCCAAAAGTATATTTTTAAACGAGTTCCTGTTCTATGTATATATATGTCACTTAATGTTTTACTCTTTTAAGACAAAGTTTTACCTAAGAAGCTGTGTGTTTGATAAATTACTTTGAATATTTTACTTATGAATGCCTTTTTATTTTTAAATACATTAATGCACTTCTTTGTTTCTGTTTTGGCCTTAATCAGATTTTCATGAAATTCTATAGTTATTTTAGTTACAAAATTTGAGTGTACGTATGCTTAAACTTTATTAATTATTATTATTATCATTATTATTTTATAGTATAATTAGTGCAAAATAACTTGATAACTTTATAGTAAATACATAGAAGTATGTATAGTGTTTATTGAGTAGTTTTTTTATGGAAGTGAAGTTTTCAGTGAAATTGGAATATATTTAAGCACATTTAGTTAGAACTTTTATTCCTGCACTTACGAAGTTAACCTGTGTTTGTTAAGTTATTAGCCATCAAGTTGAACTAAACAATGTTACATGCGGAGAGATTATTGCAACAACCTAATTCCGTGTTCTTAGGAGTAAAGTAGATCATTAGAGCTGGGTCACCTGTAGGACTCTACCATCATTGAAGGCGGTGTAAGGACTCGGCTAAGGACCTCTTCGGTCACTAATTGCTTGTTACGTCACTGCCTGGTCTGTCACGCGTTCCCCTCTTGGTCCTCTTCACCCCTCCCAGCCAGGGTGTTTCGATACAAATGTGGGCCTGTGGAAAATTGTGACTTTTGTTTCGACACAAATAGTATTGGCGAGTATGTTTCAAGACGACTATCATAAATCATACTATATATTTTGTTAAATAATGCCCTTCCGAATTAAATAAATATATTATGTTTTAGATGCGGGCTTTCATTATTTAAAGAAAATACCGTAAAACAAGAACTGATTTCAAATGGAAATATGTAATTAAAAAAAACTAATGTTCAGAGTATTTGAGTTAATTACATTTAAAGAATTGATGGAGAGACAGTGGCCGAGTGGTCTAAGCGTCAAGACTTTGTGTTATATATAATGCACGTTTGAATCCTCGCCTTTTAGTTTTTATCAATAGTGTTCACCTTGTACTGTACTGTTTCTCCACCCTATTCAATGAGTTCCTCGCACAGACCAATAGTCAGTCTATGGGGAATAGATAGAGTAAGGTTAAAAAAGAGATTGCCATTTTCTTCAAAAATGAAAAACAAAAATAATAATGATATTAATAATAATAGTTATAGATTCGTATAATATATCAATAAGGGAATAAAAATAATACTAACAAATTTACAACACACTATAGGGGAACATTTTTATATAGTCCAGATTCATTGTTCACAGGGACATCATTTTTAGTTTCGAATTATGTTTATTTTCCAATAATAAGTGCTTTTTGAAAATTATAAATCTTAATTATTTTAGCATTTTCGTAATGATGTATATATTAACATTGACGTCTTAGTAAAACATTTCCTGTTACTCATAAATTTATTATTTTATATACTTATTTAAAACAAGTAATATTTAGCGCAATTTTGTATCCATACAATTTATGTTGTAAGTAAGGAAATATATTCGTTTCAGGAGTATACACTGCGTTATAAAACTTTTAAATCTGAACCGTTCAACTTCCTTTGTGAATTATTACTTTGACCCAAAGGTTGAAGCAATTAGTTCAGTTTACTAGTACCATAGGACTTATGATTGAATTATTTCATTGATACATTGGATATTTAAATTTTAAAAATGCTTACGATGCTGTGTCCAATTAAAATCAAACTGAAACATTGTATATAATACCAAATGTACTATCTTTTAATATCACATTTGTTGGCTTTACAAACGGTTCCGAAATGAACTTATAACTTATCACGTACAAATCGTTAAACCAAATACATTGAATTTGGGAATAACACGAGTTATTTTATAAACAATAGGCCACAACAATAATACTTTATAAGGAGATGTATCAATACACAACTCTTAAACTTGATACATTAATGACGGAGTACTAAACTTATAGTTTAGCAAACTTATAATAACTTAATCATTGAATTTTTTTGATAATGTATTTGTATAAATCTAACTAACCACGAGAGTACTTTTGTTTTAATACAGCGATTTTTTACTGTTTAACATAATTTGAAAACTAAAAGTTTACAAAATCAATTGAAAGTTTCCAAACTGTTTCATATGAACACTAAATTAAAGAAAACGATATTTTATAGTTTGAAAAAATAACTTCACAATCCAAATGGTAGTTTTTTTTTATTATTGAATCCCTTTGTTACCAAAGATAACATCTTCACACTAAAGACACAACTCATAAAGATTAACAAATATTTGCCAATAAAAAAACATGTTTTAAATAATAGAGTTAACATACAGTATTGTATGAAAAAATAAATTAATATTTAGTTTTATATAAATATATTAAACAAATAAAAATATATATAATAAATAATTATTTAAAGTAGTAAAAAGTTAAAGAAGCAGAAATTGAAACTGTCCAGGTACATTGAACATAAGGTTGTTTTCTTATTATTATTATTATTATTTTTTTTACTTTTATCGTTCTTTAAAATTATTACCTATAGTCATAAAGTAATAAAAAATAATATTCGATGAACTCCGTCCCAAATTGAATTTAACCAGTACTTAATGTGATTATTGATTGTAATCAGTAATAATTTTGTTCTATAAAATAAATATAGCACACAACATTTAGATTATATATAAAAATGTCATCATGAGACATTTATGCTACATTTATTGTATATCTGACACATAAATATCTCATATAAACAGGCAACGCAAGTCAAGCAGTAAATAAAACTCCCTTACTTACTCGTACTACTTGTGACATTTACATGGTTCCCAGACCCTTTACGAGTGGGTAAAGCCACTGAGTAGTCCCTCTTCTACTTCTGTATATAAAATACATTACTACGGGAGGATATAAACATGATTCTACCTCTATCTAATTACCAGCTTGATACCCATATATCGTTAAGCCATGCAAATACAAACTTGTAAAAAAAAAATCAGTGTGCGTTAACCGATCAAAATATTTTGATGAAAAAATACACTCCTAATCAGAAGATAATGATCATATGATGACTGTACAGTCCCAAAACATATTATCATTTAAAATACTAACTAAAAGTTTCGTAACGCCAAAATATATTAAAGTGGCCATTTCCTAAACTTTCAAGCCAACATCGATAGTACTGTGTTGCCAACATCGATAGTACTGTGTTGCCAACATCGATAGTACAGTGTTGCCAACATCGATAGTACAGTGTTGCTAACATCAATAGTACAGTGTTAAATCATCAAAAGTACAGTGTTAAAAACATCGATAGTACAGTGTTGCTAACATCGATAGAACAGTGTTGCTAACATCAATAGTACAGTGTTACATCATCAAAAGTACAGTGTTAAAAACATCGATAGTACAGTGTTGCCAACATCGATAGAACAGTGTTGCTAACATCAATAGTACAGTGTTAAATCATCAAAAGTACAGTGTTAAAAAACATTGATAGTACAGTGTTGCTAACATCGATAGAACAGTGTTGCTAACATCAATAGTACAGTGTTAAATCATCAAAAGTACAGTGTTAAAAACATCGATAGTACAGTGTTGCTAACATCAATAGAACAGTGTTGCTAACATCAATAGTACAGTGTTAAATCATCAAAAGTACAGTGTTAAAAACATCGATAGTACAGTGTTGCTAACATCGATAGAACAGTGTTGCTAACATCAATAGTACAGTGTTAAATCATCAAAAGTACAGTGTTAAAAACATCGATAGTACAGTGTTGCTAACATCGATAGAACAGTGTTGCTAACATCAATAGTACAGTGTTAAATCATCAAAAGTACAGTGTTAAAAACATCGATAGTACAGTGTTGCTAACATCGATAGAACAGTGTTGCTAACATCAATAGTACAGTGTTAAATCATCAAAAGTACAGTGTTAAAAACATCGATAGTACAGTGTTGCTAACATCGATAGAACAGTGTTGCTAACATCAATAGTACAGTGTTAAATCATCAAAAGTACAGTGTTAAAAACATCGATAGTACAGTGTTGCTAACATCGATAGAACAGTGTTGCTAACATCAATAGTACAGTGTTAAATCATCAAAAGTACAGTGTTAAAAACATCGATAGTACAGTGTTGCTAACATCGATAGTACAGTGTTGAAACATCAAAAGTACAGTGTAGCCAACATCAATAGTACAGTATTAAAAACATCGATAGTACAGTGTTGCTAACATCGATAGTACAGTGTTGAAACATCAAAAGTACAGTGTAGCCAACATCAATAGTACAGTATTAAAAACATCGATAGTACAGTGTTGCTAACATCGATAGTACAGTGTTGAAACATCAAAAGTACAGTATAGCCAACATCAATAGTACAGTATTAAAAACATCGATAGTACAGTGTTGCTAACATCGATAGTACAGTGTTGAAACATCAAAAGTACAGTGTAGCCAACATCAATAGTACAGTATTAAAAACATCGATAGTACAGTGTTGCTAACATCGATAGAACAGTGTTGCTAACATCAATAGTAAAGTGTTAAATCATCAAAAGTACAGTGTTAAAAACATCAATAGTACAGTGTTGCTAACATCGATAGTACAGTGTTGAAACATCAAAAGTACAGTGTAGCCAACATCAATAGTACAGTATTAAAAACATCAATACTACAGTGTTGCTAACATCGATAGTACAGTGTTGAAACATCAAAAGTACAGTGTAGCCAACATCAATAGTACAGTATTAAAAACATCGATACTACAGTGTTGCTAACATCGATAGTACAGTGTTGAAACATCAAAAGTACAGTGTAGCCAACATCGATAGTACAGTGTTAAAAACATCAATACTACAGTGTTGCTAACATCGATAGTACAGTGTTGAAACATCAAAAGTACAGTGTAGCCAACATCAATAGTACAGTATTAAAAACATCGATAGTACAGTGTTAGAAAACGTATGTCCACTACAGTTGCTCTTTGCCTATTGATGCAACATTTCAAGTGTTGCTATACAATCATTATTATGCACAAAATTCTTGAAGTATAAATACAAAACATACAAATATTTTTCGAGATTTATTTACCTTTTTAGTTATCTGCCTCTCCTCCCCTCACCTTCTCCAGTAACTGAGCCATAACATTTGTTCCCAGACCACGGTGGCGGGGGCCTTCTGCTGAGATGCCGGAGGGATGAGGCAGTCGACCTCTGCCGTGACGAGTGCCTCAATCACCCAAACTCCCCCCGTTGAGGTTCGCTACCCGTTCGGTGTCCAAAACGATCTTGGCCATGTTATTCTCAATTCCAAGTCTAAGGTAGGTAGTCCATTTTTTCACTTGTTGTTTCAATAAAGATATATATATATATTTTGGGGCATAGATAACTTTACTCTTAAACCTATTTCGACTAGATTATCAAATTAAAGTTAAATGAATAAAAAGCTATATGAATTAAATAAATAAAATAAATAAAATAAAAAAAACATAGTCTAGCATTCTTGACAATTTGTTCACTTTTGAATGCGTGCATTTTCTTTCTCCCCTTCTTATGCATATTAAATTAAAAGTTTAGCATCAAAAATACAATTTAAAAGCACGACTTACTGAAAGTTCACGATACCGAACTATTAATTGTTCTAGTTGATGGACTCAACTCAAAGTTACAGAATCGTTTGATTATTTCTAATTGTTTGAATATGTTTTTAATAATTAAATATTCTATTAAAAATTAAATTAATTTAAAGTTAAAAAATAATAAATTAAATAGTACTGTCTTGAGTTGACATAATAAGAAATAAATACTATCTGTAGGCCTTGAAATTTCTGTCAAAGAGGTAGATTTACGTAAAGTAATTATGATAGTGGTAGTCAACGTAATAACATATTCAATTTGTATGTATATTTGTCTCTTGCTATAGTATTTGACAATTAATTTAAGTAATGCATTTCAAGGAAGCAAATGATAACTAAAATTATAACCACCGGTTGTTCATTTGTCATTGGGCTATTAATTAATGACACTTTCTAAGGAATAGTCGGCCTTAGTTTGTAACAATGACTACATTCGCTCATCACACTCAATCAAAATCCATATTCGCCCATATCTTGACGATCGGCGTCTTATGAATAAATAAATAAAAATAATAACTTTACTTGGATAACAAACATAAAACCGAATGTTTGAGTTTTATTTTCACACAATATGACGTATTTATTTAATAAGGAAATCAATGAAATTAGCAATTTTTACAATCACTGATATAAAAATGTCAGAAATATTTTATTTAGCACATTTTGGCAGTAAAATTAAATTTTTCATTTATTTTAATTGATTTCGAAACAACAAGATTCAAAGCTAGTATGATCTTTTTACAAAAATATATCACACCAAATTAGAAAATATTTCATTTTAATATTGAACAAAATAATTATATACTAGGGGACACTTCTGCACGCTTCACGTGCCAACCCCGTCATTCACTGCACTCATAAAGCTTCAGCCTTCGGCCTCGGCATGTAACTTTTGACTTCAAATATTAGTAATTTAACTGTATTCAGTAAAATCTTATATTTAAATTCATTTACAGTAGGTCACTTACTGCACTTGATTTGCACTATATTTATAGTATAATAATTATAAACAACCAATATTTATTACTTAGCCTATTTCACGTTGTTCTCATTTTATTTAACGGCTGATGATAACATACACACCATAATTAATTATAAAAGGGACATGTATTCACTCTGTTATAATTAACTTGATGTTTTACTGTGCTGCTCTCTATGTTTAACCTAAAAAATTATTTAAACCATTTAACATTTGTTAATGCTACCAACTGGTCAATTAAAATTAATCTCCATAAGAGTAACATTGCAAATTTGACGCGGTGTAGGACAAAAACCTATAGGAATTTCAAAAATCTAGCTCCGTTACGACGTAGAAATAAAAATTATCTTTTGAATAAAAAATTTCATAAAAATCGGTCCAGTAATAAGTTCAGAAAGTGAGTGAACTAAGTGACCCAATTTTTTAAATAAAAAATATAAGGGTACTCAGTTTTTTAATTTTATTACATCCTAAAATATACATAATATATATATATATATATATATATATATATAATCTATAATATTAAAAAATCAAACCGTTTTATTTACAATTGTTTTCGATCAGCTTGTTGAGATGTACTGCACGTTGTGTATGAAGTCGAGGCCAAGGGATGGCGATCGTCAATAAAGGCACTTAGTGGTGGCCAATCGGCTCGGTAATTGGGTTACACAGAGGGAAGCTTCTTCCTCACTGATCGATCGTTCAGGCTCTATACATCATTACAAATGGAAACGGTTAAATCAATCAGTTCTGCAGTTAGTTACATTAAAGTTCAAAACTTACTGAGAGAGCTTCTTAAATGATTGTATTGTCCACACATTTTCTATGTTAAAAAAAACAACAATTTCACAGAAATTTTAAAGAACAAGACTACCATTTCATGACTCAACTTATATTGGACAAACATGTTTTTCCTTGAGTCTATCAGCTGACAGACTCAATATATGTTAACCTAACCATTTTCACATATAAGTTGAACATATTTTGTACTACTGAGTCTATCAACAGGCTTGCCCCTGGGAACAATAACTACTTTACAATAAGTGAAAATTGAAAGGTTAAAGTTGAACCTTTAATCTAAACTTGCATGAAAAGTATATCATCACATATGTTGTGTATTTGACTGTAATACTTTGAGATATTTTTATTTAGCTGGCTTTAATACAACTTTCTGATATAGGACTTTCACAAATTGTGATATTCTAGGAAAACTAACAAGAAACATAAAAAAATTTAATTGTCAACATAAAAAAACACTAATATCTGTAAAATAATTTCAGATTTTAATATATTTCATTTTAACGTAGAGTGTGTAAAAACATACATTTTTATAAGGATCGTTGGACCCTTGTAACAAAAACTACATTGACCATCGAACTCCAAACAAATTATATTCATTCATACATTTACGATATGTTTCTTAATCATGCCAAGAAATAAAATTATAAATAAATATTACTTTACAAACTGACTATTATCTTTGAAAGTAATTCGATTGATGGAAAAGTACCTATTAAGAAAAAAGTAGGAAACCGCTCTTCAGCTATTTATTGATGCTATGCTCGGAAGGAATTGGTCCTACGTAACCAATTTAGGACTGGGTAAGGCAGGGGCAAGTTGTAAAAGGTGAAACAGGGCAAATATTAAAAGTTTAAATTTTGCATGATGATAAACTGGTAGTGATTGTCATGTTAAGTCTTTATCTGCAGAAGACATATTGACCGACTTGACACTGTTTTCAAGATCTCGTGTTGTCACTGATTTGAACAGGATGAGACAGTAAGCAAATGAATAATTGTTAAGAGGGTTGGACTACTGTTTCTTTTATCAATTGCTTCAAGAGACAGTAAGCAAATGAATAAATTTTAAGAGGGTTTGACTACTGTTTCTTTTATCAATTGCTTCAAGAGACAGTAAGCAATTGAATAATTGTTAAGAGGGTTCAACTACTGTTTCTTTTATCAATTGCTTCAAGAGACAGTAAGCAAATGAGTAATTGTTAAGAGGGTTCGACAACTGTTTCTTTTATCAATTGCTTCAAGAGACAGTAAGCAAATGAATAATTGTTAAGTGGGTTCGACTACTGTTTCTTTTATCAATTGCTTCAAGAGACAGTAAGCAAATGAATAAATGTTAAAAGGGTTCGACAACTGTTTCTTTTATCAATTGCTTCAAGAGACAGTAAGCAAATGAATAATTGTTAAGTGGGTTCGACTACTGTTTCTTTTATCAATTGCTTCAAGAGACAGTAAGCAAACGAATAAATGTTAAAAGGGTTCGACTACTGTTTCTTTTATCAATTGCTTCAAGAGACAGTAAGCAAATGAATAATTGTTAAAAGGGTTCGACTACTGTTTCTTTTATCAATTGCTTCAAGAGAAAGTAAGCAAATGAATAATTGTTAAGAGGGTTCGACTACTGTTTCTTTTATCAATTGCTTCAAGAGACAGTAAGCAATTGAATAATTGTTAAGAGGGTTCGACTACTGTTTCTTTTATCAATTGCTTCTAGAGACAGTAAGCAAATGAATAATTGTTAAGAGGGTTGGACTACTGTTTCTTTTATCAATTGCTTCAAGAGACAGTAAGCAAATGAATAATTGTTAAGTGGGTTCGACTACTGTTTCTTTTATCAATTGCTTCAAGAGACAGTAAGCAAATGAATAAATGTTAAAAGGGTTCGACAACTGTTTCTTTTATCAATTGCTTCAAGAGACAGTAAGCAAATGAATAATTGTTAAGTGGGTTCGACTACTGTTTCTTTTATCAATTGCTTCAAGAGACAGTAAGCAAACGAATAAATGTTAAAAGGGTTCGACTACTGTTTCTTTTATCAATTGCTTCAAGAGACAGTAAGCAAATGAATAATTGTTAAAAGGGTTCGACTACTGTTTCTTTTATCAATTGCTTCAAGAGAAAGTAAGCAAATGAATAATTGTTAAGAGGGTTCGACTACTGTTTCTTTTATCAATTGCTTCAAGAGACAGTAAGCAATTGAATAATTGTTAAGAGGGTTCGACTACTGTTTCTTTTATCAATTGCTTCAAGAGACAGTAAGCAAATGAATAATTGTTAAGAGGGTTGGACTACTGTTTCTTTTATCAATTGCTTCAAGAGACAGTAAGCAAATGAATAATTGTTAAGAGGGTTGGACTACTGTTTATTTTATCAATTGCTTCAAGAGACAGTAAGCAAATAAATAATTGTTAAGAGGGTTCGACTACTGTTTCTTTTATCAATTGCTTCAAGAGACAGTAAGCAATTGAATAATTGTTAAGAGGGTTCGACTACTGTTTCTTTTATCAATTGCTTCAGGAGACAGTAAGCAAATGAAGAATTGTTAAGAGGGTTGGACTACTGTTTCTTTTATCAATTGCTTCAAGAGACAGTAAGCAAATGAATAATTGTTAAGTGGGTTGGACTAATGTTTCTTTTATCAATTGCTTCAAGAGAAAGTAAGCAATTGAATAATTGTTAAGAGGGTTCGACTACTGTTTATTTTATCAATTGCTTCAAGAGACAGTAAGCAAATAAATAATTGTTAAGAGGGTTCGACCACTGTTTCTTTTATCAATTTGTTCATAAAAACAATACAAATGTGACTAGCTTTTATTCAAAAGTGTTTACGTATGTATGTATTACGTTTGTATTTAATGTATATTTTAAAATTTTCACTAAATTTTACTAAATAAAAATATTTGTAAACTATATTTATATTCTAGGTTTATATACCAACCGAAATACCCCTGTAATGATAGCTATTAATTTACGTTGAAAAAGTGAAATAATAAAAAAGTTTGAAATAGTTAATGCTATTTTGTAACTGTATAAATGCTATTATCAGTAAAATTACGGATTATTTCAAATTAAAAATATGTAAACAAAAACGTTATTGATGTCACTAATTTTTTTTAAGATTCAATATAAAATATAAATTTTTTAATGTGATTATCACTGCATTTTGATTTATAAGAAATTAATAAAACATAATTTTAACACGCATTTCAAGTTTTGGAAGTAATTACCGTTTATATTTTTTACTTACATATTAAAAATAATTATTGTTATCTTTTAAATATAACATTTTTCTGTAGATGCTGTTAAAGAAGTACTTTGTTTATTAAATAACAAATTAATGGCTCTTTGTTATCCAAACAATTTTGTATTTAAAGAATTGCTTAATTTAAAAGAAATGCTCCCTAATTAATTTGCTTAACTTCTCCCACCTAAGTAGAGCTTAGCTCCTTTCTTGGCCGGCATGACAAAGGAGTTCCAAAGTGGCATTACCAAGAACAACAGTAAACTTGGGAAATGAGGTAAAAACTTTTATTTTCCTTTTTATTGTTGTTAGGAAACAAACCGCATTACAGAGAGCTGGTCTATAGAACCAATTACGAACAAGTTATCGTACGATATCTCTGACACTGTAATATTACCCCCCTGTCGAAGTTATATGTAATATTTGAACGAGCATTATGTATTGAAGAAATATATTTCATTACAATACTAATGATAATAATGTATCTCAATATTTTCCTTCTTGCGTAGATGTATGAAAAGCCAAAGACGCTTATTTAATTTATTTCATATAAAACGTAATTTTTAGAACATATTTTATGGCTGTGTAAAGCAGTACAGAATTTTACGTAGACTACAGAGGCTTTAGCTGATTATGAACTTCGAATAATGTGTAAAAATACAGAGAGCACAGAAAATCAGGATCTAGAGGTTCCTTTAGTACGATAAAGGGGTGTCAAGTAGTTAGTTCTCCATTTCACCGTGCGGATAGCCGGGCCAGCACCATTGTCAGTCCCTCCTATTATAAAAAATCCCAAAGATAGTCATATTTTTTCCTCTGTGGTAAAATGTAAGTACTATATGTTTCGCGTTACCGTCAGTGACTTGCAACAGTTTTTATGTAGGTATTTTACGAATTACTTTTTTTTATGTGAGGTGATAGAGAGTCCTATTTTTTTTCATTGATAATGTTTTATCTGGTTTAATCGTCAATTCAATGTTTAAGCTTGTGGATGACCATATTGTAAATTTGCTACATTATTAGCAAACCAAAACTGTCATTTTATTATCTCACGGTTCTCCCCAGTTCAAACTAAAGGCCATTCAACTATTTTAAAATAAATAAAACATTATTTTCATAGTATATTTATCTATGAGGACATTTACAAAATTTTATTAATCACGCAGGATCCAAAATGGTACACATTACTGCAATACTTACATTTCCTTAAATATTAGCAAATCTTTGCACTTTTTACTTTTTATATTATATGACAGTTTTATTTTAACTAAAGTAACCACAGTAGCCTTGGTCGGAAGGTTATTGCAAGATTATGGTGTCAAGCAACATCAAACGTGGCTGTTCCTTGGATGGGTGACCATCTGAATTATCCCGTACTTGCATGCTGGTCAAATGTCACTGGTGGTGGTTTGGAGGTTCTAATTATGCCGTTGGTTCCCAAGTTAAGTGAAGATGTGAGTTCCTGGCAAAATAACACATTAATTAACCTTTATTACAAGTAGAATATATAATAAATGCCTTCTTTACTAATTAGGAAAATGATAGGTAAGTCCATGAAGATACCTATCATTTGTCAGAGCAATAACTATTTGCAAATCACAATCTATAGTACTCATATGTATTCTGTGTGTGGGATGGTTATCCACACATGTGTCTAGTGAATGAGTTAAAATTTGAATTAGTGTGTGAACTTGGCATTATGAATGCGAAATTTTTTTAAATTTTATTAATTGTTTATTTTCAGCCTATCTTGGTTTATTCATGAGCAATGTTGTGCCAAATTATGTATTCTTGTATTTATACTGTATATTTTTTTGAAAAATAAATATTATTATTATAATCTATCTACGTACATATATTCTGCTTTCACATGATTGAATAATACAGGTGTATTAGTAATACATATATTGGCTTAAATAAATTATCTGTATATTTAATAATATACATATATTATTTATTATATAATATAATAAATATAATAATATTTATGTTGCTAACCAATAGGGCCTCTTGCTAGCCTAGTGGTTGGCACGTCTGCTTCATATGCAGAGGGTCACGGGTTCGAATCCCGGGAGGTCCACTTAAATTTGCCATAAGGTTTTGAAACGTTGTCCCTCAACAACGTTTGAATTATACATAAAAAATGCCACTGGCGTAGTAAATGAGAAAATAAAAAGATAAAATAAAATTTCTTTAGATATTTTGTTCCATGCATGCATACAATCTTAGGTGCACCAAAGTAAGAATTAAAAAAAAATAACATTTTATTCAAATCCGTGATAGAGTATATTTAGAAAAAATAAAATTAAAACATTTATGATAGAGTGCTCAATATATAAACTCATATAAGTTGTGGTAGAAACTTATTTTATGAAGCGGTGGAACTAGTAAATTATAATAAACCAACGTGTATTCAGTTGCAAACAATGTGTTAACCTCTAATATTTATACTTGCATCACTGTTATACAATCATAAATGGTTTGTTTATTTAATTTTTTTTAAGAACTTCTACTATTGCAGAATATCATATGTATGGTTGTACGCGTTTTATTAAAGCATACTAGCTCGTAATATTCGAGAAAGGATGGGTAGCAGGGTTAGCAAGTGACAGATGGGCGTGATACATCATAGGCATGACAAGGGCACAAGTCCGTCATTACCTAATGTCAATGTATGTCCTTACATGAAATATAATATTGATTATGTCTGTAACAGTATACAACTCGGTCACAGCATGATGTCATGCTTACATTAGTGATACATTAATCAGACTATCTGAGAATCATTCATAATTTTGACCCACATCCGTAGAAAAATATCGACTTTACAAATTAACATTCAGTTTATTTAACCAGTATAATTAAAAAGAGACTATGCATTATTAATTTCAAATACAATTATGTCACTCTCTATAGTATATATTTTAAAAGTTAATCTTAGGTATTTTTGACCTTAATGATGATATATAAACAATTATTTATGAATAAAAAACTAATTTTTCTAGTTTTCTTATAAGAAATAAATGTTAAGGGAAAAACCAAAAAATTCTTTATTTAATTAGGGCTACGCAAATTGTCTAATTTGGTCTCTATAGGTACACGTATAGTTAAGAAATCTTGAGGTATATTTTATTATACTATGAGAATATGTTTGAAAAAAGGTACTAGCCAACCAAGTGTTAAATAAAAAATGTAAAGTTTTACTGATTTTTTGATGACATCACAAATTAATTGTTAGTTGAGCTCTGTACAACTATCTTTGGCTTAAAAGCGTAGATAGATAATGTATAACACTTAATTGATACAATTTACTATAAATGAGGGAGTTATATACTTTTGTACAGTTTACGGAGTGAGGTGGGTAATGACGAGGAGGGTGAGGAGGGAGGTACAATGTGTGAGTTAGTTAGGCGGACTCCTTGTAAAAATTGAGTTAAATCGAAATTCCTTTAAGTGGTCAACTAGGCTCCGGAGTTTACCTTAGAGTTCATCAAATAATTTATTTAATTTGCCTTAATTTGTGTTCATATTTTAATACAACTGGAATATTTTGCAAGATACTTATTTGTTTAATATTAAATTACAATTATATACCTATGTATAATATATTCTGTACATTCATAATACGTGCTTGTCTGTTAATATTTGGTTTTAAATGATTTTGTTCTTGGTTTAGTAAAAAATATATATCCAATCGATATACCATTCGATAGCGTAAAGAAAAATATATCTCCGAACAGACATTGTTCGGTAATATAAAGTTGCAGTCGATATTTGCACGAGCGAACCAAGGCCGAAGGTATGTGGTTGGCACGTGAAACGTGCAAGAATGCCCTTCCACTAGCCATTTACTCCATTTGAAATAAAATGTATACTTTACGAAATAGAAATGCTATTATTCATGGTTTATACTTTTTAATCGTATTTCATGTACTAATTTATATGTATATATAAATGTTTATCGGTATAGAGAATTAAATTGTATTCTAAAATAATTTATGACCACTTTTACTTCCAAAAGTCAACCTCAGAAATGCTAAACTAGAAGACCAAAAACTTTCCAGTGATATCAAATTATACAATTGTAGATCATTTATAGGTTTTAGAATACGTAACATATTCATTACTAACGTACGTAATTGGGTGGTTGGGAAGGTCAACACTACAGTACGTGAATGGGTGGGTGGTCAATACCACTGTACGTGTATGGTTGATGGGTGGAGCTATACAACTGTACATTTACAAGTGAGTGGTTGAGAAGGTCAACACTACAGTACGTGAATGGGTGGATGGTCAATACCACTGTACGTGTATGGTTGATGGGTGGGTCTATACCACTGTACATTTACAAGTGGGTGGGTGGTCAATACCACTGTACGTGTATGGTTGATGGGTGGGACTATACCACTGTACATTTACAAGTGGGTGGGTGGTCAATACCACTGTACATGTTTGGTTGATGAATGGGTCTATACCACCGTACACTTACAAGTGGGTGGGTGGGGTTAGCTGTAGTTACTATATCAATACATCATCGTTATTTAATGATGATTGGAAACTTATAATTAACAGTGGACGGATGTTTTAAGGTATAATAGTAAATTCCTATTTCGTAAGCTTAAGCGGCTGGAGTCATTATTAACAACTAGTTCTTCCGGTGTCAACCGCGTCAACGGACTATTTACAATATATACAGTTCCAGACGTTTCGCCCATGCTACGATGTGGCATCCTCAGTGGTTAGGCTGAGACTGAAGGTCAGCAGTCGCTCTGCCCAATATATTAGGGAAGCCATTGAAATATACAAAAGAGGGGATAATTTTTACAAAGAAGATAGCATGAAGTTGCCAAGAACATGTGGACCAGTTCTTAAGAAGTTAAAAATATCATAGCTTACGCGGAAGTGCGTACGTGACCTCAGACTCGGGTCAGTTGGCCTACGTGACACGTGACAGCTGCGCCATCGCTATATATTGGGCAGAGCGACTGCTGACCTTCAGTCTCAGCCTAACCACTGAGGATGCCACATCGTATCATGGCCGAAACGTCTGGAACTGTATATATTGTAAATAGTCCGTTGACGCGGTTGACACCGGAAGAACTAGTTGTTAAAAATAGTATGGGTGCTGCGCTGGATGAACACTGCAAACCTATTTTCATTCAAATGTCTTGTCTTACAGTTTACTGTCTTGTTGTGTTAAATTTGCTCATACAAACAAAGGCTAAATTAACTGATCTTGAACTGAGAAGTGACATCCACACTCACAGAACTAGGCAGAGGCACATGATCGACATTCCTTATGTTAGATTAAGACATACCCAGAGAGGTCCTTCTATTCTTGGCTGTAGACTAATGAACAAATTGCCTTGTACAGCTCGGAACCTGTCAGATTCTAAATTCAAAAGAGGTGTGGTGGGTCTATTATTGGCAAATCCTTTATACTCATTCCAAGAATTTTTCGACCTGCCGAACACTACTGTAAGTAGCTTTTTTAATAATATAGGTTAAGAAAGATACCTACTCAATTACAAATTGCTTGTAACCTGCTAGCTTAAGTGTAGTCTTAATAAAAAAATTTTTTTGACGTTTCCAATTGCATGCATTGTACCATGTTTAAAGGAATAAATTATTCTTATTCTTATTATTCTTATTCTTATTCTAGTAAATTGTTGAACGTGAAATTTTTTAATAGCCAATTGCCTAATTATTTAAATATCCATTAATGCAATTAAACTAACCTATATTTCTAAGTAATAAAATAAAAAGAATACTATAAAATTGTTTTAAAAGGCAAGCTTTTAGAGGACAAAAAGGAATAAACTGTTGACTTTCCTAAATTATTCTTGTAAACTAATTGGGAAGTGTTAGTAAACACATCCACGAAAAGTTTCACTTCTGGTCATATTTTAAAGTTTATTAGAGCACATCCATCAAAAACTGTCAATACAAACTTGAACAATGTTTCATGTAAAATTAAGTACTTTATTATGACATCCGAAATATATGGGCCACCATGTACATATTTAACAACTTAGTTCTATATATAAAAGAGAAAGCCCTCACTCACACATCACTAACCCTCCCAATTCCCTTAATCCTACAGAGCTTAAATTCGCTAGAAATGTTTGTTGTAACCTAAATAGGAAAACTAAAGTATTTTATTGTTGATAAAATACTTCAAAGGGGTTGAGACCACCCCTAAAAGGTTGTTCAAGGAGGATAACATTGATTGATTTTAGTAAATCAACAACAGCTTTTTTGTAAATGAGTAAACATATTTATTTTATATGTTAGACATTTATCCAATTGATGCATTAAGAGATTTCAATTAATTACACTTCTTCCATATATTTTTTCTGTGTACAATTATGTGTAAAAATAGGCTTTTCAAGAGTACTTTGTTGTCTAGGAGAACGGCAGTAGGATGAGTTTTACACTGATGTTATGGTTTAGGGATAACCACGGAGGCAAGGGTAAGCAGGCGTAAGGAACCTCCTCTAGCGAAGCAAGGGTTGTCGAATAGTTTTTAATAAAACGTTTTAAATCAAACGGTTGTCCTAAAAGTGATAAAAAAAATACCACTAATATTTCACCACTCCCATGTAGTGAAAAACGTTGGTATTAGGGTTGCATGGTCACTCTCCACATATTTGCATACATGACACTCTTCTTCCTAGTCATTTCCCTCATGAAAACGAATAATAATAGGTTAGTCCGTACAATATTTTAGCTTGTTAAAAAGTTTTAAGTACTGAGTCGTGTTTTTTCACACTTATCACGTATCGAAAGTATTTATATATTTAAATTAGTCACATAGCCAAATTATTTCCTTACTCTCATAAAATAATTATTTATTAACTTTTTGTGATGGGGAAAAATTAGTGAAAAAAGTGACATGATAAAACAACAATTATATTACACTGTGACAGTATTGAGTCGGGTTTCCTGTTACATGATTGATGCCTACCTGTGACTCATCAGTCACCGATGTCAAACTAAACAATACCAGTGACAGCGTCTTTGCTCCGCCCATGAATCATTCTTCCTGCCCTAAAATAGGATAATAAAATATCCAGTTATCCAACTGGATAGTTTGTTTACATTCATAAAATTTCATAAAATTTAAACAATTAGATTTATTATATTTCAGTAATTTCAATAATTACTAGATAAAATAATTCGATACATAATCCTTAAGCTAAAATTTGAAAAGTAATCCCTGTTACGATTTTAATGTTTTATATTAATTTAAAATACCTTTAGAACTCGAGCTTCACTTAGGCACTGTCACATTCAGTTAAATTGTCAGTTGCATATTTGAGCAGCAGAGTATCTACTGTTAGCTGTGTAGCCATCTTTGTCATAACTTTGTATATGTAACATGACATTGTATATTGTCATTGTGGTATATTACCTGTGTGGAGAGGTGAAGAGCTATAAGTAAAACTTAGATCGAGAGTGGCTGTATTATAACCAAAACTACAGCGTGAGGAGTAGTTACTGGTGACCCAGGTTATAGTAAAGTGCCTTGTTACATAACCTAAAAAATTACCAACCTCAAAGCAATCACTATAATTACTCAACTAAAACCTCATAAAACAGGCATACCAATTAAACATATAATGCAATTAACATTTTGAATGCACCATCATATAAAAATATTCAAGAACACTTTTTTTGGAACTAAATTTTTTAGTATAAATACAACTACTGAAATGATAAAAAAAGTTTTACAAATTCTAAGCCAGTATAAATTTTAATAATTTAATAAAAACGATATATTGCACGTGAACTGTATAGGCCTCTGGTCCCATTAACGGGACAGTGTGGAGTATTTCCACTATTGGCAATCACTCCGAGCGGAATTAGTGATGGACCGCTATTTATCTTGAAAAGCGTTACAGCACAACTACATTAGCTGTGGTTTTCTCCCGGGGTCCATCCCCACTGTAATGAATGCCAATGTAGACTACCCTCAGAGACTTAGGCTGCTTCCCTCATAGTAATGAGGTACAAATGGTTAGGGGGTGATGTTAAAAAAAACTGTTCTTAAATACATTTACCAAGACATAATATAACTTTATGTATGCCTGTATACATACGTTACGTACTCTAAAATAGGGCCTGTATAGTGTGGAACCTTATTCGTCCCACAAATATAAACATAAAAAACCAATTTATAAAATAGCAACGTCTTGCAAAATTCTGAATAGATAATCTTCTAGTACTTTGCAGCATTTTAATTATGGTCACTAGCTGAGATTGTTAGCTTAGAACCAAATAGTTCCCTGCAAATTTGGTAAACTATTTGGTTTATATTACCAACGTATCTTCTTAAGGAATATGACCCTCTTGTTACTAAGAGAATAACTAAGCGTCCTGCTCCAAGGATCAATGATTGCATTCGTAGATTGCAAAAACTATGTGATGCATCATTCCGCAAGGCCAAGCGAATTAAATCTTCTGCAGACTGGATAACCTTTAAAACACTTCGTAATCAAACTCAAATAGAGATTCGTAACTCAAAGAATCGTTACTATTACCAAACATTATCTAACAATTCTAAATTTACCAAATTCCTTTGGTCTAAAGTCAAAGAGCTTGGCCTTGGTAAACCAGATACTTCAGCTCCAATTACTACAAATCTTAATGAAGTTAATGACTTTTTTTTAAATTCCTGTTGATACGTCAGGGGCACGGGACTTTCTCAATCATCTCTCTTCAATCCCACTAACTAGACCTGCCCACCAGTTCAACTTATTTCCAGTAACTGAAGGAGAGGTTTTTAGGGCTTTTATGAGAACTACTAGTAATGCTGTTGGAGCAAATAATATTTCAATCAGATATCTAAAGGATACTTTACTTGCAACATTTCCTACAATTACTGCTATTTTTAATTTATTGTTATCATCTAGTACATTTATACTATATGGAAATCAGCTGTTATTCGGCCTTTACAGAAAAAATGCTAATTTCTTATCTCCTTCAGATTTTCGGCCCGTAAGTATACTTCCTGCTCTATCTAAATGTCTAGAGAGAATGGTTCATCAGCAGTTTTTTAATTACTGAGTAGTAAATTGATTTCCAATTATCAGTCTAGTTTTCACTCTAATCATAGTACTACTACTGATCTTTTAAAAATTATTGAGGACATCCGTCAAGCCATGGACAGGAAACATCTTACAGTTATAACTCTGTTTGAGTTTTTAAAAGCTTTCGATTGTGTTTATCACCCTCTTCTTTTAATTAAGTTTCAAAACTACGGTTTTTCTGATAGTTGTGTTTCCTGGGTTCTGTCCTACGTCTTTGGCCGTCGGCAGTGTGTGAGAACTAAAGTTGGAGAGTCGGACTGGAGGCCTGTGGTACGTGGTGTTCCCCAGGGGTCTGTCTTGGGACCTCTTCTTATTACTCTCTACATTAATGATATAACGTCTGACAAACTAGGCTACTCTTACCTCCGTCAATAATCCAATGTAATATATTGGATTATTGACGGAGGTAAGAGTAGCCTAGTTTGTCAAAATAATAGTCCAGGGGCCATAAACATGAATTTTAATAAATATAACTTCTGTTATACAACACCCTAACTACCACTTATACGTTGACGACTTACAGGTATACCAAAATGTCTTTATCACAGAATCCGACATGACTGTGTCAAACATTAACCGAGATATTGTAAAAATCACTTCTTGGGCAAAACGACATGGACTCAAACTTAACGAAGATAAAACTCAAACAATTTTAGTTAGACATCCTATATTATTAACTTTCCATTATTAGTTGACAATGACACTGTCCAAAAATAAGTGTTAACAGCTTGACACTAGACTATTGTGACAAAGTTAAAATCTTGGTCTTACTATAAACAGAACATTAAGTTGGACTGACCAAGTTACTGTGACAAGTGGAAGAGTGTTTGGTGGTATACACAGTTTGAAGTGGTATGCTTCCTGTTTCCCGTTCAATGTAAAAGTGATGGTTAAGACTCTTATTCTGCCGCACTTTAACTACTGTGACACCGTTATCAATTATATGACTGTTAAACTCTCGGACAAACTTCAATTGGCACAAAATTACTGCATTAAAT
Source organism: Stictocephala bisonia (assembly GCA_035578905.1). Classification (NCBI taxonomy): domain Eukaryota; kingdom Metazoa; phylum Arthropoda; class Insecta; order Hemiptera; family Membracidae; genus Stictocephala; species Stictocephala bisonia. The sequence continues at coordinate 5,714,805 of JAQJVL010000006.1, forward strand.
TTATTTTTAACCTTCGTTGTGAGAATCATGTTACACGATTTGTTTCTCCATAGATATATTTGATGAACGTAAGATAGTGCCATCAGACGACAAAATACGTGGCTGTTCCTTAGATGGGTAAGCAAGGAATCCAGTCCTTGCTGGGATCCCACCTGCCCGGTCACTGGGGATGGTTTGGAAGACACCCTTAAACCGTTGGTCTGCAGATTGTGAGAGAGAGCCTCCTAGGCTTAAATTCATCTGATGAAATGAGACATAATTTTACTGATTAAGATACTATTTTTTTAGACAAATGTTAGAATTCTGCGAATGAATGAGATTTATGTGTAACATATCAAAATAAATTGACTATAGCAATAACTGGTTTAGAAATAGAATGGCTAATGATGTTAAATACTAAGGACAGTTCCATATGTACACTAAATTAAATGGACTATTACGTGAGAAGCTAAAAAAAACCAAAGGGCGTCTTATTTTACCAAGGGAAATTAGGTTAAAAAGCCCCCTGTAAGACTCAACCTGGGGACCAATGGTTTAAAGGGGACTTTTGAATCACTACCAATGACCGAGCAGGCTGGATAAGTGCAAGGATAGGATCGCTCATCCATCCAAGGAACAGCCACCCTCGGTCACCCTTGACTGCGTTATCTTGTTGTAAGTTAGAACTTTACAGTCTAGTACACTGGCAGAAGTAGCTTGTATACTTTGACATGTCTCAATGATTAATTCCATAAAACTTACGTAATTTAAAATTGACGAAACAAGTTCAACTGTATTAGGTTCACACTATAACGTGTTTAATTCGTTCCATAATGCATGAATCACGGTTAAAGTTGTACTGAGAATCATAAACTGCTATCACATCCCAACTGCTATCACTGCTTTTCACAGCAATTGTAATTTTATTTTATTGTGTAGGAGTAAGTTATAATTCATTGGTGTCAAACTTGAACAGCAATATTCTCGTCACAGAAAATATTGTCCATAGAGTACAAAACAGCGATATTGCTATTGTGAGAGGGCGATAGAGCTAGATTAATATCATAAATCTACGGTGTCAATTGTCACTTTTAACAATATATTTGGCACCTCTAAACCACCATTCTGATATTTTATCCTTTATATTTCGGTAAAAAATATTGTATTGGATGTTATGCAAGTACTATTGTACTAGCTTTGTTGTTTGAAGAAAATATAACTATATTTATTAAAAATTTTCTTTTAAATCAGTTTTATTGCTCTTTAGAACTTATTATTATTGCTTATCCGATTAATATATTTTTCAAAATGCATTAAAAATACTCTTTTACTAATCCTCCTTAGTTTTAAAGCGTTTAACTTCGTTTCTTTCTTTATCGTTGTCACAATAACATCCGAGAAAACACCTTTTCACAAAGTAGACTTTAATACAAATAATTATGTAAACTACTGTTAAAATGCAGTACCCATTTTATACCATCCTTAAAAAGAATATTATTTGAGTAACTATTGATTACTTATATGATGCTAAAAGTTAATTTGTAAAATATATTGTGAGATGTCTATTGATTAACTCGTATAAATCGGAGTGAATTTTGTAATATATTAGTTTTATACAATTTTTGTTTTTAATTTATAAATATAATTTAAGTCATTACAATTACCTTTGTACAATTGTTTTCAATGTTTTATTTAATAGTCATTCATAAATAATATCCAGCTTGTAAGGTCTAGTGCAGAAGAAATTCAAATAATAGAGATTAATTTATTATTGTTTAAAAATAATTCTCACTGATATTTTGTTATATAGTTTTATAATTTAATAATTAGCATAATAAATGTTAATAGACATTTAGTACAGTACATGTGAGCATGAACAACTAAAGTTTATTTTATTATAGTAATAAATGTTATGGTGGAATAGTTCAGTAATCCACCTTAATTTATTTAAATCAAATTTGAACTTCCTTCAAATGTCATTAATTTATTCAGTAAAATATGTGTCACCATACAGGCCCTATTTTAGTGCCACAGTACGTACGTTATGTATACAGGTATACATAAAGTTACATGACGTCTTCTTATTTGAGAACAATGTTTATCAATGCAGTAGTATTCGTTATACTGTTTATAATTTTCCAAAAATTGTTTTCTTTATCTTTTTGTATCATGGTTATATCATAGTGTATTGTAAAAGTTCACCATGAGTCTGATTGTAACTGTTTTATGTTTTTTTGGTTGAGCTCTTAGAGTGGGAGCTCTAAGCTTTGGGGTTGATAATTTTTAGTTGTATAAGTTTCCAAATTGTATTAATTTCATAAATTATTTTTTTGTAATAGATTGTAAACTATAAAACGCATTGTAAATTAATATGCCGCATATATAACTGTATGTATAAAGGTATACATGTATACAATGTATACATAAAGTTACGAACTGTCTTAGTAAATGTATTTGAGGAAATGTTTATAAAATCACCCCCTAACCATTCGTACCTCATTACTATGAGGGAAGCAGCCTAAGTCTCTGAGGGTAGTCTACATTGGCATTGATTACAGTGGGGATGGACCCCAGGAGAAAACCACAGCTAATGTAGTTGTGATGTAACGCTATTCAAGATAAATGGTGGTCCATCACTGATTCCGCTCGGAGTGATTGCCAATAGTGGAAATACTCCACACTGTCCCTTTAATGGGATGAGAGACCTATAAAGTTCACCTTTAGGTGCTATATATCCTGTTTATTAAATAATTTTAAGTTATATTGGTTTGTATTTTGTAAAACTTGTTGTTTTTTATCACTTCAGTAGTATTTGTTATACTAAAAAAATTTCAAACAATGTTTTCTTTATTCTTTTTGTATCATGTTTAAATCATATTGCATTTTAAAAGTTCACCATGAGTCTGATTGTTGTAAATGTGTTATGTGTTTTTTTGTTAAGCTCTTAGAGTAGGAGCTTTGGGGTTAGTAATTTTTAAAAAAATTGTTTAGGTTTTGAAACTGTATTACTTTCATAAAAATAGTTGTATTTTTGCATTGATTATTATGATCATTTTAAAATTTTATTCTTAGTTTGAATAAAAATATAATAATTTATTGTCATATTCTTCTATATAGGCCTTCATAAAACTTACTGTATTTACTATATCAGCCTTTGTAAGTCTAGCGTTATTTAGTTTAAGTTTCGTTGAGATAGTCTTTAAACCACAACGTATCTGTTTGATGCTTGTGTTTATTTATGATTTATTGTTTTTATATTAGTTTTAATTTGCTTGTGAATAAAAGCATGACTTATAAGTTCCCGTACTTTTTATCAGTTGTCATTGTTGCTATATCCATATTTACTAAGTAATTTTTCAAATTAATGTGTTTTGTGGTTAAGATTGATATTACATTTTATTTATTTGTTTGATGTATTATTTTCTTCCCCGTTAAAATATATGGTATTTAAATTATGGAATTTCAGATAAAACATAAATTAAATTAAGAATTCTAAGCTGTGCACAATATCTTTAATGCCAAGTTTACGCCACATGATTTTTTTTTTTATTTTTGATATATTTTCCTCGTTCAGACCATTTACATATTTTACGACGCAAGACTTTTAATTCTAAAATATTGTCGAACATTTCATAATCGTCATTACTCCTACTAAACTGCCTTTGTATGTACCGTAATAAAAAATATATTATGTAGTTAAACAAACAATGACAGCTGGTGCAGCTTGAAATATTCAGTTTAAGTCTAAATTCGTAAAACCTTATCAACTAAGATCACACAACTAGGTTACGTAGCGCTGACTTGGAGATGTCGATACAACGTGATCTATTTATCTATTCCCAACTATCACGGAACTACTCCATGACGGTCATTTTTGACCATTTATTCCAAATCGTACGACTTTTAAGATAAATTTATAAACGTTATTTTAAAGCTATTTATCATATTTATTAGATTTAATTATTAATTGGACAATATTTACTTCGTTTTGAAGTTAAAACGAGACTTAATTTTCCGATAGTGACACTTGAATTTCTACATTGACAGTTGGATGACAGCTACAGCCGTATATACGATAATGGTGTTTGAGTTGTCTGTAATATTAACAGATCATATGGAAATATTAAGATGTTATGAATAGCAGATGATTTAGTTTGTCACCGAACGGTGGAAATGAAACGTCCAATTCCGTAGTTTGGTGTTAAACTCGTTAGACTTGTGTTCGTTCTGTGTTTTGTTTATGTTACTTGATATTGTCTAAAGGAAACAGTAATAATCAATATTTTCTAGTGAAAATGATAATCTTTTTTTAGAAAATAATGACGATAGCAATTTTCATAAAATGTCAACCGATTCAATAGATATCAAAATTGGAAAAGACATATGCACGGTTTCCCTGGTAGGGTATCTTTCTGGTACATTACTTGCAGATTTTAAAATTTAAGACAGTGTTGAGAGGGATTTTGTACACGTTTAGTTCTTTTAGAAACCTCTTAGCAATAGAAACATAATCAATGTGGGCCTCTTCCTAGACTAATGCCTATTATACCTAATTTCGATGTGAGGAGCCACGCGTTCAAATCTAGGAAAGTCCAAGCAAATTTGGCTTGATGGGCTTGTAACGTTCTCCCATAAGAACGTTACTACAAAATGCCACTGGTGCAGAAAAAAAATAAAGAATTTTAATTTTGTATAATTTTCTAACAACTTCTATTAACTCTGTAATTTGATGCGATCTTAAATATCAACTAATACAAATAGTAGACAAAATTTAAATAATTTTAATAAATACAAAGTATATTTAGTACAATGTAGCTTAACATATTGCAAATACAGTGGTCCATAGAGAAGAACAAGAACTAGAACAGTGCGATGTAAGGTGTAATGACATGAAAATAAATGGCACTCACGGAAGCAAGATTGGAAAAGACGGAGAGAGTTACACATGTAATTCAAGTAGCGAAGTGACGAGGGAGACGTACTTTGTTACTTCGCTAACAACATCAAATTTTAAATAAGATTCCATTTGTTTCCTCCATTGTATTGAAACTTTACATAGTGAATAATTAAACACGTCTTGTTCTTTTAATTAAATACATTTCCTCTTAAACTAGTGACGGTTTAAAACTTTACACATTAAATAGTTATATCTTATATAATAAACCATGTCAAATATATGTTATGTCAAGTCAAAATGAAACCGACGATAATGTAAAACTTGTAATCTTATTCCTGTGGCCACTCAAATCCAAAGCGATTTTGGCCCTCACCAACAAGTTGCCTCCACAGTCCTCTATCCTCTGCCATCTCGATGTCTCCACCAAGACTTCTCACATCCTGTTCCACTTGGTCATTCCATCTTATTCTTATTCTTAGAGGTCACCTTCCGACTAGTTTCCCCATACATACTCTTCTTATAATTTTTTTCTTCCCTTCTTCTCACATGACCCATCTTATTCTTCTGCTTCTAAACACCGCCACAATATCAGGTCTCTTGTACCGTTCTCTAAGCTCTCTGTTCTTTTTCATTCTTAAAACTCCTGATTCATAGGTAGGTCCATATATTCTTCTTAACATATTGTTTTCAAATGTAATCGACCTTTTTTTGTTATACATTGTTAGGGTCTACACCTCAGATCCATACAATTAAACAGGTTGTACAATAGCTATATACAATCTTATTTTTGTGGGTGTTGACTGTAGTTTACTTCTGAATAGCTTTAAGAGACTCCAGTAGCATCTATTTGCTGCATTAGTTCTAACTTGTATTTCCTCTTCCATTTTATTTTGGCTATTTAAAGTAACTCCCAAATACTTGAACTCTTCAGTGGCTAAACATTTGTAATCCATTACGTTCAGTGTTGAGTTGATTAGCTCTGCCTGTCTCCCTATTTTCATTTATGTAGTATTTTCTTCATTCACTTGATGACCTACTTTGTTGGCTTCTTTTAACATGACTTCTACTTGCGTTTTTAGATCACTTTTACTATCAGCTACTAATGCCACAATTTCAGCAAATGCATAAATATTGATTTGTAATTTTAGCATTACACAGCGATGCTAAAACTTGTAATCATGAATGAATATTCAAAAAGTAATTAAGTGTTCTTTTTGTATTTAATGGAAATTAAAGGATTACATTTAGGGGGGAGGGGAATATTAAAATAAAAACCTTAAGTACAAAACTTGCAATATTTTATAAAGTATACGAAAATTTTACTCGACTAAAAAATATTATACCTTGATCATATAGTTTTTAGTGTGAAAATAATAACTATTGAGTTAGGTTTAGAAGTTCCGATTTTCCCTTCTTTTCAAGGTGGTTTGCATGAATCTAATGTTTTGTTCTTATGGCGAAAGTACAAAATGTACCACTTCCTTCCCTTCCTCATTCATACCTAATTTCAATTGGAAGTCTCACAATAAGGGATTAAGCTGTTGCAAGAATCTTTAACATAAAACACATGCTTCTAAGAAAAATAATGAAAAATTTGAATGTTTAAGTTAAAACATTCAAAATTACTATGTGTATTTCAATTCACTTATAGGAAATAAATTGATGAAACGTACATGGTTTTTAAAGAATAATCCTATGCAGCACTTCCTAAATATTTTTTAATGAATACTTTTTAGGCTTTCCTGAAAATTTTAATGAAAGAATACTATACATTTGTTATGTATTGCCAATGAAAATCTAAAAGTTTAAAAAATAACTATTTTTACATTCCATATACTTCAAATGCAGTATACTTATATTAATTATTTCAAATATAATTAAACAGTTTAGACTATGGTATATTTGTAACCTGTTTGAAGTTTGTAACCTGTTTGAGGTTTGTAACCTGTTTGAAGTTTGTAACCTGTTAGTTCACGTGCATTCAACTACTGGATTATGTTACTAAGTTTTATATTATCTCCCTAACGTACGTACACTTACTGTTTACTTATTCGTGAGGGATGAGATTCCACTTAGCTCTGATCCCTACAATCGTCACGGGAGAAACACCGGTCCCATTTTTGGGTACTAATGGTTGGCTGACCACGTCTAATGTACCCCTGCATCATTGATACCACAGTCCCACCCACCTCTGTCCAGCCCTTTCCGTCTTGGGGCAAACCATTTTAAGAGCGTAAAATACGTTTATATTCGTTGTAGTGAAAATAATTAAAATATTTGGCACTTTTTAAATATCTATCAATTTTTATATTTTTACTATATAAAATACTTCTTGAAAATTGTATTTTTATTTACATCTCTGTTATCCTACTTTTAAATTTTTTCCATGCTATAGATGAATTTGATAACTATTTATGTTTTAAACAATTTTTTATTCAGATAACATTGGATAGCTTCTTTCACGGTGAATCATATATGTGGGTACGTTTAGTTTAGTTAGGTTAGTAAAAAATTTCGTTTTAGACTAAAATAAGAATTTTACTGCAGAACCAATAATCGGTGAACAAAAAAAAAATCCCCACAACTACACTAGGTAGATTTATTAATAATTAATGAGTCCCCAACCATAGTTGGTGATATGGCAGCTTAAAGAGTTCCATACCATACACTGCAACCTGTATACCTAGCAGAGTCTCCAAACTCATTCAGTGATCCATGAGCCTGAAACAGTCCCCAGCCACACTTATTGATCAGTATCATACCAAGCTTAGTGATTAGTGTGCCTAAAAGAATCTCACACTAATCTCAGTAATACGTAAGCCTACAAGGGACATCTTCCCCTATCATAATTCAATAATACATAAGCTCCCCTGATACAGTGATACATAAACAGTCTCCAGCCTGGACCACACTCAGTCATCAGTATACCACAAATAGTCTCTAATTAGACTCAATGATCAGTGTGCTTAAAAGAGTCTCACACCATAATCAGTAATCTGTATTCCTAAAAAGAGTCTCCAAACACACTTGGACTAAAACCGCCCCCAACCTCACTCAGTGAACTGTAAGCCTAAAACTCCAACCTGTGGTGGGTTGGTACCCAGAATAGTCACTAACCCCATCATTGTAATAAATACAGTGTTACAATAATCATACTTATTTTTGTTAACATCATATTTAAAATTGTCGGCTAAGAAATCAAATTTTATTCACTTTGTGCTACAAACATAGCGATCACAACAGCTGTTAATAACTACAGATGTTGTCTGTTTGCGTATAAGCCAAATCTCGTGTCACATTTGCTTTCATTGGATAAGTCTCACAGCTCAGAGCACACTACTGGGTCGTGCGTCATTGATAAAGGTCTTAGGTAGATTGTTTGTACCAGTTAGATGTATGACACTGCGTCTCTTCTACTAGGATCAACAATAATCACAAACACATTGTATATATACAAGGTAGCATTGTTCAACATTATTGAATATATACTTATTCAACATAAAACTACGTTTTATCAACCAATATTATCAGTAACACTAAGTGTTTGTATTAAACGTAAAAGTAAAGCAAAACATACAAATAATTTTTCAAATAAACTGTAAGTTTCATTTCACATTCTTTAAATATTATAAAATTCATTAGTCAAATACAACTGTAAATTATCGTACAGATATTATTACTGTTCAGTGTTTGTAAATTAAGCTAAATAAAACCTACACAAAACGTTGTAAAGTGCATTTTAATATGTGTATTCTAGTTGATTACAGAAATGTTTACAATTTTAACTTTCCATTTAAGTTATTAATACAATGTAGGATCAGTTATAATGGAAAATTATAATTATATATTAATGAAAATGAATTAATACTTGTATTTAATCTCCATTTTGATCAGAGGAAAATAATTAAATGATGTTAACATAGCTGATATTTCCCATGTTGGTTAACATCGGTGACAGCTAATTAATAATATGCAGTAACTTTTAATTAAACGTAGGTTATTAATTGTTATTATCAGTTTTGAAATATTTGGCCACTTGTTTAATCTACATATTTAAACGTAACAACTTCTTTGATAAAAAAGAGTTGTACAGCGTTATTTTATATTTATTAGAAAAATTATAATTCATAATACTACTTTAGCCACAGTAGGAGGTTATGTATTATATACAGTGGTCTATTCAATTTAAAACACTTCAATTTGACCGCTTGTTTGGCTTACTAAGTGGGACAACAAACTTCAAATAATCTCTGGATATCTTAAATAGTTTAGAACTCTTATCAAGATGTAAGGGTTTGTAAAGACATTAGCCTTTTTACTTTCTCACATATGCGTTAATATAGAGAAAGAATAATGATCGTAAAAAAATTTGAAAGTTGGTATAAAAATCCATTTTAGGGTCCCCTGAACCCAAAAAAGTGGCTGTTTTCGAAAAAAGATTTTAGGGTCTGTCCGCATATGTCTTTTTGTTTGTATGTGCATATCACTGGAGACCAATCGGATGGATCAACTTTTATGAAATTCAGTTAGTAATTGTATTTAGCTGATAATCCAGACCATTTTTTCACTTTTTTTGAAGTTTAATTTTTTTTTTTATTTTATGGACAAAAAATACAAAAATATAATTTTCTCAAAAATTTCTATAATTATTTTGATTAAATTTTCAGGAAATATGTGAATTAAAATTAAAAATATTTTAGTAAAACCCACATGTCTCTAGCTTGGCTAGTTTTTTATTTAAGGAAAAAAATATATTTGGGAACCAAACTGGTTATTTTCAAAGTTTTGATTTTTTAGTGTTTAATAAAAAGGAAAGGTTGTGCCAATTCTTTGGAACCATTTATTCTATCTGAATAGAAAATCTTTGGATTATTGTGACGAGGTAAGATTTGTATGAACTATTGGGTGATGTGAGTAAAGTTGAGTGCCCACTCCGAAAGCTGAGTCAAGTCCAGATTAATAATTAATTGTTGTTAATGAAAATAAAACCAAATATCGCTCTGCAGAGAGTCGTAAAATCAGAAAGAAACATCGTTCAATATACAACAATTCGTTACTTTAAGCTGTAGTAGAACGGGGACATTTAAATCTCTTCAAGCCCTTTAAACAACTGATAACCATCGATGTGATAACCTAGTTACCAGATTTCCGCATTCCAAGCAAGGTCGCGGCCTTCCTCTTCCCCCTCCGCGGAGCCTGTCTCCAACCATCAGTGTATGACGGATAGACTATCGGTTAGTTTGCAGGCGCTGAGCTTTTTTCTTCATTGTTACGAAAGAATTTATTTACAAAATGCATGTAACTATGCAATTTGATGCATGTATCAACGAGTTCGACCGATAACTTTCTTAAGTATTCATTTTATTACAAAGTTTGTTTTATGAAATGTTCTTAGTATTTTTTAATAAATATGCAAAATGTAATACAACAAAATATATATATATATATATATATATATATATATTTATACTGATGAAATAATATTGAGTAAAATACCATACCAGTTATTCATTAGTAACACGCCGATCTTCAAGATATAGGCAAATGTCAGTATTTCTTAGTTATATTGTGCAACTGGCCACGCTACTGGACAAAGTGGTCAGTCTTATTTCTCACAATTTGTATGATTGTATTTTGATATTTTTTATGTGAAGTAAAATTCATTTATTCATTTATTCATGTGAGAAGTGAATGAGTGTGATGAGTGTAGATGAACGACATAAACTTGTAGGACAACTAAAAAATTAACAACCTTCTTATAAAGAAAGAAAATAAACACGATTTATTAGCCTAATTTATCAATACCAACATATTAAAGAAAACCATTGTTTAAAAAATATATATATAAATTTATAAATATTTTTATGTACATATCTGGCAACAGACGTGATACAATAGAAAACCAATATAGTTTTTATATTCTTTTTTGAAATTGGTAATCTATCGGTCTCATTAACAATTTTTGGAGTGGCAAAATTCAACGAATTTTTACCATATGTATTAATGAACCGTGGTATTTTATACAATTCAAGACTTCTAAATTCATATGTAAGTTTTATATTAGGAACTTTGAACTTATTTATTCATCAAACTTAGATTCTATTTCGACATGGAACATAAAAATAATTTTTAATCATCTGAGAATCAGCTAACATTTGCAAAAATTATATATACTATCCTATTAATATCGAAAAGTCAAATGTACAAGATATTTTCCTTATCGAATCTGTTTAGTGATCAATAAGCATCATTTCTCGACTCTCTTCCAACATTGTAAATTGTATGCGCAAGTTTTGGCATACATTTAGCCATAATAAACTTACTGGAGTACACACTCGGAAGTGGTGAGTCTGCTTGGGAGCAGTCCTCGCTTTTTCACGAGTGGACACTCCGTTTTGTGAGTGGGCACTCAGTTGTATTAAACTAAAATCGGAGTGGCTACTCGCAAGCCATAAGTAGACTCATCGTTGGAGTGCCTGCTCGCCTGCCGAGTTGAGTGTGTGTTTTATTCAACCGAATTTGGAGTGGCACTCTCAAATGACGATAATTGAGTAAACACTCGGGGTTTTCAGGATTCATTCACATCACCCATTGTATGGATGCACTACATTTGAATGTTAATAGTAAGATGAGGTCTGACCCGAAATAAGTTCCCATGGGACTAAAAAAGGTCACTGAGCTGCTTAGCAAGATAATTGAAAGGCAGGGACGAAATATCGAATGGAACTCTTTCAGGCCAAATTATTTTTCCTTTCTTTAACAGCATAAAACTCCCTCGCGTACATAAAACCCGAATATAATATCTCATCATTATAATAACTTTCGTAACGTTAACGACCGACTTTCTAGAAAGTAAACACATCTTAAACTTAAGTCTCTTATATCTGAGGTATCTTTCACTTAAATAAATTATAAAATAACACTGCATGTGCATTGAATATGCTATAAGTCAATTTCTTGAATCTTGAATTCTATTCGCCTAGAATTTATTATAATAGCATTTTTCATGTAGCATTCCATACAGGAATCCCTAATCACCACGAATAAATGATATACTACACGTAAAAATATTTATACTTTGACTAAAGTAAATTCACTTCATCATTATTTACTTACTTTAAATATTTATAGCTTTACATTAAATCTATGTAGAGTAGTCATCTGAAAAAGAAACTATCGTACAAAATAGTAATTAAGGATAGTTTTTACGTTTTATTTTAGTGCTTTTCACAACACCACTTACAGGTTTATGTGAGCCTGCTGGCCTGTGCGTGAACTTTATTCAATTAGTAAAGTACCAAACGTTAGCTCAGTTGGGGATTCGAACATTGGACCAAGTCCTCATTTTAGTCTATGAACTAGGTGTTTAAAATGAAGTTGAACAATTTCTGTTGTATGTAGGGAACTCTGAAATTATAGTAGAACTGAGTATATTCTACTAGAGCTGCTAATCAAGCTACTGAGGTACTGACACATCAGACCATCGTGGTTTTTATTCCATAAAAACATGGACTCTGCTTAGTTGCCCTGGCTGTTAGGGTATTAATTAATTACTGTTATACTGTATCATTTACCCATAATTTTCACCTGAATACTTGATTATTCACATTGGTTTGCAGCATGTATTTTAAATATTTTTATTTTCAGTATTTTAATGTAAAATAAAATATGTAACGTTCATACTCGGAGCCAAATCTGTATGTAATAATAATGGATAATGTTTGTACTTAAAACAGTTCATATTAAATTAATTTATATTAAAACAATACAAACACAATTTAAAAAAGCTCAGGAAGACACATTGGTCTCAAACAAAAGTAATTTTCTTCCGTCTTTAGGCCTAATAGTATGATCTAAAATTTGAGCCAAGACTTACGCAACGCCTGCTTGTATTACATGGTTTGATCAAAAGGAAATAAATTGATGATAATTTTTTAATTTCCTTTTTTGATGGGAAGGCTATAACATAAAAAAAGGAAGGTGCTAGACCATACAAATGTCTTGGATGAACATATGTTAGTTTTACTTCCTCCAATTTAGATCTTTGTTTAGTTCTGATTCTGTGATATTACATGTCTAGTTGTGAAGGTTATCAGCTTAGAATAATAAGAACTATATTCTGTTCATATTTTGAAATATATACCAGGTGTTCAAAAAGTTTGGAACCTCCTTAATATTTATTTTACTAATCAAAGCAGAACAATGAAGGTCTAGGATTACGTTTTCACTGTAGTTACAGACTTTTTGGTCGTTTTAACTGTCCTTTTTTTTTCTTTGGTGTGACGTTCTATGGAGGAAATCTGAAAAATCTTAAATGTAAGCATAGGTCGTTATACTTCATTTTAAAGGTCATTGTTAGAGAAACACATTGCCACAACCCGACTGAAAAAGGTATATTCCTTTTAAAATTACAGCCTCTAAAAGTTTGGCTTCATTGGAACTTTGAGAGACTGCTATTTCCAAATGAATAGTCCTTTTTAAATTGGGGTTGCGGCAATGTGTTCTTCTAACAATGACCTTTAAAATGAGGTATGACAAATCATACTTGATCTATACTTACATTTAAAATTTGTTAGACTTCATCCACAGAACGTCCCCCAAAGCAAAAAAGGACAGTTAAGATGGCCAAAAAGTCAGTAACCACAGTGAGGACATAATCCTAGAGCTTCGTCGTTTTGTGTTTATTAATATTATAAAGTAAAATATTAATGGGGTTCCAGACTTATTGAAGACCCGGTATATATATAAATATATACTTAACTGGAGTGGAGTATATATTACTTAGTTTTGAATTGCCTGGGATAATTCGACTATAATTAGCTAGTTTTCTTGTCGGATGTTCAAATTCTGTATTACCTTGTTCACTCTACATTAAATAATTTTTACAACTTCTATTTCTGTTAAGTATTTTTAGTATTCTTTATATATAAACACTAAAGCTATGTAATTATAGAGTAGTCTCATATTAGGATAGTTATAAGCAGCATCTATTTGAATAAATCAATTGTAAACTGGTCTTGACCGTTGGAATGTAATAAATAAAAAAACAATAAAAAAAGACAACTAATATTTTATTGGAATCATAAAATAAAATAGTTGACAGCTGCGACAATTTAGCTACCAAACTCACTGTTCTTTTAGTACAAACAAGGGAACGTTTCTTCAGAAAATGTTTTTAAAAACAAATATTTAAACAGAAATAAAGCATATTCTTTTAGCAAAGTACTAATACAATGTCCATGAGTGTATTTTTGGTGGTTTTCTTTATTGGCCATGTTTTATAACGTAGAGTTAACACATTCTGGTGCAACACTGCTTCTCAAATTAAGGTCAAAAATAATATTCACAGAAATTTATGAGGAACTACTGTCATTAAAATATAAAGCTGGAAACTGGTCCGTAAAGAAAAAATACAACACACTTGTTATTACGGCAATATCGAAGTCCATACCAAGTTATTGTGGACGTGACGGACCTATCGACTAAGGGTAAAACACATTCGGTCCACACTACGTGATGGGAATGGCAAGGACGTACAGCAAAAACCACTTTGTGAGGGCCCGAACACTTGAGGATCACTTATCTATAGCATTTATCTGAACAAAGTGGGGAATACAGCTTAAGTAGGTTCCATTTACAAGTTCTAGTTTATTATTATTATTTTATTTTAACATAGCGAAAATTATGCATTTATTTGAAATATATCTTTGAAAACTTCGCACTTATAATATTTTGCAATGAAAACAATAATAATATTATTATACTAAACCTAATTTTAGCTTAAAATGAACTTAGTTTTAAGTTTGCATTAAAGGATAAGGAAAAAACTATTAATCTATAGATGACTTTAGTAGTCTTTCTACTAATTAAGTTATTTTGACTAGAACGGGTGATTTTCTTGAAAAATCCTAACTAAGTTACAATTATTGTAATATTTTACTTTCTCCCATAAGCGTTAGCATAGAAAAAGTATTGTGGTCGCCCAAAAACAATTTTTACAATTTGGTGTAAAAATCCATTTTAGGGTCCCATAACCAAAAAAGTGTTTTTTTCGAATAAAAACGTATGTATCAGTCTGTATGTGTTGTCTGTGCAGTTTGGTGGAGACCAAACGGATGGATAAATTTTTATGACATTTGGTATGTAGGTGTATTTACCAAATATCTTCAGACTTTTTGTTAAATTTTTGTAATTTTAGTTTATTTTAATTGTTATAGGCAAAAGTCATACAAAAAAGGAATTTTCTCAAAATCTGCTTTAACAATTTTGATTAGTTTTCGGAAAATATGTAAATTACAATTTAAATTATTTTATTAAAAACTATATGTCTGTAACTTGACTAGTTTTTTAGTTATGGCATAAAACTTATTTGGGAATATAACAGGTAATTTTCAGAGTTTTGAATTTGTGGTGTTTAATATGGGCGAAAGTTTGTGCCAATTCTTTGGAACCATTTATTTTATTTTAATATTATTTAAGACACTATCCAAACTGTGTCATTCAACCTTTGAACTTTCTAGACCCAATGTAATGAAGCCACACTGATATGGACCAATGAGAAGATGTTTGGTTAACAAATATTGACCTTAATTGTGAAGGATTAATTAACTAGTGAGGGAGGAATTAAATATATCAACAACAAAAAAAGTTTGTAACAATTAAATTTCAATCACTGATTGTTGTTACACTTACTAATTCAAATTATAACTATCTATAAGAAGTTATTTTAGTTACAGTTGTTCACAAAAGTAAGCGATAAACCGACGACATAATGTATTTAATATATTTCATGTATAATATATGTGATACATAATTTCACACTCAATAAAATAATTAAATTTATTAATTTACCAGTTATAAATTTAGTCTTTTTGATTGTACTCGAACAGAAATATATGATATTTTATCAGAATAATAGTCACTGTAATTTGAATCGTTTAAATTAGACACTTAAGAACTGTTGTTTATTTTTTTAAATAATTATTCGCTTATAGAATTTAACAATCTACAGCATAAATTATTTTAAATTTTAAAATAATTTACTCATTAATTTTAATTTTAAAAATTCCAATCCGAACTAAACCTCTTTTTATAACTTACCAGGGACACCTGAAAATTGTTCATTTTTACTTTCTCCCATGTGCGTTAGCAAAGAGCAAGTATTGTGATCGTAAAAAAATGTGTACAAGTTCGCTAAAAATCAAAACGGCATTATATATTTTCATGAAATTTGGTATGTAGGCGCATTTAACCAATATCTCTCGACCGTTTTTTTCACTTTTTTTAATTTTAGTTTTTTTATTTTTGTGGCCAAAACATATAACAAATTAAATTTTATCAAAAACTACTGAAGAGATTTTAACTAAATTTTCAGAAAGGATGTGAATTACAATTTAAAATAATTATGTAAAAATTGTAGGTCTCTATCTTGACTAGTTTTTGGGTTATGGCTAAAATATATTTGGGAATCAAACTGGTAATTTTCAAAGTTTTCATTTTTTAGTGTTTAGTATGAAGAAAGTTTTCCCCAATTTTTCATCCATTTATCTATAATGTTATTTCAGATTCTATAATAGCCATTAAGTCTGTTTTAATGAATTTAATTTAAGTCCACAAATGTAAAAGCCGATGATTGTACGTAATGAGTTACGGATTGGACCGTACGACCACCTGTTCCCCTCCTGTTATGGTAACAATTTACCACATGATTGATCGAATGTAATTTAATTTATTCTGCAATCAGCCACTGTGAGCAATGGATATCGACGCCAACTGCATTTCCTCATTTATAATAATTTATATAAACATTTTCTTCATCAACTATGAATTATAATTTTATATACTAGTCATTTTAGTTGTATGGCACAAGTATTAAAAAAAACTATGTTGTTCCATGCAATTAAAAAACAAAAAAATTACTATTCAAACCATATTACCAAATTAAATTGAAATGAATGAAAAATCTATTTATTTCCTCCTTATAACATATAAACAGAAATATATTACAAAAATACATGAAATTGGTTCCCCATATGGGCGGCTGCCTGTGTGTGGGGAAACGAGTCCAGAACAGTCGGAATGTTGTCGGCCACTACTACTAAATAGCATAAAGAACAATATAACTTAAAACTAGCTTGATATAAAAGAATATCATATATATGCATGCGCAATAAGAAGGGACAAATAATCAATTAATATTTATTGTATCAGGAGCTATTATTAGTAGAGACTTCACACCCACTTACCCACCATACAAACACACATTCACAGTCACATTTGCACTTACTCACATCACTCCCCTATCACACACAAAGACGCACCCTAACAAAAACACACACTTACACACACATCCACACAAGCACAACGCAGACATGCATAAAAAAACACACACACGCGTGCGTCATCATTCTGTATGTGGTCCGTTGTGCGATACTTATGTGTAGGAAGAACGAAAGTAACTTTTAATTTCCGCTCTACCAATTTCAACAATCCACTGGTTGACAGATTTTTTATAAAAATTTATGCTACATGGTAGAGGATTCTTAATGTGGCGAGGAGCTTTAGAATAAACGATATTTGCGATATAATGAGATGATGTCGTCGTTATTGTTTTAACCAATCGAGGCGTATTAATTCCGAGATTTGTAGAAGTACAGGTTAAATATGAGTGTTGAATCTGAATTATTTATTATTTATTATTTTTTATTTTTGAAAATGTATATCAATAAACTTCTAATATACAGTTGAGATAAATTTAGAACTTTGAAATCATAAAAAAGTAAGTCCGTTGGGAAACGTCGATTTTTTTGTAATGCTGATTTAATTATTGTCTTCTGAGTTATTTCGAGAGGTGAAAGAATAGTTTGGAAGCATCCACCCCAAGCTATAATTCCGTATTGAAGTTGAGATTGTATATAGGCATAATATACAGTTTTTAGTAAATCCGGTTCAAGTACTTATTAAGATAGGAAAAGATAAATATGAATTTCCGGAGTTTATTCCTCAGATAGTTTATATGACTCGACCACCTCATGCGGCTATCGAAAACAATGCCCAAATATTTGTATTCATTAACAAGCTCCACGCATTCACACGTCACACAATCACGCTGTCCTCCACATGTATGCAGGCGCAGATTGTAATCTACAGGATCGCAGTCGGCTCTTAAGGAAATAGGTAAACATTTTGTTTTGGAAATATTAACAGTGAGCCGACATTGATCAAACCAACGCTTGACAGTGAGCAGACCGCGCTCCGCCAATCCAAAAGCCTCCCTCCAACTGTCGCCTTCAAACAAAATGGCAGTATCGTCGGCATAGAGAAATATTTGGCCCCCAGCTAAATTTATTTTACCTAGATTATTTACAAATACTAAGAACAAGAGAGGACCTAACGAACTTCCTTGCAAAACACCATACTCCATTTTTTTATTTGAACTAAATTGGTCATAAATTGACACTGTCTGATACCGATCACTGAGATAGCTTGGAAACCAATGTAATGCCGTGCCATTTACTCCTATGCATTCAAGCTTTTTGATCAACAAACCCCTACCCACACTATCAAATGCTTTGGCAAGGTCTACGAAGACAACTAACGATTTTTTTGTTTCACTCAATAGCGTTATGTATATTTTTTGTAACCAAAAACAAGGCGTCATTTAAATTGTGGTCATTCCGGAAGCCGAATTGATTTTGAAACAAAATATTGTGATCGGTTAAAAATTGTTCTAATTGGCATCTTACGCTTCTTTCGATTAGTTTAGACAATACACTAGTTAAAGTAATTGGTCTAAAACTGACACATTGGTCCTTTGGGCCACCTTTATATATTGGAATCACTTTGCCAAGTTTTAAAATAGTTGAGAAAACACCTTGATTTATACTTAAATTAATTACATGAAGCAATGGGAGTTTTATAAATTCAAAAAAAAATTTAAATATAGATGCCGGAATGTTATCAGGGGTGGGGGCTGAATTACCAATTATGTGCAAATAGTTTATGTTAACCTTAATTATATTTATAACTGCAGTCTAGAAGATTTGTCTTCTTCTTTTAAAATTTAGAGGTTCTTAGCCCTAACTCGGCCTATACCCATTACTCTACTGATGGAAATTGATTTGCCCAAAGTAATTGGAAGAACTGTTACAGTAAAAGGTGAGAATAACTGATTAAAACTTATCGTCCGGGTCAAGATTCACCTTATGCTAACTAAAACTCAAAAGTATCGAAATGATTATATTACATAAACAACATAAAATAAAAAATTATTAAAAAAGAGTGCTAATAAATAAGAGATACACGATTTACATAGTTTTATTACTTTATAAATTGTACTTATACATAAAACAATTTAAAAATTCCCCAAAAAGCGTACATTAATAAACGTCATATAAGACTCTAAAATATGGGTGTTACAACTTAAAATAATATCAAGTTATTTTTTAATAAATGCCCCTTTTAGACATATTTATTTATATAGTAAGTTTCAATGTAAAAATCGTAAATAGGAGGAGATTTTCAATAACAACTTTCATAATAGTTGGTTTTAAATTACCGTCTAAAAGAATACAATGACCAAGCAATAATTTGCCATCACCATCGTATGAGTGTGGGTGAGTGGGAGAGTCATCAGCATCGTACTTGCAAGGATGAGTGGATGAGCCAATGCCATTGCAATAATGGGGATATGGCCATATTGTAATAATATAATTTCGTGTAATCGTAATATGACATTATTTAACAAAATTTTCAGAAAAAATTACTACTGAACTACTTTAAACTATAAAATAGGCATATTCTCCATGAAATAATTTTAGATTCACAGTGATAAATTATGAATACTTAATTGAATTAAAAGTATATATTTAAAATATAAGTTTAGTGCCTATATAAATATTGCATTAAAAATCAACTTATTCTATAGTGCCCCCGTTACTTTTTAGTGTCTATGGTAACCAATCAATATTAGTCAAAATTCGTCATCTACTCAGTAGAGCAGATAGGTGGTAGTACTTGAGCAAGTAGCACATTTGTCTCCCAGTCAGGTGACCCGTCATCTACTCAGTAGAGCAGAGAGGTGGTAGTACTTGAGCAAGTAGAACATTTGTCTCCCAGTCACGTGACCCATCATCTACTCAGTAGAGGAGAGAGGTGCTAATACTTGAGCAAGTAGAACATTTGTCTTCAAGTCAAGTGCCGTCATATACTCGATAGAACAGAGAGGTTTAAATGCTTGAGAAACTAAAATATTTGTCTCCCAGTCACGTGCACGTATCAGCTTACAATTGGGTCTTATATAGCGGCACAGATGTGCGAACACTCTCAAACTTTTGTTTTACAAGTCTGCCATTCATTTTAAAAGCCAAGTTTGTACGCCAATATAGTCTTTTTCATATTGACTTTAACTGCGCTGTAAAACACGAGTTATTGTTCACTTTTTAGTTCTACAAATTTGGTCTATTCTCTCTTATAGGCGAACACTTTACTAAATCATCATTCTCAGAATACACGATTTAGACCAGGGCTACTCACTACGCGGCCCTCTGCTCGCATGCGGCCCTTCTTAGAACTGCTGTGATTTATTATAGGGACAATCGTTTAGGTATTTTTATGAGCCAACAAAAAATGCTCAGAGTGTACGTGTACATACGATTTTTGTACCATCATGTGCACCACCTGTGTACACATACGCGCATGTACGAATGCTGCCTGGTTGGCCACATAATGTAGACATACTTTGAATTGTTGACAGGAAAACCAACCAGTACGTATAATTGTTGAAAGGAACTAGACCTAGTGTAAACATACATATGATCGTTGATAGGAATACCAGCCAGTGTAGAAATACGTATAATTGTTGATAGGAATACCACCCAGTGTAAACATACGTTTAATTGTTGGTAGGAATACCATCCAGTGTAGACATACGTATAATTGTTTGCAGGAATACCACCCAGTGTAGACATACGTATAATTGTTGGTAGGAATACCACCTAGTGTAAACATACGTATAATTGTTGGTAGGAATACCACCTAGTGTAAACATACGTATAATTGTTTACAGGAATACCACCTAGTGTAAACATACGTATAATTGTTGGTAGGAATACCACCCAGTGTAAACATACGTATAATTGTTTACAGGAATACCACCTAGTGTAAACATACGTATAATTGTTGGTAGGAATACCACCCATTGTAGACATAAGTGTAGTTGTTGGGAGGAATACCACCCAGTGTAGACATACGTATAATTGTTAGCAGGAATACCACCCAGTGTAGACATACGTATAATTGTTAGCAGGAATACCACCCAGTGTAGACATACGTATAGTTGTTAGCAGGAATACCACCCAGTGTAGACATACGTATAGTTGTTAGGAGGAATACTACCCAGTGTAGACATACGTATAGTTGTTAGCAGGAATACCACCCAGTGTAGACATACGTATAATTGTTGGTAGGAATACCACCCAGTGTAGACATACGTATAATTGTTAGCAGGAATACTACCAAGTGTAGACATACGTATAGTTGTTAGCAGGAATACCACCCAGTGTAGACATACGTATAATTGTTGGTAGGAATACCACCCAGTGTAGACATACGTATAATTGTTTACAGGAATACCATCCAGTGTAGACATAAGTATAGTTGTTGGTAGGAATACCACCCAGTGTAGACATACGTATAATTGTTAGCAGGAATACTACCCAGTGTAGACATACGTATAATTGTTAGCAGGAATACCACCCAGTGTAGACATACGTATAATTGTTTACAGGAATACCATCCAGTGTAGACATAAGTATAGTTTTTGGTAGGAATACCATCCAGTGTAGACATATGTATAATTGTTTACAGGAATACCACCCAGTGTAGACATACGTATAATTGTTAGCAGGAATACTACCCAGTGTAGACATACGTATAGTTGTTAGCAGGAATACCACCCAGTGTAGACATACGTATAATTGTTGGTAGGAATACCACCCAGTGTAGACATACGTATAATTGTTTACAGGAATACCATCCAGTGTAGACATAAGTATAGTTGTTGGTAGGAATACCACCCAGTGTAGACATACGTATAATTGTTTACAGGAATACCACCCAGTGTATACATACGTATAATTGTTTACAGGAATACCACCCAGTGTAAACATACGTATAATTGTTGGTAGGAATACCACCCAGTGTAGACACACGTATAATTGTTTACAGGAATACCATCCAGTGTAGACATAAGTATAGTTGTTGGTAGGAATACCACCCAGTGTAGACATACGTATAATTGTTTACAGGAATACCACCCAGTGTAGACATACGTATAATTGTTGGTAGGAATACCATCCAGTGTATACATAAGTATAGTTGTTAGTAGGAATACCACCCAGTGAAGACATACGTATAATTGTTATCAGGAATACCACCCAGTGTAGACATACGTATAATTGTTAGCAGGAATACCACCCAGTGTAGACATACGTATAATTGTTAGCAGGAATACCACCCAGTGAAGACATAAGTATAGTTGTTAGTAGGAATACCACCCAGTGTAGACATACATATAATTGTTTGCAGGAATACCACCCAGTGTAGACATACGTATAATTGTTGGTAAGAATATCACCCAGTGCAGACATATTATATTACACAGTGTACGATTGTTGGTAGGAATACCACCTAGTTTAGACATAATTACGACTATTGTTATAAATACCACCTACTGTAGACATAAGGACGACTTTATCTTAAAATGCCACCAAGTGTAGACATATACGTAGTCACCAATTGATGGTAGGAATACCAACTATAGTGTGGTTATTATTAGGAAGACCACCTAGTGTACATATTTGTAAGGTCTTTATTGGAATTACTACGTATCGTACACTAACGTACGATTGTTGGTAGGAAAGCTACATAATGTAAATACACGTATAGTTCTTGATAAAAAGACAACATATTGCTCTTATATGTATGTTTGTAGGTGGTATGTCCTCGTAATATGCATGAAAATCCATTATTATAACGACTACGTGGTGTAGATACATGTACGGTTGTTGGTAGGAAGACTTTCTAGTATAAATACACGTATTAATTATGTATTAAATACTACCTCGAGTAGATATAGACTCTACTGCGTGGGTTTCAAATTGTTTTATAGTATTAGAATGTCATAATTTTCATTCTGCAATTTTTTAGCCATTATTGTTATTTTTATTAAATTTAATTCAAACTGGCTCAAATAACTAAGTGAGAACGTACGTATAATACAAGGTATAATGTGTATTGCCTAAAATGTTGCCACTAATAATATATTCCTAAAAAGCACTCTGTATCGTGTTAGTACGTACATAAATACTTGCTTTATATCTGGGATAATGTAGTATGTACATTACGAGAAGTTGATTTATGCACTGCACACGGCTTTGTGTGTGCTGCCGACACGTCAAGCAGTAATTAAACACGCAAAACTTGCGTGACGTTTTGCACTTTGTTAGCAATGCACGTCACCTGTTCTCAATATATAAGTATCGATTTTGAATTAACAATGAGGTGCAACTGCCGGTTTATACTCAGTATTGCTTTCAAGTTTAGACAAAATACGACTTGAAAAATACATCTTAAACTGGGATGTTTTTATATTTTTTTGAATCTCATGACAGATGTTTAATAACCAGAAGGATATATTAGTTAGTCTTTGCATTAGCTAATTTTAAATTAATTACTAAAAAAATAAAAAATCAACAATCATATTATTCTTCAACAAAATTGGCCTTTGATTACTCTTTATACAGTGCCTAATATTGTTTAGGGCGTTAATACAAACTTAAAGGGACGTTAATAGTATACGCCGAGTTAAGATTTAATCAAACTGGCAAATACATTAAAAATGATGCATAAATAAAGTTTGCCAGTGGCATTAACCCGAGGGTGCTGACATCATCGCAAGATAAAGGCGTCAAGCAACATCGGGCGTGGCTGTTCCTTGGATGGGTGACTACTGGTCACTGGTGGTAGTTCGAAAGTCGCTATTAAACCGTTGGTCCCAAGGTTGTTAGAGAGGGCTTCTTCACTTAAACACTAATTTGCCTCATAATACTAGATATTCTTTATACATTTTTAACTTCAAATGTTTGTAGCTATGACTTCTATTTCACTAGTTGCACCAAGTAGGTTCTAAATAACATTTTTTAAGAGGCGTTGCTTTTTTTTAGATGTTTTTAGAAACCACATTCTGTCAGTAAAGTCTTGTTATTAAGTGCTGTTATTACTAGCCAAACATTACTAAAGAAAAATAGTGGTTTGGTTGTCGTAAAAACTAATGCCTTCTAAAATTATTTTAGCTTAGCACAAAGAAAAATTTTTTGGCTAAGTCTAGACGCACTCACCTCAAAATTTTGAACGTGGTAGGCTTTTTAAAAAATTTCATATTTACTAAAATAAAACTGTATTTTATTTTATATATTTACCAATATTATGAGTATTATAGTTTTTTTTTAATTAGGTAGTAAGTTACATTGCATCTAATCAACCTGGTCAATTTGCATAATACTGAGTGGGTGACTCTGACATATATAATATACACATTATCGTAACCAACTTAAAAAACGTACCTAGTGCACCTAAAAAAAAGAGGACTTTCTAAGATTAAGAGCCTAAATGAAATTGCTTTGAGGGATCGTTTAAGTGGGAATTTTTAGGTTAATCAGCCATGACCGATGGAAAATGTATGTTCTGTTCTAAAAACTCAACTTACACTTACGAGATTTCTAATACCTAATGAATTCCTAGATTAATACAGATACGAAATTCGTATTCAAGTTAAAAGTTGCAATCAAACTAAACATGTTTTCATAGTTTTGTATTCAAAAATGTTTAGGATAAGAATCCTATCTTGAATATAAATGTCTGGCAAAAATCAAGTTAAATTTCTAAAAAATCAGTGATCGAATTTTTCTCTATTTTATTACAAATCTATAGTATTAATTTAACTCTTTGTTCTATGTAATAAGTAAACAGGATACAATAAATTGTTGGTAATGTAATATAATTTATAATAACAATATAATGCTGCATTTGAAATAATTTGTTATTATAAATTACTAATTTTCCCAATAGATTTGGAAATAATAATTCATGTGGACAAACGAAAATGTTGTACCTATTGTACTTGTAAACAATATCTTCTCTAAGTACAAGCAAGTTATTGAGAATATATAAAGAAGTGATATTTTATGACTGAACTGAAAACCTACAGCTGTTGCTATTACAGGATTAGCCCTAGCCACAAGGCCAACTGTGTCCTGGAATGTATTGGTGAACTGGTTCACTGTAAATACGTTCCACTTAAACTGTGCCTAACTATTTTATGGAGCAAATAACGTTTCTTTAACATGTGTTTGTGTATTCCTGACTGCTTGAAACAGCTTAATTTTTACGTTTCAATAATGAGTGAGTATAATCAATTCAGTAAACTTATCAAATTCTTATTTTTATTTGTTAAAAATATGTATTCAGGTATTAAACATATTTAGTTTTATAAATAAGCATTTTGGGCAGACTTTGAGCTTGGTCAATTATTTTTAGCTAGACTTCTTGAAACTTCATTTTGTTTCCTATACAATTCTATAAGAAATCCTATGTTCTAGAGAAGGTGTTACTACCTTTAAAATAATTGTATATGACGACTGTTATTTTCACTATAAAAGTTTAATTTTTTAACTTGATTTAGAGCGATTGCCGGCGTGGTTGGGGCTTCATCCTGCGGAGGGCAAGGCCCGAAGTTTGAGTTCCCCACTGTGCTTAAGTTTGGTATTTCACATGTTGAATAAAATTCACGCAAATACCTGTGGGCCCATATGAACTGTCGAGTGAAGTTTTAATTAAAATACAAGAAAGTCTTGTAATGTAAAATTCATGTTTAAAAGATAATAAAAAATAATAAAAGGGCGAAAAATAATAAAAAGTATTCGTTATTGAAGATTTTTGATTTAATTATGCAAGGGGGTGTTTGATGTTAGTTAGTACTACTTCTTCAATTGAACGTACTATCCTAATTTTTCTATATAGTTGCCACTACCTGTAAATTTGAATGACTGTAAACAAAAAATAGTTCCATAAACAAGCTAATGTTGTATTATATAGTAAACGTGGGGGGTTAAAACGTCAGATAGTTCGAAAACCTGGCTTTACCTGATTTAGGGGGATAATACTCAGAGGATTCCTTATGATGCAAGCATACTTAATGACGAGCACACACATTTATTTGCAGTCCTCGCCCGCCCTCTTACTCTACACTCATTACTTTTGACATTCCCTACATCTATCCTTAGACGCAAATAACTCCTCCCAAGAATATGTTTAGATTATAAACATAATATTTTAATAATATTACTTCTGAAAAGGTAATATTATTACATACTTCATTAGGATTTTATTGGATTACTTTTTTCCAAAAGACAGTCCTTTAAAATAATTGTCAAAGAACCCGTACTAGGAGTACTCGTATACTCGTAGATTCTTTAAACGATCAAAGCTTAAAAAATCAAAACATTTGAATACAAGTTCAATGTTCATACGATAGTTATACATAATTATCGATATCATTATGACTGTATTGTTAATAATGCAAAATATAATTATTTACGATCTAAAGTTTTACACTGTCATTAGTTTAAGAGGAAATGTATTTTAATTAAAAGAACAGGACGAGCTTAATTATTCACTATGTAAAGTTTCAATACAATGGAGGAAACAAATGGAATCTTATTTAAAAGTTGATTTTTGTTAGCGAAGTAACAAAGTACTTCTCCCTCGACACTTCGCTACTTGGGTTACATGTGTAACTCTCTCTCTCTCCGTCTTTTCCAATCTTGCTTCCATGAGTGTCATTTATTTTTATGTCATTACAACTTACATCTCACTGATCTAGTTCTTGTTCTTCTCTTTGGACCATAGTATTAGCAATATGTTAATAGCTACGTTGTACTAAATATACTTTCTATTCATGCAATTGATTTCAATGTTGCCTACTAATCATTTAATTGTTTTATATTTAAAATTTTATATAATTACAGAGTTAGTAGAAGTTGTTTTTTTTTTTTTTTAAGAAGTAATCGTACAGACTATTCTTACTTTATATAATATTTTCTTAAAAGTGCAAAAGTGGCAAGTACCATATTAGTACTAGTGTTCCATATAATAAGTTTATTTACGTTCAGTAGTATTACTACAGACAGTCGTACAAATGTGGTGGACTTACAACCGAGAACAGAATCGATGAGTTCACTAGATTGTCTTCTTACCAACACTCTCGTACGAATGTCTTCAATAGACGGTATTAATACCAACAATCGTATGCAAGTCTTCAATAGACGTTATTCATACCAACAATCGTACGCAAGTCTTCAATAGATGGTATTCATACCAACAATCGTATGCAAGTCTTCAATAGACGTTATTCATACCAAAAATCGTACGCAAGTCTTCAATAGACGGTATTCATACCAACAATCGTACGCAAGTCTTCAATAGACGTTATTCATACCAAAAATCGTACGAATGTCTTCAATAGACGGTATTAATACCAACAATCGTATGCAAGTCTTCAATAGACGTTATTCATACCAACAATCGTACGCAAGTCTTCAATAGACGGTATTCATACCAACAATCGTATGCAAGTCTTCAATAGACGTTATTCATACCAAAAATCGTACGCAAGTCTTCAATAGACGGTATTCATACCAACAATCGTACGCAAGTCTTCAATAGACGGTATTCATACCAACAATCGTACGCAAGTCTTCAATAGACGTTATTCATACCTAAAATCGTACGCAAGTCTTCAATAGACGTTATTCATACCAACAATCGTACGCAAGTCTTCAATAGACGGTATTCATACCAACAATCGTACGCAAGTCTTCAATAGACGTTATTCATACCAAAAATCGTACGCAAGTCTTCAATAGACGTTATTCATACCAAAAATCATACGCAAGTCTTCAATAGACGTTATTCATACCAACAATCGTACGCAAGTCTTCAATAGATGGTATTCATACCAACAATCGTACGCAAGTCTTCAATAGACGTTATTCATACCAAAAATCGTACGCAAGTCTTCAATAGACGGTATTCATACCAACAATCGTACGCAAGTCTTCAATAGACGGTATTCATACCAACAATCGTACGCAAGTCTTCAATAGACGTTATTCATACCAAAAATCGTACGCAAGTCTTCAATAGACGTTATTCATACCAACAATCGTACGCAAGTCTTCAATAGACGGTATTCATACCAACAATCGTACGCAAGTCTTCAATAGACGTTATTCATACCAAAAATCGTACGCAAGTCTTCAATAGACGTTATTCATACCAAAAATCATACGCAAGTCTTCAATAGACGTTATTCATACCAACAATCGTACGCAAGTCTTCAATAGATGGTATTCATACCAACAATCGTACGCAAGTCTTCAATAGACGTTATTCATACCTAAAATCGTACGCAAGTCTTCAATAGACGTTATTCATACCAACAATCGTACGCAAGTCTTCAATAGACGGTATTCATACCAACAATCGTACGCAAGTCTTCAATAGACGTTATTCATACCTAAAATCGTACGCAAGTCTTCAATAGACGTTATTCATACCAACAATCGTACGCAAGTCTTCAATAGACGGTATTCATACCAACAATCGTACGCAAGTCTTCAATAGACGTTTTTCATACCAAAAATCGTACGCAAGTCTTCAATAGACGTTATTCATACCAAAAATCATACGCAAGTCTTCAATAGACGTTATTCATACCAACAATCGTACGCAAGTCTTCAATAGATGGTATTCATACCAACAATCGTACGCAAGTCTTCAATAGACGGTATTCATACCAACAATCGTACGCAAGTCTTCAATAGACGGTATTCATACCAACAATCGTACGCAAGTCTTCAATAGACGGTATTCATACCAACAATCGTACGCAAGTCTTCAATAGACGGTATTCATACCAAAAATCGTACGCAAGTCTTCAATAGACGTTATTCATACCAACAATCGTACGCAAGTCTTCAATAGACGGTATTCATACCAACAATCGTACGCAAGTCTTCAATAGACGTTATTCATACCAAAAATCGTACGCAAGTCTTCAATAGACGTTATTCATACCAAAAATCATACGCAAGTCTTCAATAGACGTTATTCATACCAACAATCGTACGCAAGTCTTCAATAGATGGTATTCATACCAACAATCGTACGCAAGTCTTCAATAGATGTTATTCATACCAAAAATCGTACGCAAGTCTTCAATAGACGTTATTCATACCAACAATCGTACGCAAGTCTTCAATAGACGTTATTCATACCAACAATCGTACGCAAGTCTTCAATAGACGGTATTCATACCAAAAATCGTACGCAAGTCTTCAATAGACGGTATTCATACCAACAATCGTACGCAAGTCTTCAATAGATAGTACTCTTGCCGACTTATACGTTTAGTAATAGCCAAGCCATCCTAGCAACATTTGAACGAATGTTTACACAAGGTGATGTTCATGATGGTACAAAAACCAAATGTACATTCAGAAGTCCTGCAACCAGTAATTGTATATGCAGGTACAGTAAGCAATTATGCATCCAACCATTATACGTAGGGGTAAACTACCATAACGTTCCACCAACATCGTACGTATGGGTACAATAAAAACATATTACCACCATCAATCGTGATTATCGAACATAATCATTTTTCAACAGCGTTTTGTAAAAGTTAAAAAATAATAAATACAAATTAAAATAGCACATCAAATAAAAATATTGCTTGGAATAATAAATACAGATCAATTAACAAACCTTATTAGATAAAAATAATAAAATGTTTACTAGATCAATTATTTATTTAAAAATCTTCACTTTTAAATAAATTTTTTTAGCCCTCAATTCTTATACAAATTGAATAGAATATTTAACACTAAAGCCCATTCAATAATTCACATCGTGTTTTTGAAAATGACGATTTAACAAATTGTTCGCTTGTAAGAGAGAATAGGCCATGTTTGTAGAACTAAAAGTAAACAATAACTCATGTTGTACAGAGCAGTTAAAGTCAATATGAAAGAGTATATTGGCGTACAAACTTGGCTTTTAAAATGAATGGCAGAATTGTAACACAAAAGTTTGAGAGTTTTCGCACATGTGCGCCGATATACATATAAGACCCAACTGCAAGCTGATTTGGGCACGTGACTGGGAGACAAATGTTCTACTTGCTCAAGTATTTACTCCTATCCGTTCTACTGAGTAGATGACGGGTCACGTGACTGGGAAACAAATGTCCTACTTGCTCAAGTATTTACATCTCTCAGTTCTACTGAGTAGATGACGGGTCACGTAACTAGAAGACATATTTTCTACTTGTTCAAATATTTACACCTCTATGTTCTACTGAGTAGATGATAGGCCATGACTATTGTTGATTAGTTCCTGTAGAAACTGGAACGTAACCGTTACACAAAAGGTGAAAGTGTTTTTTAATTGACCATATCAAAAGAAATTTTACTTTTTATGTGTTTAAAAATTAGTGTTATAGAAATAAAAACTCCCATATTTAAATATTAATTTTAATTATTTGTTATCAATTAATACATGTTACAAACAATTTTACTAGGTATAAAGCATATTTTATAGTTATAGAATATGTTTTATTTTTTTAAAGATACAAGATTTTACAAACATATATATGCATAATATACGTTTTGAACATTAATATATACAACAATAAAATTTAATTAAATTACACAAGACAATAAATTAGTGTTACATTATATAGTATACTTAACATATAGTACACTTTATACTTTTATCATTATTATTGTACAGATAAAATATGTTTTAAAATAATATAGAGAACTAACCTTTAAAAAAAAAACACAGGGCCTCATTAGGCAGATTTTTTTTAGTGAACAGAATAAATTAGTGGACTCTTTAACCCTTTTTAACATTTTTAATATAATTGTAAAACATAAATTGTTTACCCTTATTATAGGACACACACACACACACACACACACACACACACACACACACACACACACACACACACACACACACACACACACACACACACACACACACACACACACACACACACACACACACACACACACGCACGCACACACACCATACATAGAGGCACAATTTAAGGAGCCTGTGTTCCTTCAAAATATGAAAAAGCTTTACAGCGCAAGACAATAGTTTGAAATAAATTTAAATACCACTTACATGATTAAAGTTCATTAGTTTAAAGATAATTATTTATTACATTTGTATATTTGTCAGAAAATCGATGCATTCATGTATTAAGAGCCAAGATTGTAATTTAATTAAAAAAGTTTAAGATTTTTACGTTTTTTAATAGGCACAGGAATTGAATTAAACATTTTTGGTCCTAAAAAGCAATAACACTTTGTAAAGACGGGAAAATTAGGTTTAGAAACTAATATATCTTCTTTCCTCCTTAATTTACACTTAAATATATGATGTACTACTGGCAAGTTACCACTTTGTGTATGAACATATATTTTAAAGGCAAGATATTTAGACTAACAAACAATGGGTGCGATGATTCCATTTTGCTTTTATTTTTAATTATTCTTATAAATTTCTTTTGTTGTATTATTAAGGTCCTCAGATTGGTTTAAAAGGTTCCGCCCCAGCAAAATAAACCATTAAATAACGGCATCATTTTCTGTAAGCATAGCAAGACGTACATTACCTCAAAAGATTAATGCCCACTCAGAAGTTCATTTACACCAACGCACCCACACCGTTGGACATACTATTCGTTATAACGATATATTTAAAGCCAATTAATAAGTTTGTCACAATAGAAAAAGGTTGTTTTAAGTCAACGATTCTTACATTGAACCTTGCTACGTATATAAACATGGCTAAACGAGACATTTATTTTGGTATAATTTGTCCCTAAAGTTTGAAAATATATTTTTTACTGGCTGTCTTAACCAACTATTTGATAAAAATATAGTAATTTCATAACTTTTTGCAATAAACACATTTAATTGACATGAAGTTCGAAAATATATTTTGGACTGGATGTTTTAACAAATTATTCGATAAAAATATAGTTACTTTACACAGTTGTTATGCAATAAATAAATTCTATTTGTATAACATTGTGTAATTGTTAAATATATTATAATGAGGACATTGGATGGGAATCGTTCACACTGAATTATATTTTAATTAACTAGCGTTGTGGCCGAGTCTAAGGCGTCAGTTTGTGTTTGAGCTAGACGTAACACAGGATCGAGATCTGGGCCGGACGGGAGGTTGTAATCAATTACACTGCTGTAATGGTTCTACTCATTACAGCAGTGTAAATAAGTTCGAATTACAGATTGATGGTCTAATAGGCATGGACAGAGCAACGGTAAAAGGATATCAGCCTCCCGTTTTTAATTAAAAAGAAGATAACTCTTTTAGATTACAGTTATAAATATAATATATCTTAACTTATTTATTTTCTTACTAATTTATTTTGGAAATGTGGCTGAATAGTTCTTTTTAATTATATTAACCTAGCATGAAGCAATATATTATATTCAACAATTATATAAATAAACTAACTAGTATTAATTATTATTTTTACAAACAAATATTTATTTAAATTTGTATTATGGAGGAACTCCATCCACATTTCTATATCCATGGGTTACAGATCCATGGCTGATGTACAGAATCAATTAAACCTCGATCGATCAATCATGTGGTAAATTACTACCATAACGTGAAGGCAACAGGTGGTCGTACGGTCCAATCCGTAACTCATTACACGCACTCATCGGCTTTTACATTTAAGGACTTCAATTAACTATATTACAAAGAACTTAAAGTCCAATCTAAACATTCTCATTAACATCACCTCCACATGTAGAAAAACTAACACAATTTTAGGCAACCCTGATAAACCATAAAAAGTTATTTAGTTTGGATTGGAAAATGTAATATTATAAAACATTTTATATAATATAGTATTACAAAATATTATAAAAAATATAAAACGTAAAATAAATTTGTCAAAATTTATAAATAATCCTGGTCGGATAAATTTGTAATAATAGCAGCATATTGAAATAAAATATTTGCACTATTGAAAATAATATATAAAATTTTACTTAGTTTAAACAAAAGAAGGTTAACATATGTCTCAATTAAAATTGGGTCATAAACAGTATTTAATCTTTCAATAAAAATTAAACTACTTAAATAAAAGTCTATACATAACACATTCTAATTAACATAACAAAATTAAATAATGTTTGTTGTGTACTTCCTGATTAGTTGGTAAAATTTACAATTTATAAAAACTTTGTTACCGTAAAGGAAATAATCCCTATTAATGACACCGGGGAATTACGATAATCTTCCGAATGCAATCTAGTTGGTGAATTGATATTTACCATCATTGGTAATGAATCATTTAATGCGGACCTTTAAATTCTGCAAAGGTAATAGAAATGTTAAAGATTTAATCAATAGTAGTTAAGTATCGTTATTAAAAAGATTCAAATTATACTGAAAATATTTTAATAGAATATATTTCAATAGTGTTGTGGCATATTCCAAGGAGACACATTTATCACTAGATTTTAAATTATCTTAATTTCTTCCATGACTAAGAAATTGACGGATGAAATTTCATAGAAAATTTATTAATGATGTATTTTACTAATAATCTCAAAGCTATTCATATAGAAAGAACATAACTTGCCATGGAAAATGCTAAATTTGAATTAGTAATTATAACTAAAAAGTTCTTTGCTGTTGGATTTTCAAAATAAAACATTTTCGTTAAATTTCCCTTGGAACAATTAGGCCGGACAATTATGATCTGTGTGTTATATTTAGCACAGACTGAGGTTCCAGCAGTGGAGGTGACATTCACCATCACACCATCGCTGTTCATCACAAGTGTGACTAACTTTCTGCCTTCAAACTCATTAATGTTCAACTTTCACAACAGTATTTAGTTGTAAGGCATAAATAATTACAATAAACTCTACAGCTGTATTTCATTGTAATTTATTGTATACATACTACTTCATTGTGATATTGATATTATTAATTGTTACTGAAATACTAAATAATTATTTTATTTACTCATTCTGTTTGATTCATCAGTTTTCATCAAACAAACCAATGTTCATTGCTGATTTGACGTAATGGGCAGGGCTTACTAATGGGCTGCCAGCACCCGGTCTACCATGTAACTAATTTCCATTAAATTTTTAAATGGAATTACACAGTGGGGGCATATAACTTTCCGTCTCACTTCCACCACTTGAGTGCATTCTCTTGCACAAGTGCATGCAGTAGGTCACAATCTAAGCGGCCTATATTTTCTGTGATTTGTTGTGTGGTTAATTATTATAACGTAGTTGGTGGTCATGATTTGTTAACTTTCACTCATTGGTCGACATCAGTGTGTATTATTTAAATTAGGCCAAGAAAGTTCTGGAACGTTGATGAGAAGAGAATGGCTGGTGTATTTTAATAATGTCAACATTTTAACATATCGCAAAAACTATAGAATAGTTCGGATTTCATAAAAAAACTATATCAGTTAGTAATAAATATTACTTAAGTAATCTATAATTTGATATTTTTTAAAACTATTCTTAGAAGGAACAGCTACATTTTTCATACCTATATACTTTTGAACAGATATTTTTCAATGTGTACTTTAGTACAGAGATGTAAAGATTCTCTAAAATACAATAATTTACTGATGTGTAATTTTGAAATGTGCATTTAAAATAAAAACAGAGTTTTACTTCCGTTAGATATTATATAAAAGAAACTAGAAATATGAAAAATAGACATGAATGGAACATACTCGAGCTGTATTCCCCACTTTGTTCCAATACTTGCTATAGATAAGTGATCCTCAAGTGTTCGGGCTCTCACAAAGTGGTTTTTGCTGTACGTCTTTACCATTCCCATCACGTAGTGTGGACCGAATGTGTTTTGCCCTTAGTCGATAGGTCCGTCACGTCCACAATATCTTGGTATGGACTTCGATATTGCCGTTATACCAAGTGTGCTGTATTGCATCTTTACGGACCAGTTTCCAATTTTATACTTGAATGATGACTTTTATTTATAAATTACACGTCATTATTTTTTGATTTGTCCAAACTACGGACTAACACGATATATATAACACCAAATATATATATAATCTCATAATGTAAAAGAACTTATTGGTTCCACTAATAAGGTACAATAAGTGTAACCAACCCAATAAGATCAGAGCTATCTCTTAACTAAATGTATCAGGCTACTTGCATACATTTAGTTTTGGAAATAAACGGAGAAAATGTATTTTGGTCAAGTCATTCTTTTACGAGTGATATATCATGATTGTTACACATTTCTTCCCAATCATTTCCTTGCAGGAAAATAAGGGTGTATTCTGTGGAGAAAAAAATGTTTGCCGTGTAATCTTAATTTAAAAATATTGTGTATTTAGATCAAAAATAAAATTGGACCGAGTGTACTACCTTGAACTACACCCAAGTCCACTAGTACAATATCGCTCCATTCCCCACTAATAGACAAACTGTAGTCTGCCTGTGAGACCAGTTCTAGTTTATAAAACTACTAGCTACGGTCCATACACATTGTACTAGCGTACGGGTACTGTCTCGTACAATGCTAGCAGATTTTGTAATTTTTGTTCCAATTTTGATAAAGTAGATAAATACGTACGTGGTTTTCTCTTTTGGAAAAAAAGATTGTGTTACGATGAAAGAAAATGTATTATATCGGCATATATTTTAAACTAATAAATACTAAAAAAATAACAATAGTAGGTTACGTAATCTTCAGAAGACTTTTTTAGATTTAAAACGTTTATAAGATAATTATTTATCTATTACTGACGTGATTTCTTTTTTTGAACTTTGACTTTGTAATCTCAAGTATATAATCTATAGGCTATTGTGCAATATCCAGACTACAATCCAGTTATCAATAGCAACAGGTTTAGAGAGGATGAGCGTCCATCAACATCAATATAAATATGGGCTTTTTAGGTGAACTTATTTTCATAAAGATATAATTATAAGGAGTGTTTAAGGTCTTGTTTGTAGTGTAAACAGTAGATGAGGGCGGTCAAGAAATGTATGTGTACTCTTCTTTAAGTAGTTTCTCTCCTTATTATATAAGATGGATAGTATCACCTCAAATAAGGCAAAGCCAGGTTTCAAAACTACCCTTGTGACCATCATACTTCTTGACCCATCAATATATGATTTTTGTTTTTTTTACGCATCATTTGTTTGAATAAACGACTGTTTGTTGCTGTCAGAATCTAAAAAAAGCGGGGTTCTTTTAAAATGCAACCCTACTTACAGGTTCAGAAAATGAAGGTTTAGATTATATCAAAGGTCAAATATTTTTTCTCTCAACTTCAAATGCCATTATCAAGTCATATTGCATGAGTTTGTTGCTTTATTGGAAGTATATTAACGGTATTTGCTGGATCAACTTGCCACTCGTCAGGTTTAACCACAACTTTGTTACAGGATTTTTTTGGCGACAGACTAATTGGGAGAGGAATTTACCCTCCAAGAACTCCAGATTTAAGCCCTCTAAATTATTTCCTGTGGGATTATGTAAAAATTAAGGCGTTTGAAAAGAAGCCACAGATTGTTGAACAACTATGGCTGTACCACTTTGAAAAAGGTGTCCAGAAATGTACTAAAGAGGGCAGAGCGTTGTATAAATTCTACTGGTGGTTTATTTGAACACAAAATCTAAACTAAAGTGTCATAAAAATCATCTAAATAGTATTAGTAAATGTTCATAGTAAATGTGTTATAGATGTATGTTTTGTTTGTCATTTTAATTTAACGTCATGGATTATGTTTTAAAAGAAACACCCTGTATTTGGTAGCAAATTGAAAAATTAGGATAGCAAGTTCAATTGCAAAATCACTACTATTTGACATCAAGCAACTACCATTCATAATATAATTGTAGATCTTTATTAACAATTACTTTATTATTATTTGCTTTCTATATTTAAAAAAGATTTTTACATTAAAAGGTTGTGTTGGCCAGATATAATACAGGTTTATTAAGTAAGCCCTGTCGTTTCAAAAATAATGTTCATATACAATTATGTTAAAGAAACATACAAAATCAGTATGTTGTTGGCTGTCATGCATTTTTATGGTTTTCGACTGGAAGCCATAAAAATTCTTGGTTCTTCTTGGTTTCATTCCTATTTGGTGAATAGGAGACAAAAGGTTAAAATTGGGATGGATTTCTCTACATCTTTGAGTAGGATTGCTTGCTGGTGCTCCAAAGGTTAGTTGCCTCGGGCCTGTTCTATTCACTTTGTTAGCCACCAGTATGGGTTCAGGCTTACAAAATAGTCTCTTGTATTTATACGCCGATTATGCTAAACTTTGTGTTTCATATGATTCACACAACGGAAGAGCTTAAAAATAGAATAGCTGTCACAGCTGTATCCATTTTGAATTCTGAATTAAGCATTGTCCATGAAAGGCATGGGATTAAATTGAACAAGTAAAATTGTTGAGTATTGTCGATTCCTTCTAATGTGGGTTCGGAGTCTGTCGGTGAGATGTTGCTTGGTGGTATCAGCCTAAAGGAGTGTGAATCCTCAAAGCTCTTGGGCCTCATGTACGATGGTGACCTCACTTTGTCTAATCATGTAAGTGCTGTTTGTCAGCGGGCCCTTAGTCGAATAAGAATGTTATACAAACATATGTACGTGTTTCCTAAAGAGACCAAGCTTCGTTTTGTTCAGACTCTGTGATCGATTACTGCCTCCCTGTGTATGGCAACATTGTGTCTAAAGGTGATTTAGACAAATTACAGAGAGTGAAAAATATGTGTGTCAGGTATGTATGTGGACTAAGAAAGTTTAACAATGTTTCGGAGGCACGAAGATCACTTAGGTTTGCTCACTGTGACTGATATGTGTACCCTGCGCTCCTCATGCCTAGTTTATTGAATCTTTACCACTGGCAGGCCGGGATGTTTGGGGGAAAACTAAAAAACAGGTCTCAGATCCGATCTCGCAGTACTAGACAAGATCAAGTTTTGGAGATGCCTTGCGTTCACCGTGAATTTGAAAGAAAACGATTTGCGTACTTTGCTCCTAAATTATTTAATTAATTGTCCTCCATCGTAACAGGCCAAGGTGTTTCTGAAACTACTTATAAAAAATATGTATATAAGTATTTAATGTATAATACAAGCTGATATATCCATATATAACTATACTGTATAATGTACCTTTATGTTTTAACTATGAATAACTAAAATTAGCTTTTAATTTTTTCAATAGTTGTAATAAAACTTGAGTTGTTTTCTAAATCAGCATTGTTTGTTGAACACCACTCCAAAATAAAGACGTTATTTAGTTAAAATCAATCTGCATGTTGATTTTCTGAAAAATTGCAGTAAAACCATATTCAAACGTCAAAATTAAACAGTTCCAATCAGTTAAAAAAACACAGACATACGTCAAATAAACGTTATTTGCTCCATAAAATAGTTGTGCACAGTTTTATTGGAACGTATTTACAGTGAACCAGGCCACCAATACATTCCAGGACACAGTTGGCCTCGTGGTAAGAGCTAATCCATAAATCCTGTCACAGAAATGGGTCTAGGTTTTTAGTTTATACATAAATTATCAATTATATACATGTCCACATTATTCCGATTATTCTTAGAAGGTGAAGATAATTACTATGGTAAATATGACATATGTTTTGATTAATAAATTAATTATAATGATTTTAAATTCTATTGGAGTAACTAACAAATGTATAGTAAACGTCTATGTTATTGCTCCATAATGTTGTTATTAAAAGTGCGAATTTATCGACATATATTTTATGAAGTCTGTTGTATGCTACATCCAACCATGTGAAATTACTCTTATCATTGAGACAATCGGTAGCAGTAACGTCATGAACACTGGGAGAAACGGAGTTTTGATACTGAAAATGATTAAAGCATTTTCACTTTACACGACGCTTTTAATTTCAACAATAATCTTTGTAGGTTAATTAATAGAGGAAATTCTATCGTATTTGAAGTCTTGTAAGTTGAATCTTTTACAAAGACTTAAATTTGCCATCAGTGATGGATGATTAACCTCAAAGTTGCCTCTTAAATGACTCTTCTAAACAGCTTCCTTCAGGCTCTAAATATTACGAGTAGAAAAGTCCTTGACTTGTTGGTATTTTCATTACTATTCATTATCAAGACACTGATCGTATATATATGGGCGAACAAAACAGGTGTATGAATATAGTCATTGCTACTAGTTCGAGTGTTCCTTAGAAAGAGCCATGTATAAATATTCAAATAGCCATGGAAACTAGAAGACCGTGAAATCCGAACCACTTATCAATAGTCTGATTTTCAGCTAACTAAAGAGCATGATACTCAGTTCTCTTCCCAAGACAACAACCGAACTATGACTACCACGTGACAAAGACACCCCAAACCTCACTAGTAGTGTCCACATTGTCGTTTTGGTATTAGCAGGAGTGACCATGCTAAATCAACAGTGGAGTGACAATACATATTCAAATTTTCAAAAGTCCTACCGCCGGGATCAAGATTTCGAGGTGCTTCCTACTTGGGCAAAAATCTATGTTTT
This sequence comes from Stictocephala bisonia, assembly GCA_035578905.1. Classification (NCBI taxonomy): domain Eukaryota; kingdom Metazoa; phylum Arthropoda; class Insecta; order Hemiptera; family Membracidae; genus Stictocephala; species Stictocephala bisonia. The sequence goes on from JAQJVL010000006.1 coordinate 5,754,446, forward strand.
TAGTTTAATATTTCTCTAGGTTATTGTAACATTGAAAGGCGTTAATTTTTAGGGTAACCAAGCTTTTATTTATTCTGTATTAACCCGTAATCGGTTGGGTAGAGAAACAAAATTAGTCGCGCATAGAGAAACTTTTTCACCCCGACATTGAATAATTAACATTCCAATATCATAAAAATTAGTACGTCTTTGTGGGGTATTAGTATATTAGATACACTTTAAGACAGTATAAAGTAACTTTTTGTGCCTTTTATATATTAAAAAAATCATTAAATATAAATAGTTTAAATATAACTATTTCATATATAATGTTGCAGTTGTGTTTGCTATTCTAAATATTAAATGTATATGTATTATTTTAATACGGAGGACAATTAAAGCACATATATAAAAAGACACTATTATTAAATTTATCAAATACAAAAAGTACACAATTTACTTATTCAGCATATTTTGCCCATTTTCAATAAAACTAGTTGTATACAAATAAAAACAATTTATTTACAAATTAAAATACTACTAAACACGACAACACTAAATGTACTAAATGTAACTAAATGTACGACAGCAACTTAAAACTTTATAAAAAAACACAATTCAAAAACAAATCTAGTCGCGTATGGAGAACACTTCTCTTCACTACTGAGACACAAACGGTCGCGTACAGAGAAAACGTCAAACTGTCCAAACATGTAGGTGCATTGACCCATTCCCCCGCTGCCTCCCGCAACTAATGTTTGGTACAAGAATGCGCAAAAAACACGTGAAAAAGGTTAGAACAAGTACTCCTGCAAGATAAATGTTGTAGGTTAACAATACAAAAGTTTCCAATTTAACAAATATTTTAGATAGATTTGTTCTCACCATGCGACCTATGACGGGTTAATCCTTGTTTACTAAGTAACATGACACTCAATTGTATCAAGAATGTGGTTTATGAGAACCATTATATAATAACAAGGAATTTGAGATGATTTTATGTGTGTTGGCAATACATAAAAACAATAACATTACAAATAATGTTATCTTAACCAACTTAATCCACCTAGTCAAATGTAAGTTATAGAGCCACTGAAATATATCAACGCAAGTTATTGTACGTGACTGTTTTGAATAAATGTTATACTAACTGCCGAGAAAATAGTAGGGACTATAGAAAGGACAGTCAATGGCTAAGTTTATGTAGGAAAAGTAGGAAAAGAGTAGGAGTTTTAATGTATTTTTAATGTATTAATAGTAATATAAGTATATACTACCAAGACTAATCGATAAAGCCTTAAACAAAGCCGTCCTAATTGTAAAAAACACAAAAAACCTTGTCCCAAAGTATATTTTTTGATGTCATATGTTGTCTGAACGTGTAAGCAACACTGAGTGTAAACCGGCAGTTGCACCTCATTGTTAATTCAAAATCAATACTTATATATTGAGAACAGGTGACGTGCATTGCTAACAAAGTGCAAAACGTCACGCAAGTTTTGCGTGTTTAATTATGGTTTGACGTGTCGGCCGCACACACAAAGACGTGTACAATCATATGTACGTGTACAATAGGTGAACTTACTACCGAAAACCATACGTACGTGTACAGTAGGTGAACTTACTACTGACAATTTTATGTACGTGTACAATAGGTGAACTTACTACCGAAAACCATACGTACGTGTACAGTAGGTGAACTTACTACTGACAATTTTATGTACGTGTACAATAGGTGAAATTACTACCGAAAATCATACGTACGTGTACAGTAGGTGAACTTATTACTGATAATCTTATGTACGTGTACAATAGGTGAACTTACTACCGAAAATCATACGTACGTGTACAGTAGGTGAACTTACTACTGACAATCTTATGTACGTGTACAATAGGTGAACTTACTACCGAAAAACCATACGTACGTGTACAATAGGTGGACTTACTACTGACAATCAATCCTAAGTTAGGTATAAGAAAATAGACTATAAGAGCAGTGTAAAGAATCTAACAAAATAGCACAAAGTCTGTAAAATGTAGAAATAATTGTAATTAATAGACTTGGTAATCTATCAATCTAAGAACTATATAATTTAAAAAGCGAAAGTGTTGATTGGAAATGCATCGGCTGACAGGTTTATGGATTATTCGCAAACGTTCGACCACCTGAGTCCGGGCTGTTATGGTGGAAACTTCCACGTGATTGATTGAAGGGTTTAATTAATTTGACGGCATGAGCATCTGTGGTCTGCATTTACAGTAAAACGACCATTTACTGAGGTCAACTGTACATTCTCCACAGATTCGAGGCAACACTGTGATATCCCATTCCGTTTTACTTCTTCAAATGACAAAATAAAAAGAAATAAATTATAATTTTGAAAAAAATTTATGAAAAGCAGCGCCTCATTAGAATTTTGGAGGTCACTTGTAATAATTTTAATTTAATCAACTTAACTGTATTGGTTGTTCTTTTAATTTTCGACATCTTAATTTTTTTTATTTTAGTTTTTGTGTGTTCAATTTTGTAAAGTTATCAAAATGGGTTTTATATTCACCTGAATATGATATATTTATATCGAAACATGTCGTGAGAAATTAAAACTTCTTCACCTAATTTTGAACTGTTGAAAGGTATAAGATAATACAATTCATAGATCGTAAATCCAATATAAAATTTATATACCATTTCGCTACAACACAAACGTTTTCGAAAGCAAAGCTTCCATCTTCAGGTTATGTGTAAATAAAAATTATTATTTTTTACAATTAGAAAAATATATAAATGAAAAACATCTGACTATTCAACAAAATTTAAATGCTGAGAAAAACATGTGAGAGAATCAAAGAGCATTTCAAGAAATGTACAAAAATAGTTAACAAGAACATGAAATCTAAGATATCATTTAAATCCACTAATAAATTAAAAAATAAAATAGGTAACCCTAAAGATAAAGTTGAAAAAGATTCTCAATCTGGCATATACAAAATAAAATGCAATGATTACTGATTAATTTAATTACAAAAAAGTCAACAGAATTTTTACTTTTTTCTCTTTGATTCTCTCACATGTTTTTCTCAGCATTTAAATTTTGTTGAATAGTCAGATGTTTTTCATTTATATATTTTTCTAATTGTAAAAAATAATAATTTTTATTTACACATAACCTGAAGATGGAAGCTTTGCTTTCGAAAACGTTTGTGTTGTAGCGAAATGGTATATAAATTTTATATTTGATTTACGATCTATGAATTGTATTATCTTATACTATTTCCAATATTTGCTCATATACGTTTTATTTATGTTGAAAGGTATGTCTAAATATTTTTAATATTTTCAGTTCAGGAGCTATGTATTATTTATTCTTATTTAATTTACTGTCACTTAAATTTAAAATCGGTTGTAATGTTTAATTATTAAACATGTTTGTTTGTTTGATCTCATTTTATTTATAATCCTAAGGTTGGGACACAGAAAAAAGAATACTATTGAATGACTTCATGAGCAAGTTAATCTACAAAATAATTGATTGTTCAAAGGAAAAAATGAATTATTTCCTTATACACAGTAAAATATTTTTAAATTTTGTGCCTATATAAATATTGTAAACAGTTTTAAATGTTGTAAAATATTTTAAAGTTTTTTATAGTTCTTGATAAACTATAGTTTATACTGTGTCATGTTGTATAAACTATTTCACAATTTGTAATTTTGTTATATGAAAATATATCATTTATCTAAGGCATTTATAAACTTAAGCCAGCATATCAATGTATGAATTTCAAAAAAATTCTCATATACTCTAATAAAATGGTTTATTTCTGTTATCTTCAGATACCAACTAAATTATAATTTTAAAAACATTTGGTTACAAAATATATTAATCTAACTATTTTTAACCTATGATACATTTTAAAAATAATTAAATTTAAAGTGTTTATATATATATAGATATAAATACATAGGAATTTTCAGTTAAATTATGCTATATAAATGAAGAATTTTTAATGATAGGAGGTTTATTATTTACAATTACTGTATTAAATTTGCTCATGTAGAATGTTTATGACGCATTGATTTTTGTTAACTTGTTTTAAAACTTCAAATTTTGTAAAGTGATGTCCTTTTTCTAGTGCATGTTTGGCCAATGCTGATTTTGCACACTGACCATATTTAAAATTTGCTCTGTTTTCTTTAAATCTTGTTTTAGTTTTTCTTTTTGTATGACCATTATACACTTTATCACATCTATCACAATCAATTTTATATATTCCAGATTTATCTTCTTCAATTATTTTTGATTTTGGGTTTTCCAAAATTGATATATTACAATTTAACTGAAAATTACTATGTATTCATATTTATATATACGCACTTTAATTTTAATCCCATATGTTTAAAATAATTACATTATTATATTTTGTAAAGAAATGTTTTTAAAATTAGTATTTTGTCGATGTCAGAAGATGCCTATATTGTAGGTGAAAGGACTGTACTTGTTTTGAATATATTTATTTTATGAATATATTCAAAACAAGTACAAATCACACTGTACGAATTTGTTTTGCGACTAACAATGTTGTGTAAAATTAACTCTTTTTATTTATACCAACACCTAATATGCTAAGTATGAACTAGACAAAACTATTCACCATCATAGAGAATCTAAGGAATATTAAAAAAAATATATTTGTTATTATGCTATGCCGTATTTTGGTGGGAACAAAGTTTTTACCAGTTCATTTAAACTAATTACACTTCAACAATACAATGAATAGCAGTATATAATAATAATCATAAATGGCCATTTATTTGGTAGTATTAAGATAAAGTATAATATTTTTTTCTTTTTTTCTTTAAATAAAGGAGAGGCTGATATGTTTTTAATTTTTCAGAATATATAGTATATAGTAATACGTAAGAATTACTATTTTATTCTGAGCCCTACGATATGTAATAAAATAGTCTTAATAATGATGTACAACCCACTTCAAATTACATTATAATTTATAATTAATATACTTTTGATAAAAGAAGTTAACATGGTAACTAGGTTTGTAGATATTTTAAGAAAAATAAATGGTTTCAAAGAATTGGCACAAACTTTCCTCAATATTAAACACTAAAAAAATCAAATCTTTGAAAATTATCAGTTTGATTCCGAAATAGGTTTTTTCCAAAGGTCAAAACTAGTCAATTTATTGACATGCTGTTTTTACTAAAATATTTCTAAATTGTAATTCACATATTTTCTGAAAACAATCAAAATCATTACAGCCGTTTTTGATAAAATTCCATTGTAGAACTTTTATTGTCAATAAAATTAAACAAAAATTTCAAAAAGTTAAGACATGTTATGAAGATATTGGCAAAATACACATACGTGCCGAATTTCATAAAAATTTATCCATCAGTTTTGTCTCCAGCGAACTGCACATACACACAAACAGACACCAAAATTTGTTTCGAAAAAACACACTTTTTGGGTTCAAGAGACTCTTAAATTGATTTTTAGACCAACTTATAAAACGAATTTTTTTTTAAGATCTTAATGCTTTCTCTATGCTGACGCATATGGGACAAATATAGAAAGAAACGAGTTATCTGTTCTTAAAACATTTGTTGATGTAATGTCTTTTAAAGTATTCCCTTTTACAAAGCTCCAGATGCTTTGGAAAGAAGACTATTGTTATCCAGGTCACGTGTAGAGTGCCAGGTCTGAAATTGTCTCAAACAACAAGAGAATATGGATTCCCAAACTTTTACTTTTGAGCGTGTAATTTCATTAGATTTTCTCTGTTTTCTCAAATTATTTTTAAATTAAATTGTGATTTCATAGTCTCATTGTTCATATTTAAGAAACAGCTGTTTTATAAAAGTTATAAACAAACAAACAAATCATTATATGTGTTATCTGTGGGCTGCTTTATACACAAACCTGTTATCACTGTACATTTAAAAAGTAACATCTGCCATTATAGAATTATTTCAATTACCTTGTAAAAACTGCAATATTAAATAGTAATCAACTCAGTATTTAATAATTAATAATATTACAATGAAACAAACAAATAGAGGTCCCTAGTACCCCAAGTTATGATGACTAATGATGTATTAAGATGTTTATGTCAGATGTAGTTAGGGTTGAGTAGAATTCTAAAAGGATTTAACAAGGTTATACAGGTGTCATAGTGGCCAAAATGTAAAGGGTGGAGAGTACATGCCAATCTCATGTCGGATTGGAGCACTTTACTTTTTCTCCGTTTACCACCTCATGTCAGCCCTGCGGATTATCCAGCCAATCTCAGCCACAGAAGACTTTTGGTTTTTTGTTACTGTTAGGATTTTAAACCTGATAGCAAAAACAATTATATAAACAAATAATATATATACTAATAATATTTTATTAATGAAGAAATTTATATTATAAAATATTTTGTAATAGAAAATGGATACTAACCAAACATGATTGACAAAATAAAAAACAAAAGGAAGAAAATTAATAACACTTATAAAAATCAAGACCCAAAGAAGATAAAATGTATAAACATACCATATAACACAAGTCTAAACAAAGCTATTCGAAAAACCTTTCAAAATACAAATTACAAACTAAGTTTCTCAACACGCAACAAGACATTCAAAATGTTAAGTAACAAAACTCAAAACTAACACAATAATGACAACATTTACAACAAATCAGGTATTTACAAAATTAAATGTACAGACTGGGATATTCTGCACTGAACAAACTGGAAGACCATTCTGAACAAGATTTCAAGAACACATATAAGCTCTTAGAAGCTATAACACAACTACAATGAAATTCCCCTTCGCCGAACACCTGCTCTTGACAGACCACACCTACACAAAAATGAAAGAAAACATGAAAATATTAAATTTTATGAAAATGGGCAAAAAATACAACAGAAGAATTACATATATATTTAGCACAACAAGAAAATCCAGTGAACATATTGAACACACAAATCAATTACACCAACCCAATTTTTTATAAATTCGAAACATTCAAAATTATTACTGAAAATATCAACAACTTATCCATATTCATAAATATTTTTCACAAAAACTTCACATTTTAAAATATTTATTTATTGAGTTATTATATACATGATTCTATTTGTTATTTATTCACTTGAAAATGACTATAAAGCTGAAAAATGGTGTGTGATATAATATAAATAAAAAGGTTAGATGGTATTTAGTTTGAATGTAATTAATTCCTAATAATTTACCAAGAAATATTTTCAACAAAAGATATTTCATAAAATTCCCTGATACATGCCCCCTGATGTACATAAACGTTCTAGGAACGTAGATACCACATAAGTTTGGTTTAAAGATTTTTTGTATTCAATTTGAGAGTTAAAAAAACAAATATTATATGATTTGGTTTGTTAGGAGGCATATTTTACAAGTAAGTACTATTTTGAAACTCCACCGTTGTCTGCACTCGGCGTATGCACGCTGTACAGTATTCCACCGTCTGTAGTCAAGCAATAGCTTCCGTTATGGATACATTCTTCTTTTTTAAGGTTGCAGATTAGTGTTTGAAATTCTTCCTCTGATTGAAATGCCACCGACTATAAAGTGCGTGTCTGATAAGTTTTCTTAAACTTGTGTCTGAAACGCGTGAAAGCAGCTGACATTAATCGTAAGATCTGTGAAGTTTATGGAGAAAACAGAATGAGTCATGGGATGGTACGGTTATGGGTGAGAGCTTTTAAAGATGGCCGTATGAACTTACATGATGAGGAATGAGGTCGACGACCTTCACTCATTTACGGTGGCTTTGTGCAAGACTCTGATGAAAACGTCAAAGACAACATACGCTTTAGAACTGCATCGTTATCTAAAGAGTATCCTCAAATTTCAAGAAGTGTGATTTATGAAAATTTAACAATACGTTTTTAGTAAAGAGAGTCATGCTTACGCTGGGTTCCTAAAGTCCTGACGTAAAATGACACAAGCAAATGTTTATTAGAATAACAAAAACAAATGTGTAGCCAGTTCTCTGAAATTCTTAGAGAGTTAGACAATCTAACGTCTCGTGGTGGAGAGGATTTTTTTAAACCAAATTATCACTGTATCAGATCTCACGATGAACGTCATCTGCTTTCACCTAACCTAACCTAACCTAACCTAACCTAACCTAACCTAACCTAACCTGTGGTAGATCACAGCTGCTACCCAGGTAGATCACGGATGCTACCCGAGTAGATCACGGCTGCTACCCAAGTAGATCACGGATGCTACCCAATTGGAACACGGATGCTACCCAAATAGATCATGATCTAACCTAACCTAACCTAACCTAACCTAGTGAGGTTTAAATTTAAAAATTTGTTATATCACGGGCAAATGACTGCCACGCAGAGTTGACGGGAATAATACAATTCCCGTTTTCCCTCGTTCGATGGCGTCTACCTGGTCGAGCGACTGTGCCTGCCTTTTCCAAGCAGGCGAGTTGACCCTACTTATTCCGCTCTAATGATTGTGCCAAAACTGCCATGGGCAGAAGGTCCAAAAATGTGTGCCAAACGTCCGATCCCCATACAGTCATATACATCATAACAAATTCAATTCAACTGAACGATCACTATTATATCTGCTGTGGAAATATTGTTGTTCCTTACTTGTTAGATCCATTTAATGAAATTACTCTAGTTATGATCCATGTGGCTCTAGAGTAATTTTCCTTTTGCATGTTGTGAGTTAAATTCAGTTTAAATCAAAACTTAATAACACAAATGTTTCATAAACTGTAAGGCATATTCTGAATTAAGTAAAATATTTTAAATTTTTTTATCCTCCATATTAAATTTTTTTATGATTCAAACGTATATAAATAGTCAATTTTGTTAAGTACATTTATGTCTATGCTAATCATAATTAAGATAGTGGCATAGAACGGGAAATGTTTCGTTATTGATAAACAACATATAATTCTAGGTAAATAGGAACTGTATAAATCGTAAAAAAGGGTGAATCATCTAGTTTTATAAATTTTAACTATGACATATTTTGTAAAAAAATCACAAATTTGTGTGTTTAGAAATTTTAGAGACATCTAATCCTAAGTTTTTACTAGGCACAAATACTGAAGTAGATTTCCTTCAAGGGAGAAAATGATTAGGCATTAGTTGTGTAGGATAATTGTATTCTAAGGCCATCTTTTTATTCATTATATTCTAGGAATAGAAAAAGTATCAGTGATATAAAATGAATATTTAATCAAATGTGTGTATTTTGAATAAATAACAATTAACAGAAGGTAAATGTAAGCTTAATTCACAGATGATGAGACAGGCAAACTAATTTATTGTGTGCGCTCATATCAGATTCACAATTAATTGAGTCTGCTGTGTGTATTTCACTTATTGTTTTCAATATTAGTCCCATAACCCACTCCTAATTAAATTTAGTGAGCGGAAATCTGTTTGTTTGACGATTTTGCATAAATATGTTTTAAATACTGTAAATATTTTATTACTTTCAATTTATAATGGTGTACAAATAAATTTTATGGATCCTATTGTACTGGGAAATATTAAGTTTGTCCATACAGTTTTTAAGCTGTTTGTTGGCGTTGGGTATTTCATGATTGGTAAATTTTGTGCATATGTTCACTTTTTAAAGAAGACGGAAAAACCTTTTGATAAGTAAAACACTGGTCATATTTACGTTTTTAGGAACAAAAATTTAATTTTTCGGTGGCGTAAAATACCAGTCGTCTTCAAGTGTTACTTCAAATAACTAAAACAGCTATTGACGTGGTTCTGCCGTTGGTTCCTACCTTTAGCTAAGTGGTTCGTAGTTCCTGGTCTCCCATATAACATTTTTAAACCTGTGGAGTTTAACAATCATATGGACAATCTATAAGGACAATCATATCGTAATGAAAAATTGAAGAACGTATAGTTTTATATCACGTTTGTTTAGATGTAATTTAGTTTTTAGCACTTGAAAAAGATTTGGGTTTTACCAAATTGAAACGTCGTGATTGGTATTTTTCACGTAATGATGGCAAATGTCTAACAACCTTTGTCTTCCTCATCGTAATGGAAAATTTTAATATTTTTACTATTTTATAGTCTTTTGCTTATTGGTGATTAATATAGTTTTCTTCTTTTGTTCTTTTGCTATAAATGCTGTCATAATTGTGTATATTTGTAATAGATTTTAGAATGACATGACTTTACAAACACTATATCATCAACAGTAACCAAGTAGATGATTGAGGAGGCTCTTACAGTTATACGGGTTAACTTGGTGAAAGAAATTGTTTTTAATGTAGAATAAGGTAGTCAGTAATACTAGACGACGGGAGTATAATACCTGACGAAACGTTGGGGGTTAGTTCAAGTGTTGGAATTCTCCTGTCATTTAATCAAACCTATAATATATATTGCTCAGATTCGGTTTTATATAAAACAGGTACGTTGGTAAAAAGTACAATTTTATAAATTGTATAGTTTTCTTATGGGTCCAGCCGTGTCAATTTTCTATTTACAATATACATAACTTACTTACATTTCTTCCTTTTTACATACATCAGTTTTCAACTTGTCAAACAAGTGTTGTTATATCGAGAACATAACAGTAAAATGTATATATGTTATAGTACTGAACGTTGTTAATCGATGCATTTAATGTACATAACCAATTTTAACTTTGAACCTGGAGTATCAAGGAACTATATATATATACAAATTATAAAATGGGATCAATCAATTTTTAACATTGAGTTTGTTTTGAATATGATTTACTTTATTTAATTCACCTATTATATTAACGTGTAATATTTTTAGTGGCTGGTCATTTAAAAAAACCTTACATATCATCAATAAATTTTACCACACATCATAAAATATTTCTTTAATTGTAAAAGTTCAAGAGTTACAGTGGCGTGATAAATATTGTATTACATAGAAGCAGAGATTGTTCCCTAATGATCATTGTCAAGCCAAGAGTTTTACAGTCTCTCATCGTTTTCCATAGTTGATTTTAAACTCTTCAAGCAATGAATAGTTCACAGTTTCATTACGTCATTTGAAATATCTCTCTGAGTTCTAAAATGTATATTGTACATATTGTTTTAAATTTGCTTAGCGTTATTGATATTAATTTATTATATTATGATAAGTTACATCTACTAAGTAATTTTTATTTTATTTCTTGTAATACATAATTATAATATAATTTTAGTAGTTAATGAAAGAAGTAAAAACCGTGAAATGATATATTTTATATAAAAAATATATATATATATATATATATATATATATATATATATATATATATACCTAACTTACACGTGAATAAAATTGCAATAATTTTAAATGTAACTAAACATTTTTGACAGTTACTAGGGCCCTTGTTTACAAATAATCAACTATCAAATGCATTAAGCCAATAATAAATGCATTATCCAACCAACAATGAATCATAATCCAATGTGTCATATTTCATTGGATTTGCGTCATAGTCCAATGGCATATTTAATTGGATTTGTGTCATAATCCAATGTGTCATATTTCATTGGATTTGCGTCATAATCCAATCATACTACTGTCTTATAATTTATAAAAAGTTATTACGTTTCACCCTACCAACAAAATACAAAGTTAACAAAGTGACTAGTTTTTTTGCTAGTTAATTTTAACTATGATAAATTACTTCATAAATAATTTTGTTTGTTCAAAAGTGGGGTTATCAATTATTTTTAAAATTAATGTTCATTTACTATGAGAACTGCCTAATTATTTTTTTAAACAGACATTTTATTTTAAATAATATAATTTACTAATAAATAACTGTCATAATAAATACGTAAATATCTCCAGATTGTGCCGTACAATATGGGCGCGTTATTTCACGTCTGACAGGTGACGGACTTGAATCAATAGGTCAATGACCCCCTGAACTTCCAACACGTTGAAGGTACCTAACCTACACTCTTTTTCTGTTTTTCCTAATTTGGCAGTTTTTAACAAGTTACAAAATTATTTATATATTATTTTGTAGTAGAAAACCGCCATAAAAGAGCATACAAATTATTTGTGCATAGTTAATTTTACATATTTAACTTTTCTTTATTAGATACTTATCAAGAACCTAATTAGCTATTTTGAAAATTTGAAATCCGTTTTATAACCAACCTAATGCACTAAAAAAGCTATGCAGTAAAAAATAGTTTGAAAATTTTTACCTTAAAAATTCAGAGCAGTTATTTTTGTAAATTACAAAAGTTATACAACTAATGTTCGAAATAAAGTCGTATAATACCGTGTAATCGTATTCTTGTACCAATAGTATTTTCACTTTTTTTATAAAAATGTTGGTGATTGAAAATTAATTACTATAGGATAAATCATAAATTAGATTGATTTAGTTTTGGCATGTCAATTTCAATTTTAAACTTTGACACTAAATATAAAATATTTTTATAAAGCAATATTGAATGACTCTGTGATTTATAGTATGGAACATTTCATATTCATTGACATCAAATCGTGAGTAAACGAAAGCATAAACACCTTATTTTTATTTTGAGTTAATCTTGCCTCAATTTAAAACTCATTTAAGTCGTAATAAATCATTTACTTATACGAGAGACTTCAATTAATTAAATATGTAGCAAAGCAGTCTGTAGTTTTAAAATGAAGTTACTTCCTCATCACAAATTTCTTTCGTTTTACAGTTATACTATTTTCAAGGCCAGGTATGGTTTTGAATTTTACTACAGATAAAATGAATATCCTTATTGATTTTCTCTATAATGGATATAGCATTTTTTTACTATATACACAGACATTTTTTACTCATGATAATTTTCTATAACCCTGAATACATGCAAAATAGTACATGCAAACAGTTGCAGTGTTGTTTGAATCAAATCACTGGAACCATTTTACTTCCAGGCACAAAGGACTCTCGGAGATCTAGCTCTAGAACTGTAAATCATGTTGACATCATTACATTTACTCAATCTAGAAACAGTTTAAGTCAGTGAAGATTCTGGCTCATGTCAATTCAGCTCTAGTTGGATTCCTATTTTTATTTATATTAGCAAAATTTACAACTTACAACGATGTCACTTCAGAACCATGACGGTCTTCACTACAAAGAGTCATTTTTTTACTTTATAAAGTTGCTTTTAATGTATAGTTCATAGTGAATAAATTAAATTACAAACTGTAGTTACAATCCTTTTACATTGTTCATTCTATTGTTCTTAGCCAGTAGATATATGTGTGTGTGTGTGCGTGTACGAGTGCGTGCGTGTGCGTGTGTGTAATTAAGTAACTTGATGCTTTCCTATGCATATTATGTATTTTCAAAGGCAATAAAGAAAATTTTATTTGATTTTATTATGTGTTAAACAGCTTATTTGTTACGATATATTACTCAGTTAATACATCCCTGAATATTAATACACTATATGACGGTGTGTAAATAATATACACTTTTAAGCATAAATAACTAATACAAGGTTCTATATTTTGACAAATTATCTTTTATGTTCTTAGCTCCCAGAAGGAGTACAAGTTATATTGCCAAGATAACTTTCTTATTTAAATCGTTCTGTTAAACGAACCAACTATCAGATGATTTAGTAACCTTTTCATTAAGATTGCCTATGTATATATGTTCTATGAAGGGAGTTATACATTATTCAATAAACATTAGCGTTTTAAGTACCAAAATCATTAAAGGTAAATAACAATCCCATACAGTGTTTAACAAACACTTCAATGTAGTAATGATATTTTTTTAGATTAATCTGATAACTTAAGGCCATTAATGAACTGGTCTTTCATCGATTAAATCTCAAAAATTAGATTTATTATGCAAATTTACCATATATGAAACTAGTTGATTATTTTTCTAAGAACGAAATCTGCTGATACTAATACTGTAATAGAATCATTTTTCGAATACTCGCAGTAGTAGTGCACTTTCCACCCACTCATACTCGTACGGTCGTAGAGACACACCTACCTCTAAAGTGTGGTGGTAATAAGTGATCACCATGTTAAAATGTACTGATGTTAAAACGTATTGTTTATTTGTACTGATTTTTACTATGTTATTATTAACAATTAGTTCATTAAATGATATTTAATTTATGAAATACAATCAAGTTTTTTATTTTGTAATATTTCTATTTTTTATTTTATACTCCCATCTCAGGGCGTTAAAGGCTAAATATGGTCAAACTTTGTTGGCGAAGTTAAGTACAATTAAACTCTAAACAATTTATACATTACTTTAATTGGTAAAATCAGACTGTATTTACTTAAAATCTTATTCTAGCTTAATTAACTAAGTTTGTTATGTTTATAATAAAAAGAAATATTTAATTCGTTTAGTCTGTAACAATGTAAATAGGCCTACTACGCTACCTAGTAGCGATAAAAATTTGTAGTTAAGCAATGCCACGCCAGGTGGGGTGTTTTAGCTATGATATCTCGCTCTCAGTCTGTCTCTCAAGCTTCTTCCTCGTATAAAACATGAACTCTGCAAGTGCTTGAACTGACTCTCGTTCAGACTCCGACTAACTCTCAAGATGGCCATGGTGATCTTTTTATCTCATTTTGTTCCAAATTTATTGCGTTCTTCTTGTTGTGTATGTGTATTGTGCTACAGTCGAATATCATCATCTCTTAGACAGCGCAGAACATCATGTTGAGGGCCCTCATCATCTCTCCACTTCATCTGTCTCCACTTCAGAGCTCAGCCGTGGTATTGGTAAAGGTACCGTACTCCTCTTAACTTATTATATAGTTCAAACTATTCAAAATTTAAAATGTCCAGTCAAATTGGCTATTCTATAACCTAACAAAGTTATCTATTGATTTATACTCTAACTAAACTAAAATCTAACTTATACTAATTTACATAGTGTTGGGAAACAATCTCGGTTTGGTGTCGTAGTATCCGTGGTGAATTATTCCCATATATCGTAGCTCCCATATATGTCAGTGATGATTGTTATGAGTGGATAACATGATCTACCGGTGTCTGTCGGACCCTCGTGGTTCTCACAACGCATTGTAACTAACTTACTAAAGCTGTCGTGACTACGAATAATTTTGAACACGCTGAGTGATAATATGTCGACAGGTTAGTTAGTATTGAAGCAACCAGAGTGGTTAGTCTTCATACAGACTCGCCAAAGTCATTGACGGTCGGCGGTCACTCATGACTGACCCGTAACGCACCGTTCAAAACTTAACTTTAAATTGAATCGTTATTAAACACGATGATTAAACTGTGAT
The DNA here is from genome assembly GCA_035578905.1 of Stictocephala bisonia. Classification (NCBI taxonomy): domain Eukaryota; kingdom Metazoa; phylum Arthropoda; class Insecta; order Hemiptera; family Membracidae; genus Stictocephala; species Stictocephala bisonia. The sequence goes on from JAQJVL010000006.1 coordinate 5,769,731, forward strand.
AAAGATTAATGTCAATGTACTGTACGGTAACTTACCGATATGAACAAGCATGAGGAGAGTCTTCACTCACCATTACCGAGTAGGGATGTGATCTTATTTGTACGGGGTGTTCTCGTAGACTGCCCGCTTCTGAGCGTACGAGTGCCTCGCAAAATGGACCGTCCTAGCATGGGAAATGTTTCTTAGGCCATGTTGCCTACTTTTGACTCAATGTTTTGTTTTTATAATTTATATTTTTAATTGAATAATTTTATAATTTATTTTTATAGTTTATTTATTTTTAATTACCAGATAATTTTTATTCCTAATTATATATAATTATACAGTACAAGTAAACGTCACACAACACAAATTTATTACAATATAAGCACAAAATGCACAAATATATTACAATACAAGTACAAAATGCACAAATATTATGGTGATCGATTTCGGTGAATCACGCTCACCTTCCTCAGACCAGAGGGATTCACAAAAGAATGGAAAATGGTGTTCAACAACCCAATTTATAGGCCTATGATCACGTGACCCCATTGGCTGGAATCGTCAAAATGGCGGCTGCTGTGATATTATTGGTTAATCCCTATTGGCTGTTACTTCTGTTCTTTTTAGTTGCTAAAAATACATTATTAAAAACTATTTCGGAATCAAAATTAACTTGTTCATTCATTAATTTATCACGAACCTTACATTTTTCTTTAAAAATAAAAAACTATTCCCAAGCATTCATAATACGACCCTTCTTACAAACGTTTACAATAAATTTGTGTTGTATGACGTTTAATTGTACGGTATATGTACCAACACGTATTATGCTAATTAAAAACTATATAATTATATATTTTTTAAGATAATTATATATAATTTATTAATATAACACCGTTACATAAGATTGCACATAGATTACTAATATTCATTTAAAACATATGCTATACTAATATATTATACAGCCAATTAATTCACCAAACAAAAATATACAATCTCCTATTGAAATATTTAACGATTATCCCATTATACATGTTCGTAACCACGTTATATCTTAGATGTAATGTTCACTCTAAGAGAAAGTCTGTTTGGAGAAGATCTAAATTAACTTTACTTTAAAACTTTGCCGTACACAACGTTTAATGAATTAAGAAGTTTCATAAGCCCCACTAATGACGCAATATGATGTGACTTACAGTGTGTTTATTTTTTTTCCAACTTTTGTACATTCTTGATTGCGATATTATATAGACTCGTGGTGTTAAATAACAGGTTAATAAGGAATATAGGGCTTCCCTCTGATTATTTTGTTTATTTTTAGGCAATATTATCCCCACGAACAAGAATACATAGACATATTTTGGTGGAAATGCCGATTTTTTACCAAAAATCTAAGTACATTACAATATGGGTTCTCTCCTCATCATGAATGTGACATCAAGTTAGTCGTACGACGAATAATAACTGACATTTTCAACAACAACAAAACTGGTTAGATTTAATTAAGTTATGATAACAATAAAACATATCGCTAACCTAACCTAACTAATCCTCCCAAACTAATTTTAACTAACCTAATCTAATCTGTTTTGATAAATTTGTTGTATTTATTTTTCGTAGTTTTTTTTTTTTAAATGTAACTTTTTTGAAGTACACAAGCACCACAGAAAGTTTTGCTGTGGTTTTTAAGTTAATAACTGGTCTTATATTTTGTGTTAGTAATATATTATCTGTATAGTTATTTTGTTTTAAGAATGTTTATTATTTGTTTTGTATGCCTCAAAAATGACCACAAATACTTGTAACTATGGCAGTTATTTCATAAGTTGTTCCTTTGTTTATAAATCTAATACGTAGAATGGAAAAATGTCAAATTCGTATTTAGGAGGGAAAATTAAATAGCGCAGTATAAATGTTGTGTGCGTCGTTTTTTGCGTAAAATTTCCCTTCTTTTTCGTAAAATATCAATATATCCACTTACAAATGTTTATGGTCGCATGTTTATAGGGTTGTTATCTACTATTAAACAAATGTATAAACTGCGTGGGACCCGTAAATCCCACGTTTACCAATAAAAGTTTTAGTTTCGCAACTCACTGTGCTTGCTGACTACACTTTATGCCGATATTCTTGAAACCCCAGAATGGACCATTATCCGGGGATCCCAGGAGCACAAGTCTGTTGATTATCCCCATTGTTAGTGCTGGGTTTCAACTCTCTACGGACCACTGGTTTATCAAAGCTTTATCAGCTTACAATGGAATATTTTTAAAGCCTTCACTTCAAAAAGGAGAACAAATTCTTGAATCCAACAGTTTTATTTTAAGTAAAACATATTTCACTTAAGTTTAAGGATTTAATTTTATTTTATTTGCTTTAGTTTGAATTTCAATAGCAACAATGGTCAAATTAAAAATTTAATAGATAAAATAGAATCATTAAATTTATAATATAATAAAATAATTTAAAAAGACCTAACGTTCTGAACTCACTAATAAGTTACTTATAATATATAAACTAGTTTATGGATACATATATTATTAATTCAAAATTTTTATTTTGAAGCAATTTTTATTCCAAATTATTCCAATACATTTATTCATACACTTAAATTCCCCTTTAAAATGTTTTGGTTGTGGTTAAATCAAAAAATGAATTTAAAAAAGAGTTTAAAAAACATATTTAATTTAATTTGTTGTGTTTGTATCCGTCTATTGTTGAACTTAGTTGCGAAACTTTAATTTAAATTTTGTCAGATTGAATTTAGAGAAGGAAAACAAAAGATACAGTCTTCTAAGATTTATATTAGAATTTATATTAAAAAATCTAATATAAATTGATTTTCAATCGTAATTTTTATATTACATCAGCTGACAGCCCTTGCCTCGCTACGACGTGGTTATCTACTCTCGATTACCCTTCCCTCCATGGTTCTTCTCTCTAACCATCACATAAGTATAAAAGTTCAGCCTGATACTTTTCTCCTAGATAACAAAGTTTTGTAGTCTAGAAAACCCTACAAGGCTACTATAGGTGAAAACAAAATAGTGCAGTCATGTAAGAGTTATTAGAAATGACCTTAAATATTTCACAATGAAAATAAAACTAGCCAAGGTTATTGGTCATGATTGATTAATAATTTTTTATCGGCTATTTGAAATAAATTTGTATATTAAATGAATGCATATTTTCCTCTTTCGGAAAAAAGGTGAAGGGCTGTTTGTGCCCTTTAGTAATAGAATCACGATAAATATTTTTTTAGTAGATCTATATGACTCAAAAGCTAACTTTTTCCAAGTTTCATCAAAATCAGTTTGGTGGTTCCGGAGTTTTGGCATGAAAAGGGAGTATATCGATTTTGGATTACATAGTGTGTAATAAGATAAAATAATACATTTAATTGGAGATTTATACACGATATTTATTTTATAACATACCGAAGTTTTCTACTCATACGTGAAAAGAATTATTGTTAAGTCACTTCTGATCTGAATAGAAACATTGTAATAAGTATTTTATCCATTTTAAGTTTGGAGTTAAGTGTTAGAGAGGACTTTACAGTCCTAACTTTGCTACTTTAATAAAGGATTTTTTTTCATTTACCAGATAATATTTAAATTTTCCTCCCGGTTAAACTTCTAACAAAATATTTCTATTTTAAATTTGTTTTATTATTTTTCTTGATAACACTGGTTTTGGTTTATGGGCTCAATAAAATTAATAATTTAGTTAGTACATTTTAATTTTTAGATTGCTTTGAGTTAAAAGGTAAATTTCTCACATCCAAGTACTATATGCAGTACATTCACGTTTTGAAATTTGATCATGACGTGCTGGTGAAATAAAATGCGTTACGATATGGTGATATTTACTGGTATATCAACTGATAATTATTTTATCTTAATGTTATGATAATTTACTCACATAATGAAGCAGCTTTATATTTACGTAGTCATGTTATGTTATGTGCTCAGTTTCATTAAATACTTTGGCGTGTCACAGTTTAATATATAAAAGTACAACAAGTAAGATGATTGTGGTCTGCTATACATTTATGAAATCTGACTTATAGTAGAGTAATAAAAAATATCTTTGTCAACTAATATTACAATTAATTAGGCAGATCAGTGGGAAGCAAGCTAATGGACGCCTGAAGGCATTTTACAGGGTTGGGAGGGGGGGGGGTTGATGAGTCACAGAGTACATAGCTGCTCCAACATATTGCACCTACAAAGTAGAATAACAATACATTTACGTTACAGTATAATATGTATACAAAGTGGAAAAACATATGAAAATGCTTTCACAATAACGTTATTTTTTCCATAAATAGTTTAATAATTTAAGTTTGTTTAGTAATTGTGTTCCATTAAGTATAATTTTTTATCAGAATAATTTACTTAAAACCGTTTATAGCGGAGAAGTAACATTGTTCAAATTAGGTACTTGAAATTTAAATGACCACTATTCTGGAATAGATAAACCTAGGCTTACGTTGAAGATTTTCGTTCAACTCCACGTGGGCCGTCCGCCTGAAAAGACAAAATGTCACTGATCGCGTCAAAAATTATGTTCCTTGTAACCATGATTATGTACAAGATTTCACTTTTACAAGTGAAATCATACAAAAGTTGTGAAAGCGTTTCCATATATGTTTTCCACCCTGTATATGTTGTACACGGGATATTATATCTCAAACAGAATAAATATTAGGAAACATTTGACAATACAGTCTTGGTGATGGACATATTTATAAGTTAAGGATTAAGCTATATTGTAGCCTATTATTTTCATAGATATAATTTCAAATTAAAAAGTTAATGCGATTAGGATTTATTTTCCTGGTAGCCTTATTTCTGTTCCGAACTAACTTAATGTTTTCATATTTCTCCCTCGCTATTAACTTTGCAACTAGGTTTTCTTTAAAGAACTTATCTGAAGTACAGGTCCTAGAAACTACTTTGAGTCGTTTATAAGGATAAACCCTGAAATATTGACTGAATCTAGTACTAAATTGAAATAGTAATGGAGAAATAATGATACTTGTAAAATAAATCTACCAGCTCCAGTTAATTATTAAATGGTATTTGCTATGTATCCAACACTACTTAGTTAGTTAAGCTCAAATTTATTTGAAATTAAGGGAAATGTGCAATGATCCAATGTAAAATTCCTGGAAATTTAATATTTCTTGTTGCATTTTCAGAATCAGGTTACTTATTGAATAATTGTTCAAATGTTTGGTGTGTGACCCATGATATGTATGGTGTGTGACCCACGATATGTTTGGTGTTTGACCCACGATATGTTTGGTGTTTGGCCCATGATATGTTTGGTGTTTGACCCATGATATGTTTGGTGTGTGACCTATTATATGTTTGGTGTTTGACCCATGATATGTATGGTGTGTGACCTATTATATGTATGGTGTGTGACCCACGATATGTTTGGTGTGTGACCCATGATATGTTTGGTGTGTGACCCATGATATGTTTGGTGTGTGACCCACGATATGTTCGGTGTGTGACCCACGATATGTTTGGTGTGTGACCCACGATATGTTTGGTGTGTAACCCATGATATGTTTGGTGTGTGACCCACGATATGTTTGGTGTTTGACCCACGATATGTTTGGTGTTTGACCCATGATATGTATGGTGTGTGACCCACGATATGTTTGGTGTGTGAGCCACGATATGTTTGGTGTTTGACCCACGATATGTTTGGTGTGTGACCCACGATATGTTTGGTGTGTGAGCCACGATATGTTTGGTGTTTGACCCATGATATGTTTGGTGTGTGACCCACGATATGTTTGGTGTGTGACCCACGATATGTTTGGTGTGTGACCCACGATATGTTTGGTGTGTGAGCCACGATATGTTTGGTGTGTAACCCACGATATGTTTGGTGTGTGACCCACGATATGTTTGGTGTGTGAGCCACGATATGTTTGGTGTGTGACCCACGATATGTTTGGTGTGTAACCCACGATATGTTTGGTGTGTGACCCACGATATGTTTGGTGTGTAACCCACGATATGTTTGGTGTGTGACTCATTATATGTTTGGTGTGTAACCCACGATATGTTTGGTGTGTGACTCATTATATGTTTGGTGTGTGACTCATTATATGTATGGTGTGTGACCCACGATATGTTTGGTGTGTGACCCACGATATGTTTGGTGTTTGACCCACGATATGTTTGGTGTTTGACCCATGATATGTATGGTGTGTAACCCACGATATGTTTGGTGTGTAACCCATGATATGTATGGTGTGTGACCCACGATATGTTTGGTGTGTAACCCATGATATGTATGGTGTGTGACCCACGATATGTTTGGTGTGTGACCCACGATATGTTTGGTGTGTAAGCCATGATATGTTTGGTGTTTGACCCACGATATGTTTGGTGTTTGACCCACGATATGTTTGGTGTTTGACCCATGATATGTTTGGTGTTTGACCCACGATATGTTTGGTGTTTGACCCATGATATGTATGGTGTGTAACCCACGATATGTTTGGTGTTTGACCCATGATATGTTTGGTGTTTGACCCACGATATGTTTGGTGTTTGACCCATGATATGTTTGGTGTTTGACCCACGATATGTTTGGTGTTTGACCCATGATATGTATGGTGTGTAACCCACGATATGTTTGGTGTGTAAGCCATGATATGTTTGGTGTGTGACCCACGATATGTTTGGTGTGTAAGCCATGATATGTTTGGTGTTTGACCCACGATATGTTTGGTGTTTGACCCATGATATTTATGGTGTGTAACCCACGATATGTTTGGTGTGTAAGCCATGATATGTTTGGTGTTTGACCCACGATATGTTTGGTGTTTGACCCACGATATGTTTGGTGTTTGACCCATGATATGTTTGGTGTTTGACCCACGATATGTTTGGTGTTTGACCCATGATATGTATGGTGTGTAACCCACGATATGTTTGGTGTGTAAGCCATGATATGTTTGGTGTGTGACCCACGATATGTTCGGTGTGTAACCCATGATATGTTTGGTGTGTGACCCACGATATGTTTGGTGTGTGACCCACGATATGTTTGGTGTGTGACCCACGATATGTTTGGTGTGTGACCCACGATATGTTTGGTGTGTGACCCACGATATGTTCGCTGTGTAACCCATGATATGTTTGGTGTGTGACCCACGATATGTTTGGTGTGTGACCCACGATATGTTTGGTGTGTAACCCATGATATGTTTGGTGTGTGACCCACGATATGTTTGGTGTGTAACCCATGATATGTTTGGTGTGTGACCCACGATATGTTCGGTGTGTGACCCACGATATGTTTGGTGTGTGACCCACGATATGTTCGGTGTGTGACCCACGATATGTTTGGTGTGTAAGCCACGATATGTTTGGTGTGTGACCCACGATATGTTCGGTGTGTAACCCACGATATGTTTGGTGTGTGACCCACGATATGTTTGGTGTGTGACCCACGATATGTTTGGTGTGTGACCCACGATATGTTTGGTGTGTAACCCATGATATGTTTGGTGTGTGACCCATGATATGTTTGGTGTGTGACCCATGATATGTTTGGTGTGTAACCCATGATATGTTTGGTGTGTGACCCACGATATGTTTGGTGTGTGACCCACGATATGTTTGGTGTGTGACCCACGATATGTTTGGTGTGTGACCCACGATATGTTTGGTGTGTAACCCATGATATGTTTGGTGTGTGACCCACGATATGTTTGGTGTGTGACCCACGATATGTTCGGTGTGTGACCCACGATATGTTTGGTGAGTAAGCCATGATATGTTTGGTGTGTGACCCACGATATGTTTGGTGTGTGACCCACGATATGTTTGGTGTGTGACCCACGATATGTTTGGTGTGTAACCCATGATATGTTTGGTGTGTGACCCACGATATGTTTGGTGTTTGACCCACGATATGTTTGGTGAGTAAGCCATGATATGTTTGGTGTGTGACCCACGATATGTTTGGTGTGTGACCCACGATATGTTTGGTGTGTGACCCACGATATGTTTGGTGTGTGACCCATGATATGTATGGTGTGTGACCCACGATATGTTTGGTGTGTGACCCACGATATGTTTGGTGAGTAAGCCATGATATGTTTGGTGTGTGACCCACGATATGTTTGGTGTGTAACCCATGATATGTTTGGTGTGTGACCCACGATATGTTCGCTGTGTAACCCATGATATGTTTGGTGTGTAACCCATGATATGTTCGCTGTGTGACCCACGATATGTTTGGTGTGTAACCCATGATATGTTTGGTGTGTAACCCATGATATGTTCGCTGTGTAACCCATGATATGTTTGGTGTGTGACCCACGATATGTTTGGTGTGTAACCCATGATATGTTTGGTGTGTAACCCATGATATGTTTGGTGTGTGACCCACGATATGTTTGGTGTGTAACCCATGATATGTTTGGTGTGTAACCCACGATATGTTTGGTGTGTAACCCATGATATGTTCGCTGTGTGACCCACGATATGTTTGGTGTGTAACCCATGATATGTTTGGTGTGTAACCCATGATATGTTCGCTGTGTAACCCATGATATGTTTGGTGTGTGACCCACGATATGTTTGGTGTGTAACCCATGATATGTTTGGTGTGTGACCCACGATATGTTTGGTGTGTAACCCATGATATGTTTGGTGTGTGACCCACGATATGTTCGCTGTGTAACCCACGATATGTTTGGTGTGTAACCCATGATATGTTTGGTGTGTGACCCACGATATGTTTGGTGTGTGACCCACGATATGTTTGGTGTGTGACCCACGATATGTTTGGTGTGTAACCCATGATATGTTTGGTGTGTGACCCACGATATGTTTGGTGTGTAACCCATGATATGTTTGGTGTGTGACCCACGATATGTTCGCTGTGTAACCCATGATATGTTTGGTGTGTAACCCATGATATGTTTGGTGTGTGACCCACGATATGTTCGCTGTGTAACCCATGATATGTTTGGTGTGTAACCCATGATATGTTTGGTGTGTGACCCATGATATGTTTGGTGTGTAACCCATGATATGTTTGGTGTGTGACCCACGATATGTTCGCTGTGTGACCCATGATATGTTTGGTGTGTGACCCACGATATGTTCGCTGTGTGACCCACGATATGTTCACTGTGTGACCCATGAGAGTAGTTTAGTAACGTAAACATTTCAACCGATAATAGTTAAAATGTAATATTTGTATATATTACGTGACAAAACTCTACTAACCGATATACTAAACAAAATTAAGTAATATTTATTAACTGAACAATATATCGGAAATGAAATAAAATATTACATTTAGTTGTTTTTTAGGAAAATATAAACGAAAAGAACATGCCAGTTTTGTTTTTATTCCACTTTGTCCATATTATTGACTATTTATCTGTGTGACATCTTTTTAGACAAAGTAAGAGCGCGGAACATTACAGTACAAGGTAACCATTACTGATAAAATGTTCCGGTCAAGACTAGATTTCGAACCTGGACTATCTCTATTTTTTGAACTAAAATGTTATATTGTCAGTGTAATCCCTACACATAGGAATTACTCTAGATTTAAGATAATAGTATAAGATAGACATCCCATATCATATTGCCAGAAGTGTTATAAGGTATTTTTAAAAATGCTTGTTATCATGACATTGTAGTATAATTTAAATCTAAATTACAATATCAAATAATTATCATGCTATAATGTTTGTAAAGATAGTTCATATGACCAAGAATAATACAGCTAACTCTTATGTGTTGTAAGGGTTTTCAAAGTTAAGTCAGTGTTAACCAATACTATACAAGATGTTTCTTTTAAAACGCAACCCTATTTACAAGTAAAAAAAATTAAGGTTTAAGATAATTATAAGTTCACAGGTTGGTAGCACTGGTTCTCCTTCTTCCTTGGCTACTATCTGATTTGCATTGTTTATTGTTGTTCTCTTTTTTTGGGTTTCGTGCTGTGTTATTAAGTTGAGATTATAAACGTGGTTTTGAAGAAACTTTGAAAATGGTGTCCAGAAATGTACTAAAGAGGGCAGAACGTTGTATAAATGCGAATCGTGGTTTATTTGAACACCAAACACAAACAAACATGTAATTAAAATCATGTAAATAGTAGTAATAAATGTTAATAATAATAAAATTTTCTATAGAAATGTGTTTTTTTTGTAATTTTTATTTCAAATCATGGGTTACTTTTTAAACGAAACACCATGTATGATGTAATTACCTAAAGAGAGACACTCTTTATTACGAGGGGAGATGTCTGATCACTGAAGTGATGCCTTTGGAAAATCAATTCTCTCATCAATTATCACATTATGAAGGTATCCATTTACCCGCATAGTTTAACAAACCACTAAGCAATCAGCTGATAATTCTTATAAAAGTGGACCTAACCTCAAAGAGCTTCTGCCGTCACAAGCCCCAATCTCCATCTGCAACAATAATTTACAAAGCTCAATTTTCCACAACGATAGCACCACATTAGCTAAATGCCATCGGTCAAAGGGTCGTATAATGATTGAAGAAAAACACCATTAATGTGGGTCATTCATGTGTAGCTTCGTAAAAAAACATCTGAATAGAGGAATGAGGCATTTGTATAGAGATCAGATATTTTTCGACTAACACATATTCAAATATGTATACATTATATTTAGAGTTGCTTTTATAAAGGTTCTATGAAGAATCCGTATTAGTCATATTTGAGATATAAATGTTATCATTGGTATTTCTAGTAGAAAATACATTAATAAAGAGTTACCAAACAAATCAAAACATAGTGGTCATTTAAAATTGTTTATACTTACAGACTACAGTGTATTTATTAATTGAATATTTAGTTTAATGTACCAACATATAGTAATTTAGAAATTTACTTTAACAAAAAACCTTTTGTTGTATAAAAACAAGTAAAAGTGTTTACGTTATTGAAATACAAATTCTGTATAGTTTTTAGTACAGTTTGCCTATTATTTATCGAACGTCTCACAACAAACATTTATTTTGATATAAGTACAGAATGTACATAATACTTGGTAAATTTTGTACTTGTAATATGATTCTTTTTTGTTGTTGACTTGTTTTCTGTTTCTAACAACACGTAATATGATAACTAAAATATAGATTCTCATCGATTGTTATTAACTTTACTTTGTAGTTCATTATAGTAAAACAGTGATTTTGGGTGACAAATGCAGTGATTTCGATTATAAGTCTGTATCTTCATGCTTAGTATTGTTTGTAAGGTTGCTGTAAGTCTCCTTCTTAAACAGTCGACAATACTTAAACCTTACTACTGAATATTATATGTGACGTCATATATTTAGTTTTATATTGCACGTATACTAAATAAAAAAAATATGATGAAGTAACAATATAATATTATGAATAATTTGTTCAACTTTATATTTCGTTTTGACTCATTCGTGGCTTTAAACACCGATTTATTTTAAGGCCAGATCGCCATCAGAAATGTCTAGGAAACTCCGTGGACCTAAGAAGGCCCACCAGTTGATTACACCTATTGTTAGCGTCTGGTCTCAACTCCCAGCAGACCACTGATTTATTTGGAAGTACTGCATTATGCAACATATTGGCATTTATTATACATCTTTATAAAGTTAAATGGATATTTTATGTTCTTGTAAAATATCTAAGAACTTTTACTAAATGATGTTTCAAATGAATATCACAGTTTGTATTGCGTTACTAAATTTAATACTGTATTTACCCAATATATTTTTAGTTATTTTTTTAGTCCTTTTATTCCTCAATTTATAAAGTGAAATTTTAAATATTTAAGAGTAGCAATTCAAATATCACAATAAACATTATTCACTACACTTTCTTTTAAATGAATTTTCGAAAGAAGATACAAACAATTGTAATAAATATTTTATTTTTACTTTTTATAAACATAAAAAAACTACTTAATGGTACCCTGCCAAAGCCTACTTGATTCGTAATTGGTGTACATTGATGTAAATTGGTATTTATCCAACCACCAACTTACCCATACGGTACAGTGGTACCCACCCATGCACTTATCCATACAATTACAATGGTAATGGCCCACAGGCCCACTTCACCACCAATACAAGTATATTGGTATTGACCAACATACCCACTTACCCATACAAGTTAATTTGTATTGACCCACCCACTTACCTATACAGTACAGTGGTAATGGCCCACAGAACCACTTACTCACCAATACAAGTATATTTGTATTGACCAACATATCCACTTGCCCAAAAAAGTTAATATGTATTGACCCACCCACTTACCTATACAGTACAGTGGTAATGGCTCACATGCCACTTACCCACCAATACAAGTATATTGGTATTGACCAACATACCCACTTGCCCAAAAAAGTTAATATGTATTGACCCACCCACTTACCTATACGGTACAGTGGTTATGGCTGACATGCCCACTTACTCACCAATACAAGTATATTGGTATTGACCAACATACCCACTTACCCATTCAAGTAAATGGGAATTGATCCACCCACCCACTCACCCCCTTACCCATTAAAGTACATTGGTACTAAATCACCAACCTATTTACCCATACAAGTACGTTGATATTGACCCTCCCACCTGCTTTTCCAAACAAGTACTGTGGCATTGACCCTTCTATACACTTGCCCACACAAGTACAGTGGATTTGCCCACACATACACTTATCCACACAAGTACTGTAAGTTGTATTACCCACCCATCCACTTACCCATACTAGTTAAGTGTTATTGACCCAACCGCCCACAAACTCATACGATTACAGCGGTATTCAAGATGCAGGTAAACACAGGGACTAGGCAAAAAAAAAAAAAAGAAAAACTTATACACAATATTATTGTCAAGGGTTCAAGCCACTAATTGGACCAAAAGCTATAGATTCAAATCACCACATTTAGTACTTGCGAGTTTAAAAACTATATACGAAAAAAAATCAGTTATGATTATTATACACATGAGTAAATAAGTGTATGCGTTTTAGTAGGATTGCTATGCAAAGTGATCAAGGAGCTATTGTCCGTAAAGAAATAGAACACTAGCATAACCGTTTAAAAAAATTACTTAACGTAGTTAATTATAACATTATTCTTTACAACAAAGTATTACAATAATAGTAAAAAAAAGTATGTCAGTTTAATAACCTGCTCTATGTTCTTTTGATTGTTTTCATATTTTGCATTTCTTTTGTATTTCATATTGTGTATTATTTTTTTATATAATTATGTTACGTGTGATAGCTTTTTAAGAACTTCTGACTTTAAACAGTAATCTTTATTCATTTTGTTTTATTAGCCTCCAGAACTGTTATATTATAGAAATAATATAGGTTAAGTTACCTTTTTTTCCGTCAACAGTTCTTCTTTCATAAATGTGCTATGTACATTTCAAAGCGTAGAGCTTCATCATCAGGCTTTCCAAAAACGTCACATTTACATACTAAACATTAAAAACATTTAAAATATAAACTAAAACACTCAAACATATTAACACAGTACATTTGCCGGCCGGCGATAGACACCAACAGTTGGTGTCTATCGCCGGCCGGCAAATGTACTGTGTTAATATGTTTGAGTGTTTTAGTTTATATTTTAAATGTTTTTAATGTTTAGTATGTAAATGTGACGTTTTTGGAAAGCCTGATGATGAAGCTCTACGCTTTGAAATGTACATAGCACATTTATGAAAGAAGAACTGTTGACGGAAAAAAAGGTAACTTAACCTATATTATTTCCAGTAATCTTTAGTATCTAAGCATGTAGTATTAAGTCTTTTTTGAATTAGTATGGGTTAAGGAGAAAAAATAGTTTAAGTTGTAGGCTAAGTTAGTAAGTACACTTGAAAACGACAGGAGTTTGTTACACCTGTCGAAACATTGTGTTACACCTGTCGAAACATTGTGTTATACCTGTCGAAACATTGTGTTTGTTACCTAAGCACTGGAAGCATTGGAAATGTCCAAATATTATCTACATAACAAAAAGTATACCAGGTAAACAACATTCCAAATTAAGGTAAATGTTTCACGCGAGGTAATCTAAACTCTGTATTACAATACGAACAGTTGTTACTGTAAGGTGTAGGTGACCTGTGTTGCGTGCAACTCAACTATAACAGTGAATCAACTAACAAGGCATACCAGATTGGTCACCGTTCCTTCTAAAAAGCTATATTTAGTAATGGATTAAATTGAACAATTTAGTAGATTATTTAGTATGAAAACATTATACCTTGTACGTAAGAATTGGTTTTCATTTATAAAGTTATCTGAATACAGTATAAAAATGCAAAAATATTTATTCATGATATGTTTATACAATTATTTAAATGTTAGTTAATTGAAATGAATTTATCACTTCCAAACTTATTATGCTTGTGTGTGAGGAAGAGAAATATTCATCCGTAAAATTACAGAATTAAATCTGATTAATAAGTATTAGTATAGTAATTAGATACTTGATTGTATAATACAATATTGTAAATAACAATGCATGAACAAATTAATATTATTTATTCCTCAAGGTACGTTTAGTAGAGCTTAAAAATATTTTTGTTATTTTCATTAATTAATGGGGAAATATTGAGTTGACCTTAAACGTATAAAGTGATTTAGACTTACCCACCCACCCAGACACATACACCGGTTTTAAACCTTCCACCCATCCAAACACATGCAGTGGTGTTGACTCTTACATCCACCAAGACACGTACAGTAATGTGGACCCACCTAGACACGTACAGTGGTGTTGACGCTTCCACCCACCCAGACACGTACAGTCGTGTTGAACCTTCCATCCACCCAGACGCGTACAGTGGTGTTGACGCTTCCACCCACCCAGACACGTACAGTCGTGTTGAACCTTCCACCCACCCAGACACGTACAGTCGTGTTGGCCCTTTCACCCACCCAGACACGTACAGTCGTATTGAACCACCCAGACATGTACAGTGGGCTTGAACCTTCCACACACCCAGACACGTACAGTTGTGCTGATCCTTCCACCCACCCAGACACGTACATTGATGTTGACCTTTCAATCCACCTAGGGACGTACAGTCAACTTCCCTAAGACTTTCAACTTGACAGTCAACTTTCAACTTGCTAAGACAAGGAAAGTGATGTTGACCCTTCAACCCGGCTAAACACGTTTAGTGGTGTTGCTTACAATAAAATTATACCTGTCATATTTCCTCCATCAAACAGTTTACGTAGAGTGTACTGGAATAGATACATGGATCAACATAACTACCTACGATGAGACTCGTCCTGTTAAAATGCACTCCGTATCGATCTGTTAGACGCTGCGTGACTCAGCTTGTTGGGTGAGGTTTATGAAATATTCCACTGAAATTGTCCATTTACCTGACCCACCCTCTCCAGTAATTGAAGTTTTAATTTACAGTAATATTGCTCAACATATGTGTTTTTTTGAAAATTAAATATTTTGTTCATCTAACATATTATGAAACTCGAATTACCTAACCCTAATCAATAACTTTATGACACTGTCTTTGTGAAGATGACATATGTCGGTTAAGTAAACAAATTACTAAACTACAGTACTAATTACAAAATTTTTTATTATTTATTTTTTATTTTTATTTTTATTTTATAGTACTTTTTATACCAATTTTAAATTTTTACGAAAGGTAGTTCAACATGTCAACAAAACAAGAGTAACATAGAATGAAAATACTAAAAATACAATAATGTTTAACAATAATAATAAACAGATGTGTCTACCATGCTCATACAGACACGTATCCTTTAATGCAGCCACCAAAAAAATCATACATTTACAGACTCTCTTGTTCATATAACTGACGGCGGATAAGAGAACTACATTATAAAATATATAGTTCTTAACGAATCATACAATTATTTTCTATTTTCCTGGACTAGTCAACTTCCAAATGACAAAGGATGCCACACAATGTAATACATTATGACCTATGGTGGATTTTTATCGAGCAATTATGAAACGATAGGTGAGTTGTATGATGGTGAATAAAAATAGGTCTCTTTAGATTAAGAATTCTTTGTGTGGAAGAACGGATCAGTAAGAAGAATTATATTTAGGAGCGTTAAGGTTTTTTTTTTTTGACAATTCTAATTTACGATTGAATGCGATTCTAAGCGATATTTTTTGTTAAATGCGAAGGATAATTCAGTGTCTTCAGTGGTAAAAAAAATACAATTGGAAAACATTAGTTTTACGTAATTTTATTTATTTTACGCTTTAAAAGAGAGTTACACGTCGAATGACGTAGTAACACACAGGGTGTGAGAGTGTGTTTCTAATTCGGAACAGCGAAATTGAATCTGTCTCATTTGGATCTAGATAAAATAAGTTATTATTATTATTAAAATTCCAGATGCCAACAAAGCTTGGTCCGTATTATTATATGAGTTATGCCATGGGTGCAGTACAAGTGAGGATGACTTTTGTAATTTGGTTACTAACTAAGGTTGACAGTTCCTTAGAAAGAGCTATTTATCAGTAGTCCAAAAGACAGGTCAATTATGAAACCTACATTCTCACGTGGAATGTGAACCACGTAGTATAGATTAATTTTCAGCTAAAGACAAGCCTAATATTTAGTTATCTTCCCTACAGAGCATTCAGATCCCTAATACCACCCAACACAGACATTCCAGACTTTGCTAGTAGTGACCAATTGAGTAGATGCTGTGTTGATATTAATACGACGAGTACAGGACATATCGCCTACAATCTCCACAACACTTTGTTCTTAAGTGGCTGGACAACAGCACTGCTCCACATAAGACGTTCTTCCGTATATCAGGACATTTATCAAAATAACCAGACGTCCTATCAAATTAACCGGACATTCTTTTAGATTAGACTACACTGTATGTATTGTATTTATTGTTTATTTATTAATTTAACACAAAACATTCATAATAATGTGTTATACATTTTTGTTAGGAACCGTTTACTTAAATAATTACTAAATATTTATACTAAACATAAGATATAGCTAAATCAATTCTGACATAATAAATTTATTATAAAAACAAACAAAATTTACAAAATTAAAAAACAATTCATTATAATCCATGAGTTATCTTAGATTGTAATAGCTATCCTAACAAAGAATTCTTTATGCTAGTTAAAAAAACATTTTTTTATTCCAATTATTAATTGTAATTTACATACATTTTGGTTCCAACGAATAATGAGCTCTTTCCTGATAAGGTTAAGTTAAAAGCTGTAATTTTTTTAAATTTAAAACGATTCCTCGTCTAATATGAATGATAAAATTTTAAACTGTCAAATACATGTTGGTTGGTTAATTCTACTTAAAAAATAAATTTCCAAAATATAGAGACATGGTTGCATCAAACATAATTACGACATCAAAATGTTCATCGAATGCTTATTAGAACACTTGAACCATTTCCGTTACTTCACTATGACTAGTTTGGTTAGGTTATGTTACGCTTGTTTAGGTTATGTTAGGTTTGGTTAGGTTATGTTGGATTTGATTAGGTTATGTTAGGTTTAGTTATGAGTCGGCACTGGTGGCGCAGAGCTGTAACCCAGCTACATGGGGACAAAGTGTTTGGGAGATTGTAGGCGATAGGTTCCATGCTCAGTTCTCTTAATACCGACACGGCGTCCGCTCAATGGTTGTCATCAATATAGACACTACTAGAGAAGTCTGGAGTGTCCATGCTGAATGGTAGTCAAGGTTCGGGTGTTGTGTAGAGAAGATAACTAAGTGTCAAACTTGTCAGTTAGCTGAAAATCAGACCAACACTACGTGGTTCGGATTCCACGTAAAGCTGTAGGTCCCATAGTTGCCCTGGCTATTGGGCTATTAATAAATAGTCCTTTCTGAGCTTAGTCAAACTCAGATAGTAACAATGACTACACTCGTTCATCTACACTCATTCATGCCTCATATTCGCCCTTATCTCTACGATCGGCGTCTTAGAGATGAATAATGAATAATGTTATGTTAGTTTTGATTTGGTTATATTCGGTTAATCTAACTTATGGTTCTGCAGATAAAATGCGTTGAAGTACAGGTTAGATGATAGAATATTCATGAATATTTTCCTGTAAATGTTTCACGTTTTTGTAACTGCAGTGAGAAGTACTGACACTAGTAATCGGGCGTGAAAACATTCCTAGTTTAGCCTCATGTTTATTGAATACCCATTTCGTATTGATTGGTCAGACACCACGCTACGTGACCAAACTAACAGAAATGGGCTTATTCAGTATTTACGTTGAAACGATCCCGGTGAGTTTCACCTTAGGCCATTTTCTTTATAGTGGACTTGAGAGCTGACTCTGTGTTCTTCAACACTATTATATTTGTTAATTTTATTGTATTTGTCGATTCAACCAACCTTTTTGGCTAAATTGATAACCAATGAGTGTCTCATAATATATTCAAATTGTTTCTTAATTAGCATAATAAATGTTGGTACATATACAGTACAAGTAAACGTCACACAACACTAATATATTACAATATAAGCACAAAATGCACAAATATATTGCAATACAAGTAAAATATGCACAAATGGTGATGGATAATTATGGTGATGGATTTTAGTGAACCACGCTCACCTTCCTCAGACCAGAGTGATTCACAAAAGAATGGAATTTGGTGTTCAACAACTCAATTTATAGGCCTATTATCACGTGATCGCATTGGCTGCAATCATCAAAATGTCGGCTGCTGTAATATTATTGGCTAGTCCCTATTAGCTTTTACTTCTTTTGTAATGTATTTTCAGCGATTAAAAAAAAACAAAAGTAACAGCCAATAGGGATTAGCTAATAATATCAAAGTAACCACCATTTAGACGGTTTGAGCCAATAATCACGTGATCATAGGCCTATAAATTATGTTGTTGAACACCATTTTCCATTCTTTTGTGAATCCCTCTGGTCTGAGGAAGGTGAGCATGGTTCACTAAAATCCATCACCATAATTGTCCATCACCATTTGTACATATTTCACTTGTATTGCAATATATTTGTGCATTTTGTGCTTATATTGTAATATATTTACGTTGTGTGATGTTCACTTGTACTATAACAAATTCATAATAAAGCAACTGTTGTGGAACATGGTATGTAAAATGTACTAAATTATATCAAATGGTTAAGTTAAACTGTCCTACAATGTAACCTATGTTATGCATTTATAAATATACTTAGGGAAGTTATATAAATAATATTTGGCAACTGTTGACGATGTTATCATAAATTCTGATTATTGCAGACTTGGGCTAAAATCGACTTCTTTAATAAAGAAGCAATTTACTCTTATATATAGTGCACAAGCTTATTTTGAGAGCATGTATTAAGAAACTAATAAAGCCTGGTTTAATTTACTCTATTAATATAAAGAATGAGACTAAATATATTTACATCCGAATGCTTCGATTGATCCTAGCACCTGTTTAGGGTGTAACCCTGGAACAGTTAGCGTGGCTTTTGAAGTGGCGGCTACATTTGATATTAGTCCCTTTAAAAAATTTTCTTATCCAACGATTCAAAAAAATATATATTAGCTTAGTCATAGCCTACTTTATGCCAAAATAACTGAGACATCACCGTAATCTTAAAATTTATATTATTTATTAAAAAACCTGTGTATTGTGATGGGGCAGACACTTTTGGGATACCTAAGCTATTATACAATGTGACTAAAAGATGCTTCTTTAACAAAATGGGATTCTTTTGTACAAAAAAATTTCATATGACTTATTACAAAAGACGTACTAAATATATAACACTGCGAAGTCTGTATTTTCCACTGTGGTTAATTTATGGGGTTTCAATGTATTTTTTTCAAGCAGGCTATCCTTCGGGATTATTGTTTATTTATCGTGTAATTTTATTTTATTAAGTAGATTACTAGATAATGTAGAAATAATTTTGTTTTGTAAGTTTTGTATATAATTATATAATATGTGTTTTGTATATAATTATATAATATGTGTTTTGTATATAATTGTTTGTGCATGTTGAATGTTATTTTAAATTAATAGTGTTTTTCAGGTACCATGTATTTATAATTAGTTAATGTAATCTTATTTCAGACTGATTTTATTATTAATTTTATTGTGTTTTGACAATTTTCGTTGATACCTTGACAGCGCCTAAATGGCTATATTAATTTAACCCTGTTAATATTTTTTTAATATTTAGTAGAAGTTCATTTTGTTGTACTCCATTCTAGGATCTAGGTTAAAACGTAGATAATCATTAAAGTAGATAAGTTTATTAGTTTAAGAACGTAGTTTTATAACATGTTTGTGTAGATGTAATTTAGTTTTTAGCACTTGAAAAAGGTTTGGGTTTTACCAAATCGAAACGTCGTGATTGTTACTTTTCACGTAATAATGGCAAATGTCCAACTACCTTTGTCTCCCTCATCGTAGAAATAATTGTTAATTAAGTACAAATCCTTGTGAAATTGTTAATATAAACTGTTTTATTTAAGTATTTATTGGTTATCATGTTCTATTTTGTTTCAATAAAATTTCTGTATATTGTAGTTTTCTTCCTAAATTTGTAAAATTGTATGTATATATAAATTAAATTAATGGGAAAGTACAAAATATTTATGTCATTTTATGACTGTGTTAAAAACATTGTATTTAAAATTAATTTGTTTTTGTTTTCAACATTTAACTAAAAATTGACATTTTCTTTGTTAGCGTTATTACACTAAAATTAAATTAAAAGTAAATGTCTTTGTTTTGATTTTGAATACCTCACTTATCGTAAAATACAGAATGTTGAATTTGAGTTAACGAAACCTAATCATGCATCTATTAAAGATTTTGAATGTTACTTATGACATAATGTTGTACATTGTCTATAGTAATGCATTTATTCGTTACCGAGCAGATTGGCGTTGCGTGTTGTTTGACACCGTTATTACACTAATAAATGTTGACGTCAGAGCTACCATCTGGTCAATACCCATTAGTGAACATTCAACCTGCTGTATCATTTCTCCTCAACTTTTCATGATTTGACTAATTTTTCCTTACTTTGTACAGTATTCAATTTCTGTTTGGATTAGCTTACAATAATAATATGTTAATATCGATAATATGCGTTAAAACTTAACAGAAAGTTTTAAGATTCTGGAAAAGTGAACTGTTTTAGGCTAAACAAATATTCTGCCAGAAATACGATTTTGCACTTTAATGAAAGTGCACGATTAATATTACTTACTTTCGGTACATAAATTATGTGCACCAAAGTTTGAATGGAGTTTTCTAAGGAACTAAGAGGCCTATGAACAATCAAATCATACCATTATTTTCCCCATTTGTTTGTACTTTATGACATATCCATTTTAAATGTTATATAAAGTTTAAATATATTTGATTCTAGTTGGAAAAACAAAAATCTCCTGGATTTTAACTAGTTTCACAGTACATCAAATTTACACCAATATTACTGAAAACCTCGTATATGTATGGCATTTATATTTTAATATATATTTAATAGGAATGTTTTCTGTAAGTTTTATAAATTTTAGATTTTTTACTTTTCGATTAAAAAGTTACTATCAGTTTTCTGAAACAACGTTTTATTGTCTTCTAGAGGCTGTAAAATGAATTTCTTGGTCTTGTTGCAATACTTATGATATGTATAGTTACAATACATAACTTTCATGTGTAAATTAATGAAGTGGAATTAAATCCATTTAAATACGTTTAAAATACCTTTAAATTGATTTAGATCGTTTTAAAATTATTGCTTTTACCTACGCATATAAAAGTAATATATCGTAACTAAACATGTAATAAGGATTACAACAAGACCAAGTAATTAATTTTACGACCTATAGGTGCCAAGAAAACAGTGTTTCAGAAAATTGATAAGAACTTTTTTTCTTGATATGTAAAAAATTTATAAAACTTATATAGAAAACATCCCCATCAATTAGCAATTAATATATAAGTGCCATATTAACGTGTTTTTGAGTAATAAAAGTGTAAATTTTATGTACTATAAAAAATAGTTAAAATTCAGGTACTTTTTTTGTTCCAAATAAGATAAAAACTATTCAAACTTTTAATACATTTAAAGTTGTATACGTTATATCGAACAAATAAACGAGAAAAACAAAGGTGTAATTTGATTTTTCGTAAGCCTTTTAGTTCTTTAAGAAAAAACTTTCAAATTCGGGTGCACACAATTTCTGAGCTGACATTAGTAAACCTTAGTGTCAATTTAACCACCAGTAATTAAATTGACTAGATTGCTCATCGATATTGTAAAGTTCAGGAATAACCAGTAGTCCACGACCGTGATAGATTGGTAATAAAAATGCAAATTTATTGGTCTTACTGGAACTATCAAACGAAGCAATTAAATTAATTCCAAGGGAAATCAATAATGGTCGTCTTAACTGATGTATTCAGGCCACATCGTCACCAAGTGACTTCTCTACAGATAACGAGATCTTTCCTTATATGAAACTTGGATAAGCCCAAAATTAATTATCCCTTACATGATTATGTATCACAGATATCCTATGTCACGGATATATTATGTATCACAGGTATATTATGTCACGGATATCCCTTAATTATCCCAAAAAATTATGATTGCGTACATCTGATTGAACGTTCAATCTACCGTCGTGGTGGCTCAGTGACGTACGATTCGCACTGTAGAGAGCAACTTGCAAGGTTCAAATCTCGAACTGAGCTGATGGCCAGCCAGTACTTAATTTATTGAATAGGGTTCCCCCAAAGGCTTGTTGGCCATATAACTGACCAATGGTATCCACCGAACCAGTTTGGCCGTAAAGTTTGGTGTTAATGTTTTTATGTATCTTGGGGATTAATAATTAATATAAACAAATGTTGCACAACCTGTAACACAACCTTTTAAGGAGTGTTTCCCTTCTGCATTCGATTAAATTATTATTTAATAATTTTATTAAAATATTATATAATATCATTTTACCGATAGCGGTCACTGCACATACACGAATTATCCTTGATCGCCGGTTTGGCCACAGTTTTATCGACAGATAATCAGTTGGTCACCAGTTTGAGAGAACTAAAGGTTATTAAATGAAAGCTTAAGTATGAATAGTGACTTACCTTTAATCAAAACGAAGGCATAAAGTGTCTAAGGATTATTAATGATAATAATCACATTTTACTACGCTATGATTAATTTATTACTATATATACTAATTGTTCGATACAGTGTAAATTTAAGATTTGATGAAACAGTTTTAGACTACTATCGGATTTAAAAAGCAATGTACTTGTGTTTGAACAGGTGCTTCAAAATAAATACTTATCCGATTTTGTTATGTTGTACACCAAAATGTATCTTATTTAATTCTACGTAATATAATAAAACACAAATAGTGTTTCAAATAATTTAAGAATGTTTATAGTAGGTAGAATAAAAATTTCAAAAAAAAAAATAATAAATATAAGCTAGTGAAACTTCATCCACATGTGAAAAAAGTTTTTTTAGTCTGTAAAAATTCCATAATTTTTAGTCTTAATTTGCGTAAACCCTTATAATCCTAAAAATGGCTGATAATACAAATTTCCAAAATGGTTTAAAAATACTGGATTGAATTATAAAGTAACATTTTAAAACGGTAAAGGCGATAACCAATCTTGCAATTTTATATCACATGATAATATGGCAAACAGACATCGAAGTGTGGTAATTTGCACGACCGGTCTAACCACCGGACGTGGTGTTGCCACGTCATGCAGCAGGACTTTCACCCCGTATTAGGGGCTTATAAGCTGTGAATGACAGATAGACATGTTATAGCTAAAGGCTGATAAATCACTCACAGATATTAGAAATGTGATTAGTACATCTTGCAGATTACAGTAATAAACCTGTTTAAATACTTCCAGGCGCACAATTCAGCAACGCCGTAATGCTCAGTTGAAACTGGTTTTGATTTGCTGGGCCACGCGAAGTACTTACACATGACCAAACATCGAGGTCTGTTGCATTATCATGTGATATAGAAACGCAAGATTGTTTAATCACTCTTATCGTTTTATAATCTTAATTTATTTTTCAGTTCAGTATTTTGAACCTTTTTGGAAGTTTGTATGATCAGCCATTTTTAAGATTGCAAGGGTTTACAAATAGTCCAACAAAAATTTTATAAAAGAGTAAAAATTCTAGACTTCAGACAGACTAAAAAAAACCTTTGTCACATGTGGTTAAACTTTCACTGACTTATCTGTAGTAGTACTGTATGTGTTTTATACATTTTTGAACTTTACTCCAAAATTGCTAAAATTTCGTGTTTTTATTCTACCCACTATAATAACTGTACGTGTGTTATACGATATTACGTAGAATTAAATAAGCTAAATTTAGATTTGAAACACAAAGAAATCTGATAAATATTTTTGCAGCATAGGTTCAAACTCGAGTAAATTATTTTTTGATTCTGACAAAACAATTTGTTTATTGGCATCTTACTAGAAATTGAATTAGAAGGAAACTTCTATTAATTATCAGCATTGGTACATAGTGCCATTGTACCAAGTAAAACTCTTTCACTTGATTGAAAAACAATACCCACATCTACAAGATTCAAAATGTCTGGTAGATTCTTAAAACATTATTACCTCTTGTTTTTCATTTTACAAACAAAGATAAATATGCAATTTATTTTATCATACATAAGATAACTAAATGATCTACATACACGAACCAGTTAATATTAAGTAATTCCTTAACGATAGAAAATTTTAATTTTGAAAAAATCATTTTGAACTAGTTTGTTTTTAAGTTTCTGTGCGGTACAGTTTTATGAGTAATGCGTAATGCCCATTCAAACTTTATGATTATAAATTGCCTCATAATTTTAAAATATGAGATTATATATTTAGCAGCTATTTTAAAGTAACTAATTGTATGCTGTAAATCAAAGCATATATATTTATCACATATAAACTATCGCATAAAATAATTTCTGCCAACAACACATTCTTTTTTATAATTATCTGAATTCAAACGGTTTTATTTATTTTAATAATAACAAATAAAATTATATAACTAATTGAATGATTAACAGATTATATGGTGAATTTAGGAAGCAGACTTTACCAACATTTTAGAAAGTGTGTGAAACAGATTGTCTTATCAGTCTTTATGTTGGTCCTTTATGTTCTAACAAGCCACTCCCAGTGTTCTATATCCATGTTCATTATTAGATGCTGCATTGTTCTTTAGGAGGCAACTTTTATCCAAAGTATTTAGAATGTGAGTTGGAGTGCCTTATTGATAATTGTGTGGGTATCACTGCCATGTCCTTCATGTCACAAACCTTTCACTCTCAGTGATCTATAATCTAAGTACATTATCAAATAGTATAACAGATTTAAGAGATAACTTTATCGTTTTATTCTTATAAGAGAGAAGCTTTATCGTTAGTTCACTACCACTTGATAAATATTCTATCGCTCTAAACACTGTTCCCTGCTCACTTTTATATCCAATGTGGTATTTCTTATCCGCTAGGAATCTGATATCACTGGTCTTGTCTTATCGCTTTCCGAGAACTTACACACGGAGAGCTCATTCGGCGGTAAGTCAATCATTGGATTTACCAGTTAGATCACCTTCAGTAATGACCTAACCTGATATAACCTAACCTAACCTTCATTGCGATGAAAAAAGTATGTTGTAGTGAAGTAATGATAAAATTAGTGGTAGTGAATCAATCCGATAACTTTAAATCAAAATACTGGGATTGTGAGGCAGAGTAAGTTATCGATTTTTGTTTGGGTTTCACAGCCCTGTCCTTCATTCCACAAACCTTCCACTTTGAGTTATATATAAACCATGTGCATTATTAGATGCTTAAGTGGTTTTGGAATGCAACTTTTATGCAAAATACCGGGAGTGTGGAGCAGAGTAAGTTATCGATCTTTGTGTGGGTGCCGCTGACCTTTCCGTCATGCTCTAACCTTCCACTCCCAGTTTCCTATAAAACATGTGCATTTGTTTAACCGCTCATATATAACTTGTTTTGTATACAAACATGAAAGGATTTTATGTATGACATTAAACCCATTTGAAACGTTGATAGTTACAACTATGTGGATCTAAAATATTTGTTTACTAACAGGTTGAATATTACTTCAAGTAGCCTTCTTTGAAATATGTGTATATGTTAATAACTTTAACACTTAATCTTGATACTTGTAATTACTAGTTTAGAAAATATAACTTCATACTATCATTAATGGGAAACTGAAAGACACATCGATTCTATGGTAAAATTGTGTGCCCTTTAGGAGGCTATGGAAGACGGTCAATTTAATTATCTCGCTTGCAATTATATGTGGTATTTTTAACGTTTTCTCCACTACCAAATTATACAAATTCATAAATTATTACAGTAACGCTATACTAAAAAGTACTTGACATTTTAAAAATTTTTATTTATTTTTTTATGCATGGCACATCATGCTATTCAAAAATCTAAATAACTCCACTTTCTTTGATAATTATGTTCCAGTTGCCCTTATTTAACTGTCAAATGATAATAGTGTGATGTATAATATGACGATAAAAATACCGTCCATGCTTAAAGGAAAAGACACCAAAGATAAAATTATCTTTAATGAAACTTTATTGGTTATTAATAAATATCTAATTTAATTATTCTTATACATATATATGTATATATGGGTGGTTGAACCAATATAAATGTACGTGTATGGGGGTGGGTCAACATCAAAAGTGTATAGACGGCCAGGTAGGTCATTATCATTCTGAATGTATGGGCGTGTTTGGTGGTCAATACTACAATACGTTTTTGGGTGGGTGGATCATTATCACTGTACGTATATGGGTGGATGGGGAGGTCAATACTACAATACGTTTTTGGGTGGGTGGGTCAATATCACACTATACGAGCTCATGGGTGGTCGTATTTAAAGGCTTTTATAACTTGGTAGTAAAATTACTTATCTGTAAAGTGTTTTGAAACTGTGATTTGTCATTACTAAATACAACAATAATGCTAAGTAATTTACGATTTACATGAAATGCTGAAAATTCGGATAAACTTAAATATTTTATGGATATAAAAATATCATTGCTAAAAGAATATTTGTAAAGTAATCATATAAAATATAGATAAAAATAGAACGTGTCTCCAATGTTGAGTAGTGAGCAAGAATTGAGTCTTCAAAAACAGACTTGAGTTTACCATATAGATGTAAGGTCTTAAATCTGAAGGGAAGATTTACAGTGTACTGAAATGCTTCTGGGAGTAATATACCAATGCAAGTCTGACAATGGCAGTGATTGAAGAGAAACACTCTGCGTTGGTGATATGTTTCAAAGCCCGACGATATTAACAACAGACAGTGGAGTTTAGGAAATAAATTGGCATACTCCTCTCTAGTGTAGTTGCGTTTGAATTATTGGAAACTATTATTTTAAACTATTAATTAGATTTGAATGGACCCAAAATAATTTAAAATTTAGTTCTAAGGATTATTTTATCATAATAAAAATCTTATTATTATCCATGTATTCAACAGTTAAGACAGTTAAGTTTTACGATTGCGTTTTTTTCTTCAATATTAAAACTTTTAGGAAATTATATACAAGAAGTTTATATACAATTTATAACCAAGTTAATTAACAGAACAATATTTAATACTGCAGTAAAATAACTAATATTTGTATATTAAACGTACATATTTATTTATGTATGGACCGGTGGACTAATGCCACTGTGCTTGTATGGGTGGGTCAAACATTAACACTGTAAAAGTAACTTTCAACCAATCAAGTTCGGAGACATGACAGAGCCGACATTCTCTCGCTGTTGTTTGCAAACCCGCTTCAACCAATCTAATTCTGTTTGCTACCTGGCATGGACAATAGCACAGGTAACTTGGCATACTTGACTGTAAGACTACAATTTAATATTAACCCTTCAACCAATCGAGCTCCGGTGGCTCCCTAATACAGACAAATGACAGAGCTGATATTGGCTCACTTTTGGCAATACAACTACTATCTGTTGTAAACCCTTCAACCAATCAAGCTCGGGTGGCTCCCTAATACAGACAAATGACAGAGCTGACATTGGCTCACTTTTGGCAATACAACTACTATCTCTTGTAAACCCTTCAACCAATCAAGCTCGGGTGGCTCCCTAATACCGACAAATGACAGAGCTGACATTGGCTCACTTTTGGCAATACAACTACTATCTTCAGTAAACCCTTCAACCAATCAAGCTCTGGTGGCTCCCTAACACAGGCAAATGACAAGTCTGACATTGGCCCACTTTCGGATGCACAACTACTAACTATATCTTGTAAACCCTTCAACCAATCAAGCTCGGGTGGCTCCCTAATACTGACAAATAACAGAGCTGACATTGGCTCACTTTTGGCTGCACAACTACTATCTCTTGTAAACCCTTCAACCAATCAAGCTCGGGTGGCTCCCTAACACTGACAAATGACAGATCTGACTTTGGCTCACTTTTGACAGTACAACTACTATCTCTTGTAAACCCTTCAACCAATCAAGCTCGGGTGGCTCCCTAACAAAGACAAATGACAGAGCTGACATTGGCTCACTTTTGGCTGTACAACTACTATCTCTTGTAAACTCTTTAACCAATCAAGCTCGGGTGGCTTCCTGACACAGACAAATGACAAAAGTGGCATTGGCCTATTGTTGGCTGTAGGACTACAATTGACTATGACTCTTCAATTAATTAAGCTCGGGTGGCTCCCTGACATGGATAAAAGACGCACTTGGCACTTGCTTGCTGTGATTAGTAGACCATCGCTCTACTACAATACGATGCAATACTCTACTTTAGGATCAGTACGTAAAACAATGCTATTAGTATGATCTCGAAGGGCACAAAGGTATTGCGTGAACTCATTACGATTATAGTTTTGCTTCGATAACCAAAGTATAGTTCTCTTTTTGTACATTTTATCCAGTCGTAATGTATATATTTCAAGAAACTCAGTGCCTCACTTGAAATATTGTGATTGCTCGAGAAAGATTACTTTACATTGCTCATTGAATTTGCAAAATGAAATAATTTGCTTTCATCTAACTGTGTTTTATCTTTATATTTTATATCTGCTATATTGTCGATATTACATAATTAGTTTTTTACAAAGAAAACACATGGTTAGACACCTATATTATTAAAGTTCACAAGAGGTGTGAGCTCCTGAAATTTTACTGAATAATTACACCAAAAAATCGTCCTTATTTTGGTACTGTTGAGTTCGAATAAAGATCGTACATTATAAAGAAGCTAAAAAAACATAAATAAAATAAAAATAATTGTTGTTTAGTTTTATCAACTTCAAATATATTATAATGACAAATCAAGATAGCTCAATGTTTTAAACGATTGTTTATTACACCAATAAACGAGCCAAGACGTGACTAAACTATGAGAGAAATGTTATTCAATATATACTCTAATACTTTAGAAAATGGTGAAAATTATTTTGGAATTCTCCATTAAGCAAACTCTTATACTAGAGCACCTAATAGCAATTTACAGCCCCTGAAACAAGTTCCCGGTAATTCCGCTATAAATAATCATACACATTGTAGTACATAAGTAAATGTTTACTGTTAATTACCGGATAGATGAAACAAGAGAAACCTGCAGTACTCACAAGTTACACTTAATAGTATTGCCGTTTTTGGGCACGCAACAATTTACCAAGTATAAAAATCTGTTTTCTTTTCTTAAAAACTCCTAGTTAAAATGCAACCTTTATATACAGTAAGCATTTTCATAAATCACGGAAAGCACTACATGTTTCTAATGAAAACACTGAAATCAGCCAGCTGTCTTTAGAGAGTGTCAATTTTAGGCATATTTAGAGAATACAACTAACACATTTTGTTATAACACAAAACACAGAATATTGTCTTTACTTAAACTGTAACCCAGCTACCTTATACTGATTTTTTTGTGGAGATTGTAGGTGATAGGTTATATACTCGGTCCTCTTTATACCAACTTGGCATCCGCTCAATGTTTGCCATCTATTAGAGACACTAATAGAGAAGTCTATGTAGTCAGATTCAAGTGTAGGGAAGAGAAGTTTGTATTTGAATTGTCATTTAGCTGAAAGTCAGATCAATACTATGTGGTTTGGATTCCACGTTATCAGTAGGTTCCATAGTTGCCCTGACTATTGGGCTATTAACAAATTGTTCTTTTTAATGAGCAAACAACCTTCTTTAGTAGCTTAACAATGACCACACTCGTTCAGCTACAGTCATCAAACTTATTCGCTCCTCACATTCCCCATATCTCTACGATTTCAATGATAAACTTAAAAAATATAAATAGTTAAATCGTTATTCTCAATAATTCATAACAGTTTTAAATACTCATTTTGTAATTTACCTGTACTATGCTAACAATTGCTATGCTAACAAGACTAGGTCCATGTCCTATGATGTTACATTTACACCCTTGTAGAAAAATATATCTAATTTAACCACTATACTAATAACAAGAAATATATAAAATTTTATTGCGTATTAGTGTTAGATAAAATGATCTTATTGTTCAATTGTCTACACTGCCAAGAAAGCCAGTCACACAATTGTCCAGGAAGAGTAATTTATATTCATTACTCTCTCTAGATTTTGTTGAGGCAAAATTGGTTCACCCGAAAAAGACCTAGAGATAAATTAAATATATCCTGCCCGCGGTTATTTGCCTGTCAGGGGACAATGAGTGTCATACATTCGTGAGGGGAGTACATTTCAGTGTAATTACATCGCTCACGTGACAAGGAGTGGGGACAATTCCGTAATGGGCCAGGACTAGGTGTGGTTTCATTTCAAACTTGTTTACTCAATATTTTAATATAACACTGGCTTTGTTTTTTCATAGAGTTGGGTTGTGGGAGTGTAATACACTATGGCGTAATGGTATGATTAAAGGATTTACTTGTATGGAGAGAGGTTAAGACAGGAGAGAGAGAGAGAGAGAGAGAGAGAGAGAGAGAGAGAGAGAGAGAGAGAGAGAGAGAGAGAGAGAGAGAGAGAGAGAGAGAGAGAGAGAGAGAGAGAGAGAGAGAGAGAGAGAGAGAGAGAGAGAGAGAGAGAGAGAGAGAGAGAGATTGGTTTATAAAATAAAATAAAAAAACAGGAAAAAACAAAAACAGGACACTTTCTTGCCCACAGTGAACTCCTCAGTGTGGCAGTTGCATGCATTTATTACTAATCAATAAGACGCGGATCGTAGAGATATAGGTGACTATTAGGAGTGATTAGTAACTATGAACAAGTGTAGTATTTTACTAACTAAGACTGACTGTTCCTAAGAAAGATCCATTGATCAATAGCCCATTAGCCAGGTCAGCCAAGAGACGTACAACTTTACGTAGAATCCAAACCACTTATTATTGGTCTGATTTTCATCTAACTGACAGTTAATTGTCTTTAATATACAAAATCCAGTCTCTGACTACCAACCCTACACGGACACATCATATGTCTCTAGTAGTGTCCACGTCGATGGAAAATATCAAGGAGATATCATATTAGTATTAAGAGGGTCGAGTTTCAAACATATCGCCTACAATCTCAACACTTTGTCCCCATGTAGCTGGTTTAGAGCACTAGGCCTCTAGTGCCGACAGGTGTTATAGTGATGTAACCTATATACTTATTATTAATCTATAGTAATAATTACAAATGTTATTATTGGGGATTTGTCATTCACATATTGAAGTGGAAAACTAACTACTCCATACGATTACTACCCAACGCTTCTAACTCAACACATCTCCAGCGCAATAGTGGATGCAACCCTTGTTTTTTTTCTTCTATGTAGTTTGTATATCAACATTAATTTAAAATAACATTCACAACATCAAATTTGTATTTCTCTCATTCTTTAAAATAATCACTTATAAATATTTACGAATAGTAATTAATACTTTTTAATCTATAATGATTCAAATATATTCTATTATTATAATTTCTTATCAAATGGAAAACTAATAACTGAACAGTTAAAATTGAAGTCGTTTTGGAAGATTATCGCAACATTGTTTTCGTATGAAAAAATATAAACAGTAACATCAAATAATAGAATATAAGTAAATTTCACACGTTTAACTTTTATTTGTTTGTAGGTAAAAATAAATTATTTCTTTTACCTATGTCTATGGTCATACTTCATACTTACTCTATACTCTATACTCTATACTCTATACTTCATAGGCATTAAAAATACCTATGAAGTATTTTTAAGGTTGACATTTTTTTCATGACTCAGGATAAGAGGAGTGATACTATAGCTTTTACTATCTCCCATATGCGTTAGCATAGAAAAAGTAATGTGATAAAAAAAAAAAATTATTTAGAAGTTTGTCTAAAAATCCATTTTAGGGTCCCCCCCCAAAAAAGAAAAATCGTTTTGGATGCTGTCGTATGTGAGTATGTCTGTGTGTATGAACACTTCACTGGAGACCAAATGGATGATCAATTTTTTGAAATTTGGTATGATGGTGTATTTAGCTAATATCTCTAGACTATTTTTTCGTTTTTTAATTATTTTATGGGCAAAAAATATACAAAAATGGAATTTTTTCAAAACAGCTCTAAAGATTTCGATTAAATTTACAGAAAGATGTGAATTACAATCCATAATAGTTTAGTAAAATCCATATGTCTATAACTTGACCAATTTTTTCGATATGGCAAAAAAACTTATTTGGAAATCAAATTGGTAGTTTTTAAAGTTTTGATTTTTTAGTTTTTAATATGGGAGAAAGTGTTTGCCAATGCATTGGAACCATTTGTTTGGTTTTGTATTATTTTGTATGTTTCTTATACAGTCCGAGAAAATAAATTATAACGGCTGACTGATATAATTGTATCTTATTGGAAGTAAAAATGTTTTATTAAATAATAAAACCAAATAAATAATACAACAATACAAATTAACTGAACGTATAGCAGTAAAAGTGGACAGTTTTGAAAAGAATTGGAATTGGCATTGTATGTCACTCGGCTATCTCCAGAGATTTAAAATCAAACCAAAGCTTTTGTCTGTGAACAATATCATTCGTTGAGAACTGATTGGAAAAGGTTTTCCTGTAAGTTTATAATCCGGGTTTTCAGTAAAATCATATTTTAAACTAAACTGGATACAGGAAATTGTATTAAAGATCTATGGAGTAATTTATACGTAATATACACGTTTCCTATCCTTGTTTATTTATAGGTTTTATTCTTAATTATTCTATATTAATAAAATCAATGGTTTTATGAATATGTTAATTTAAATACATAAATTAGTTTTAAAATTTAAATTTTTACAGATTTTTATTTAAAGAAAGTATGAGTGGGACAGTTCAAATGGTGTATTTGTGTATTTTTTTAGTGTTAATTTTATTTTGTATGAACCGTTTGGATTATTAACGTAAAGGATAAATTAGACTTAATCATTAAAAAATACTTCTGAACACCCTCCAAATGTACCTTCCTAGCCTTCCAATACCATCGTGCGTGTATGGGTGGCTGGGAGGATCTATACAACTATATGTGTAGAAGTGGGTGGGAGGACCAATGCCACCGTATTTGTAAGGTGAGAGGGAGGGTCTATACCACCGTATGTGTACAAGTGGGTGGGAGGGTCTATACCACCGTATGTCTACAAGTGGGTGGGAGAGCCAATATCTTTATATAGGTCCAAGTAAGTGGGAGGGTCTATACCACTATACGTGTACAGATGGGTGGGAGGGGTCTACCACCATATGTGAACCCATCATATGTGGGAGGACCAATACCACCGTTTTTGTAAATGTGAGAGGGAGGGTCTATACCACCATATGTGTACAAGTGGATGGGAGGGCTAATATCACTATATGTGTACAAGTGGGTGGGAGGGTATATACCACAGTTTGTGTATAATTGGGTGAGATGACCAATACCACCATATTTCTAAAGGTAAGAGAGTGGGTCTATACCACCGTATGTGTATGATTGGGTGAGAGGACCAATATCACCGTATTTATAAAGGTGAGAGAGAGGGTCTATACCACCGTATGTGTATGATTGGGTGAGAGGACCAATATCACCGTATTTATAAAGGTGAGAGAGAGGGTCTATACCACCGTATGTGTATGATTGGGTGAGAGGACCAGTATCACCGTATTTATAAAGGTGAGAGAGAGGGTCTATACCACCGTATGTGTATGATTGGGTGAGAGGACCAATATCACCGTATTTCTAAAGATGAGAGAGAGGATGTATACCACCGTTTGTGTATAATTGGGTGAGAGGACTAATACCACCGTATTTTTAAAGGTGAGAGTGAGGGTCTATACCACCATATGTGTACAAGTGGATGGGAGGGCTAATATCACTATATGTGTACAAGTGGGTGGGAGGGTATATACCACCGTTTGTGTATAATTGGGTGAGATGACCAATACCACCATATTTCTAAAGGTGAGAGAGTGGGTCTATACCACCGTATGTGTATGATTGGGTGAGAGGACCAGTATCACCGTATTTATAAAGGTGAGAGAGAGGGTCTATACCACCGTATGTGTATGATTGGGTGAGAGGACCAATATCACCGTATTTCTAAAGATGAGAGAGAGGATGTATACCACCGTTTGTGTATAATTGGGTGAGAGGACTAATACCACCGTATTTTTAAAGGTGAGAGTGAGGGTCTATACCACCTTATGTGTACAAGTGGGTGGGAGGGCCAATGCCAATATATGAGTATAGCTGTGTGGGGGTGTTCACTAGAAATCAGCACTTATTTAATATTCATTATTTATCTCTAAGACGCCGATATAGAGATATGAGTGAATATGAGGGGTTAATGAGTGTGATGAGTGTAGATGAACTTAATATGTGATGTAAAAGTCAGATGCGTGTCTGGAGATAAAAATGTGAAGAATAAGGCAGTATCCTGTTTTAATGTAAGGATGGACTATTTTTATAAAGCAGTTTTGTGTAAAAAATTTAAAAATATTTTAATAACTATACCTACTAATAATTCAAACGTGTATAGTTGATAGTTTACTTATATTTAATTTAATAACGATTCCGACTTAAAATGAGTGCAGTAACAACTGACTGAAGCTCTGACGCTTGATTATGCCGTAAAAATGTTTCGTCTGGAATCCTACAACTTATAAACAAAAAGAAAAAATTTGCATAAGAATATATAAGAATAAGAAAGTATAAGAAAAAGAAATATAAGCATAAGATACTCCACAATCATAAAGTTCAATCAAGTAGGTTATTAGACAGGTGCATATAAAGAACTGAAACGAAAAGTGACGTGTTACTTCCTACCGTGCTAGTTCCACCCTGTCGAAAGGTGACGTGTTACTTCCTACTGTGCTAGTTCCACCCTGTCGAAAGGTGACGTGTTACTTCCCACCGTGCTAGTTCCACCCTGTCGAAAGGTGACGTGTTACTTCCCACCGTGCTAGTTCCACCCTGTCGAAAACCGTGCTACTTGCCACCATGTTCCAAGAAGCGCCTACCTGTCTTGAACTCAAGTATACTACAGTGTCTCCTAGCCCCGCGGGTGATGTAGTTGTAGTAAACCAAACGAATTTTTCATGATCGGACAATGGTTAGTAATAAATATTATATAGACAAATGGGATTATTCTTGTTACGTAACATATACATACAAAAAGTTATACGTTTAGCAGAATGCGAAATAAAATTACGAGATTGTAAAATTAAAAAACTAACGCATTATAAAATGTAATATGCAGCTATTGAAAATAATAAGCAAATAACATATCATCTTATAGCTGCTTAGTTTTGAATTGATTAAAAAGACATATTCTAGCTATAGCAGGGTATTTCGTTATATCGTCTTGTTGGTTTTACCCGCTTGTATGCTACTAAACCGATTAGGCATAAATTCTTCAAACCAAGTGTGGCTATATACGAAGCGGCTTCTCAACTTTATCAGTTTGTGTAAATGCACAAATAATCAAATTTCTAAATAATCTGTACAATACGTCTGACTTGCCTAGTAATCAGCCGTTAGATGAATGTCGTAATTTTTAAATAATCTTTTTATATACATAACAATTTACATTTGCAGTCTTTAAAATTGACTTTGGCTTTCTTCATATGTTTTTTGTACTCATTACATTCTCATAATTTCAGAGCTGTGTTTTTTTACTATAATTTTGCTATGTATCCTACCTAGCAGACGAATGCATTTGAAAAGATTTTATTCCACATATTTTTCTATACGTTAATTAATCTTTTGTCAATTTCAACATATTTTTATTTATTTTCCTAGGCTAAAGACCAAATTCTGCTGACATTAGCTTCACCTTCTTAATTTTTCTAATGAACAGGTAAACGTTAGATTCATACCGATGGAGTAATTTAGTTGTGAGTTCCACCCTTCCTCCTTTTTTGTCCTGTGTCTTTGTCCTAACGCACTCTACATACGAATAGGGATAGAAGGGGTTTCAATCCACTGATCTGTGAAATATAGTAGAAATTGTCTTAATTTGTTATTCTTTGGATGGTTCCCCATGGTTATACGGAAAGCATATTCCACTTTTTCTAGGGAAGATATACAAGAGCTGCACGCCCACACCATCTACATAACTTTCTGATATCTTAATTTTAATTGTACTCTAGGGTTATTCTCAAGCCCGTAACCTTTTTCCACGAATATTGATTAAAATTATATGTCTTGTCACTTTAGTAAAAAAAACTTCATCCCAAGCTTCCTGAACAGCCGATTCAAAGTCGATTTTTTTATAATATCATACTCTGCCATTATATAAGCAAGAGTCATGGGTGTGTATCCGCTCTTTCCGCTTCTCATTTCTAAGAAATGGTACCTGTCAACCCTCGTCAAGAGACTAGGTGGTAAGTAGCACGGAATCAAACAAAATAACCGCGAAAGGTGTTGCCATTGTAACGAAAGGTTAATATCACGTCATTGAACGTAGCAGTCAAAACCTCTTTGTAGTTCCAACAGTCGTTGTATGAGCACTCAGATGTAAAGTCAGTAAATAAATATAATATATGGTACTTAGGAAAACAACAAATATGCAGGCATTGTTGAGAAATGTATACTAACAGTAAATCACGATGAAATATTATCTGTTTATTATTATTATTTTTTTTTTTTTTATTTTTATTCTGTTTTCAACTGATGATGGTCTTTCGAGACAGAAATCGATCTTGAACATTAAAAACGCCCAACAAAGATTGCTAAGTGCTGTTCTTCATATATATAGAAATATTATCATAAAAAATCGTTCAGTATCGCTACATTTCACTCTGAGTGAATCTGAACTGAAAGTGAGCTTAAAATACCAAAATTATTTACTTATTTATGTCGCTATTTCTTTATTAATTAGAAATATTCAGAATAATCAGTAGTAAATTTAAAGTCAGTAGGATACCTTAGAAAAAAACTCCCATTTCAGTAGAAGTT
This sequence comes from Stictocephala bisonia, assembly GCA_035578905.1. Classification (NCBI taxonomy): domain Eukaryota; kingdom Metazoa; phylum Arthropoda; class Insecta; order Hemiptera; family Membracidae; genus Stictocephala; species Stictocephala bisonia. The sequence goes on from JAQJVL010000006.1 coordinate 5,807,303, forward strand.
TTTAACCTCAGCTCTTCGTTTACGTAATCTAAAAAGTCGTTTTAAATCTACTGTCTTATTTCGCCACGAATATTTTTCAAATTTGTACAAACCTTTAACCAGCTTGTCTTAACTTGTGGTTATCATAATTGAAAAGGCTTTAATAAGATTATCAAATCAAGTTTCATCGTCCTACAGCAAATGTTTTGATCGAAATTCCTTTCTTCATCAACACTGGAGAATAACTTTCAAAGCAGATTTAAGATATTATGTTTTGAGCACACCTGTGAGTGTTTTTGGAATTCACATTACGAAAGTTGTGTTAGCCTAAATTACTGTTAGACAATATTGTGCAATATAGATCTCAGAATGTATGAAAGTTAATCTATAATACATTCTGAGTCACACTTTTTTTTCATTTACTCATACACTGTCAGGAGCAAATCGTCATTCTTGTTCATTATAGTCTGTTCAGTTTGTAATGAATTTTTGCTCTTATTTCAATCAACAACTTCACTCCCTTTCACCTCTTTTTGGCCCTTTAAATGTAACCAGGGAACTTGGTCATTAATAATAAACGTTATGTACCATAAAGACGTGAGACAAAAATTCCATGACACAATGAACCTCGAATTCTACGAGATAAATCATTAATTGTAAAATTATAAAAGTACATACAAAACTTGAATGGCCTGTTTACAAACGTGATAAACTAGGGTAACTAAAGGGCATGCGCAGTGTATTAGGCAAACTAAAGCGCATGTGCAGAATGTCGACAGTGGTGCTGTGACGTCACTAGAACGCATGGCCCGTAGTTAACTGGCTAATCTCGGTAATTGATTTAATATCCTGATATGTATAAGTTATATGTCAAATTAACTACCAAAAAAATACTTTTGTAAATTTATATTTGGTACTTTTTGTTATATCACAGAGTTTTTTACTTAGCGGAACACGTAATTGTACGTACTAAAAATAAAAGTCACAAAATACATTTCAATAAAAACACAAAATGTACAGGTATACTACAATATAAGCACATCTGCACTAATACTAATACTACAATACAAGTACAAAATGTACAAAGCGATTTTTTTGTTAATCCCTCTGGTCTGAGGAAGGTAAACGTAGTTTGCCAAAATTCATCACCACGTTTCAAAATACATCAAATTCAAGTACAAAATACACGTATTCGTGTATTTTGTACTTGTATTGTAGTATTTTAGTGAATGTTGTGCTTATATTGTAATATATTTATATATTTAGGTACTTATATTGTAGTATATTTCTGATTTTTGTACTATAATTTTAATACATTTGGTTTCTGTTGCTTTCACTTGTACTGAAAAGTAATATAAAATAACGGTAGTAATATTATTATAGTAATAGCGTCTACTTTGACCTATAAAGGTGTTTGACCTACCAAGGTAACGAAGTTCCGTACTGCCCCGGGTGATAGTTTGATGCACGTGTTAAATAGAGCGAGCTATTATTCACTACAAATGACTTGGCTGTTGACAACTAACTTGTTCATAGTAGTTGAGGTGATTGTTTGAACTTTGAACACCTGTGGCTTCATTTCGTTTGGTTCCTAGTGCAGGGTGATAAAGTTTGTTACAAACAAGCGTTATATTAATAGACAATCATGTTTTAACCTTCAATTTAACTCAGAGCAATGTGTGATTTATTTATGTTAGTTTGCTAAAATATAAGTTTAAAATAATAATTGAAATAAAACTTATTTTTTTTAATTTTTTTCAATGTCAGTGAGATTTTACAATCTTGGTTATGTGTAATGGAGGTCATACTATGTTCTATAAAATGCAAGTAAATTGAATATAGCAAAATAATTATGGAATAAAATAATATAACAGTAAGAATATACAAATATATTTATTTATAGATCTATACTAAAACTTAATGTTTAAATGTACAGAATTTAATGTTTTATGGAGTTCATATTTGTTGTATTTTTAAAACGAATAATTACGTAGTAGGCCTATAATATGTATGTTTTGAGGTAGCTTCCATAGCTGTGAGATCATAAAATCGTGACAGTCCAGCTACCAGACTTGTTGCTCGTTTAGAACTACCCAGGGGATACGTACAGCTTTAAAGAATTGATGTGCACGCAAAAAACATCACATCCCAAGTCATATGATTGCAAGGAGTATCAACACAATGGATCATATAGTTACAGAGTGCCCCTGCACTCTTTTACAGAGGTTAGACAGCATACACAGAATCAGTGAGGCAGGTCTTAGATGGCTCAATAGATTGGATTTAGTTTTGTGACAGGAGATCACTTTAAATTTGTGTTTAAAAGACTTTCTAATTAAATGCAATCTTGACTATTGGATATTTATCCAAATATACATCACAGCTTTAAAATTAACAAATGTTAGCTGACAAAAAACTATACTAATTTATATATATATACCATACTATATATGTATTGTATTTACAAAAATTTTATATAGTATATACTACTATACAACATTTTTTGTTTCAGGTACTTCTAACTTCTTTTACTGAAATGGACTTTTAGTAAGTAAAATGTGATTGATTGATTTATATTAATCATTATAAATATCTTTATAATATATAGAAAATAAATAAAAAAGTAGCCCAGTTAAAATATTGTGAATCGGACTAAAATACGTTGACCGCAATTTCTTTTTACTTAATACTTGATGTAGTCTAGTTGAAGGAGGGGAGTGCCAGATTTATAATTTTTATTTTAAAAATTAAATATATGTGTAAAAAGCAATATGTTTTTGGTTGTGAACTATGCTCGAAGCTAACTTTCAACTATTAGTTTCTAAAATGTAAGTTAAATTGTACTATTAAATGTTTTTATTACTTCATATTAAATGTATTAGTTTTATATCAGCTTTGTAGGTGGAATAGTTATGATAAACAATGATTTACTTTGTTTGGGGAGTATTCCTGAGAACATAATACTCAAATTAAGTTTAGTGGTTTATTTATAAAAATTAAAAAAAAACACACAAATAAAGAATTTGTTTGAATTGACTATTATGAACTACCTCAATATCCAGTCGAAAGTACGTGTTAAAGAACTTTTTCTTTTATACATAAGTATACATGTTGTAAAATAAAACAATAGACGTGTACAGTTTTATAAATTAAAAAATAAAATTACATTCTAAGATATGATATTTTTTAATTATAAAATAATTTATATATTTAAGGTAATTATTGTACATCATAATTTATTAACTGATTGAAACTGTTGACTACTCAAGTAGAAACTTAATTATTATTAAATTATATACACATGACTTGTACTAGTAACATGTGAGAGGTAATATTTGCCAATCACTCTCTTGTATTTTGTGTGCAATTAGCAACAATGCTTTATTATTGAATTTTTTTAGCTAGCAATAATTGTAGCACAGAATCTATAAATAGGTAATGAATTGAATTCATGTATCTATTTATACAAATGTTAGTGTGGAGATTTATTGAAATAATATAACGTTTATTATCTTTATATTAATTTTATTTATGTTCTCACGATTCATATTTTAGACGCTGACAGATTGATCATATTTTAAGGCGAATATGAATGATTTAGTATTTAATAATCATCCGTTTATAATCAGGGTAACACTCGATTAGTAACTTATTTAATCAAATTATAAATTGAATGATTACTAAATAGATTTGGTCCGGTATTAACTTCAGAACTATTAAATTTGTTTATTTATTCCAACAGCTGATTAATGAAACTATTATAAACAATTAGTTGTCAAATTGGTATTGCCTTAGATGTTGCATTGATATTTCTTAGAATACCTGGGGTATCCTGATGGAACTTCAAAATAAAGATAGGCCTATGTGTTATTAACCAGAGACCCTAAGAATGTCCACGCAACATTTCAGATGAACGGGTTTAGTAGTTTTTGCGTGATTGAATAACACAAGCAAGCACGCGTGCGCGCGCGCGCACACACCACACACACACACACACACACACACACACACACACACACACCCCCATATACGTACATTGGTAAATACAGTAAACAATAATTGTACCTTTCAATTTTACAATTATGTTTTGGAAATTATCAACAAGCACAGTGGTACTAAAATTACAAGTACAGTGGTATTGATCCACCCACCCACCCATACATACACTTACAGTGGTATTGACCTACCCACCCACCAATACATATACGTACAGTGATATTGACCCACCACCCACCCATACATACACGTAAAGTGGTATTGTCCCACCCACCCACCCATACTTGCACGTAGAGTGGTATTGATCCACCTACCCATATACGTACACTGCTATTGTCCCTCCCACCCACCCACCCATACATACACTTACAGTGGTATTGACCCACCCACCCACCAATATATATATACGTACAGTGATATTGACCCACCACCCACCCATACATACACGTAAAGTGGTATTGTCCCACCCACCCACCCATACTTGCACGTAGAGTGGTATTGATCCACCTACCCATATACGTACACTGCTATTGTCCCTCCCACCCACCCACCCATACATACACTTACAGTGGTATTGACCCACCCACCCACCAATACATATACGTACAGTGATATTGACCCACCACCCCCAATACATATACGTTCAGTAGTATTGACCCACCCACCCATACATATAAGTACAGTGGTACTGACCCATCCACCCATGCATATACGTTCAGTGGTACTAACCCACCCACCCATACATACACGTATATTGGCACTGACCCACCCACCATTACATATCCGTACAGTGGTATTGACCCACCCACCCTTACATATATGAAAGTGGTACTGACCCACCCACCAATACATATACGTACAGTGGTACTGACCCACGCACCCATACATATACGTTCAGTGGTATTGACCCACCCACCCTTACATATATGAAAGTGGTACTGACCCACCCACCAATACATATACGTTCAGTGGTATTGACCCACGCACCCTTACATATATGAAAGTGGTACTGAACCACCCACCCATACATATACGTTTAGTGGTATTGGTGCTTGACTTATAAAAAAATAACAAAATTCTATAACGAGTAAGTTTTTTAAATACCTACCAGATGATACTATTTGTAATGTAAATCATCCTCGTACATTGAATAATGTAAGAGTGTTTAAGTATTTCTATCGACATTAAAAAGGACCCAAAAATTCTTCAGACGCGATTATATTTACCTTGTGAAGATTTTAAGTAAATATTTGATTACTTAGTTTTAAGTAGTTCATTCAATAATGTGTAATTCATAAGAATGAGAAAAAGTACAATAATAAACTGTTTTGTATGAAATTCTAATAAAAGTCTTTTCCAAACCACCACAAATATTTAAATATTGATTAGACATCTAATGCATGAATATCTTTCAAAACCTTTCAATTAAAAAGCTGTTTGGCCACCTACTAGGAAATGCTAAATTTTTCAATTATTTTCCATCCAATTATATTTATTTCTCTTTATCAAGGGATATTGCTAAAAATATACATGCCAATTTTTTGTTTTTTATGTGTAATCAACAAAATTATTTCTTATAAATTACATTTTTAGTTGCATGATGCCTTATTACGAAATTACAATCGAAAGCGTTTGTAATAAATCCTTCCTTTTCAATTTTAGGGTTCCAAAAAAGTATTTTTTTGATAAAAAAAAAGATTTTTATGTACGTGCAGTTTGTTGGAAACCAAACGGATGAAATTTGTTACGTATGTGTATTTAGCCAATATCTCCAGAACTTTGTACACTTTTTGAAATTTTAGTTCATTTTATTTTCATAGGAAAAACAAAACATTTTGAATACATTTTTAAGAGCTGTGTGTATTACAACTTAATATATTTAGGTAAAAACGGCATGTCTTTAACTTAATTAGTTTTTGAATTATGGCAGAAAACCTATTTGGGAATCAAACTTGAAATTATCAAAGTTTTGATTTCTAGTGTTTAATATGGGGGACAGTTTGTGCTAATTCTTTGGAACCATTTATTAAACATAAACATACAAAAAACGCATATTAGGTGTGGTATTGTACTAGAATGTGTGATTCTTATTCGGTAGATTTTATCATGATGATTCTTATCATGTGTATTTTGATATTATTGTACAAAATATGTGGTTCGGATTCCACGTAAAGCTGTAGGTCCGATAGTTGCCCTGGCTATTGGGCTATTAATAAATAGTCCTTTCTGAGCTAAGCCGAACTCAGATAGTAACAATGACTACACTCGTTCATCTACACTCATCACACTCATTCACTCCTCATATTCGCCCATATCTCTACGATCGGCGTCTTAGAGATGAATAATGAATAATAATGAATCTAGTATATATTACAATAATTAATGTACACCTCTTTTATTTATTTTTATGGATAATCAGTGTTAAATTTCTACTAAAGTCAATGTATGTAATATTATTGTATTGTAAGAGTAATATTAAAAAGCAGAAAACTGTTTGGAATTTCAAAAGACAAGAACGATAAATTCATGAATAGGAAATAATTCAGTGCCGGAACCCGATCCGTTTCCGAATCAATTAGATTTGGAAGTTATCGGGCTTTCGTCAATTTCGAACAGACTGTGATGAAAGTTCTGAAGTATTGTTAAAATTAGACTGTCAAATGTTTTTATCAATTGTGATACCTAAACAGCCGATTTACATATTTATACTAGCATCTACAATATTTTCTTACATCAAATATAGAAAAAGATAAATTGTTGCAAGTATCGTTTTAAATATTATTACTTTTCTTTTTTTAAAGGAATAAAAGTAAAATAAATGTTACCTTTATTTGGTATTAGCTTTTATTTTCTTTTAATTTTTTTATTAATTTAAATTATCGAGCTTAAATCCGTCAGAGAGATTTGTATGTGTTTTGAATCCACGTAATTTTTATTGTCATAGTTCTTAATTTCAGTCTGTACATTTCATAATTAGTATATAATGTAACGTTGAAACCATAGATTATATACTGATAACTTAACTTCTGTTGAAGGGGTGGTAACAAGCCCTGTATAATTATATACTGATAACTTAACTTTTGTTGAAGGGGTGGTAATAAGCCCTGTATAATTATATACTGATAACTTAACTTTTGTTGAAGGGGTGGTAATAAGCCCTGTATAATTATATACTGATAACTTAACTTTTGTTGAAGGGGTGGTAATAAGCCCTGTATAATTATATACTGATAACTTAACTTTTGTTGAAGGGGTGGTAATAAGCCCTGTATAATTATATACTGATAACTTTTGTTGAAGGGGTGGTAATAAGCCCTGTATAATTATATACTGATAACTTAACTTTTGTTGAAGGGGTGGTAATAAGCCCTGTATAATTATATACTGATAACTTAACTTTTGTTGAAAGGGTGGTAATAAGCCCTGTATAATTATATACTGATAACTTAACTTTTGTTGAAGGGGTGGTAATAAGCCCTGTATAATTATATACTGATAACTTAACTTTTGTTGAAAGGGTGGTAATAAGCCCTGTATAATTATATACTGATAACTTAACTTTTGTTGAAGGGGTGGTAATAAGCCCTGTATAATTATATACTGATAACTTAACTTTTGTTGAAGGGGTGGTAATAAGCCCTGTATAATTATATACTGATAACTTAACTTTTGTTGAAGGGGTGGTAATAAGCCCTGTATAATTATATACTGATAACTTTTGTTGAAGGGGTGGTAATAAGCCCTGTATAATTATATACTGATAACTTTTGTTGAAGGGGTGGTAATAAGCCCTGTATAATTAAACACTTCACAGAACATTGAATAACATAACTTACCTTATTTTTCCCACATTAAATTGAATGCTCTCTGCCCACTCAAAAAACACTTGTAGAGTCACAGCTAATGTTCAATCCACAAACATTTGGAATACAGCTACTGTCTTATACACAAACATGTGGGCTACAACTGCTATCGATTAGAAAATAAATGTACGTTAAAACTACTGTACAATCAACAAACACATAGGTTAAAACTAATTTCCACAAAAACATGTAGGTTACAAGTACTGGCCGATCCATAAACATCTTTGCTACAACTGCTGTCAATTCAATTCAAATATCAAAACATTTTTTATGGTAGTCAAGGTTCAGATGTTGTGTAGGGAAGAGAACTGAGTGTCAGGCTTGTCAGTTAACTGAAAATCAAACCAACACTACGTGGTTCGGATTCCACGTAAAGCTGTAGTTCCTATTTATTAATTTCCCTGGCTATTGGGCTATTGATAAATTGTCGTTTTCTGAGATAATTCGAACTCAGATTGTAACAATGACTACACTCATTCATCTACACTCGTCACACTCATTCGAAATCCATATGCTTCCATATCTTGACGATCGGCGTCTTTAGAATATATAAAAAGAATTTAAAAAAAACTTAACCGTCAAGTACGTTAAAACTACTGTATAGTAAAAAGAAATTATTTTTGTTTTGCTTACAACTACCTACGAGACAAAAAACATGTGGGCTACCACTACTGCCCACTCAACAAACATGTGGGTTGCTAATATTGTCTAATAAACAACCATATGATTTTCACAGATGCTGTTTAAACAACAAACACAGGCTTCGACTAACACTCACTAAAGAAACATATGGGCAACAGCTACTGCCTAATCAATAAACATATGGGTTTCAACTACTATCCAATCAACAAACATATGGGTCTACAACTAATGGCCATTCAAAAAACACATTGGTTGTAACTACTGGCCACAAAAAAAAAAAAAATAAATAAATAAATAAAAACATGAATTACAATTCTTTGTAACCTAAAAAATTTGGGTTACAATTATTTTCCATTTAACAAGCTTATGGGTGTACAATTATTGTCCAAACAATAAACATATGTAATGTAACTAATTCACAGTCAGCAAGCATGTGGGATACAACTATTGTCCATTCAACAAACAAATGGGATACATGTATTATATATTCAACAAACAAATGGGTTAAGAATACTACCCATTTGGGTTACACATATTTACCACTAAAGAAAATAATTAATTACTACTACCAATTACTAAAGAACATAATAGGCTACAACTACTGGTAGTGATTGTTTTTTACAGCGCATACAAAAACTAGAGACAAAGAATTGTGTTTTGGCTACTCTGAGACAATAACGTTAAAAATTTAAGGCTAACAGTTAAATAAATATGAAGAATACACGTATATTTCTGAGTTGTACCTCACGAATGTTGAGTGCCTCAAGCAATGTTGTTTAGATTAGGTTGTGATCACGCCCATAGCGGTTTGCGTGTTTGGGGTCTGTTTGTGTGAAAGTGGAATTATAAATGTCGCCTTTGGGGAGATGCATGACGCAGCCATTTCACTCATTGCAAAGTTGTATTGAATTTCACAAATTGTTGTAATTTAATCCTCTAAAACTGTAGAACGGTTTTCTCTCATAACATTATAAGTACATTTTGTATGACTTTTTTCTGCACTTTTTTATTATTAACTATCTTGATATTTCCGGATTTATCATTGAAAAGTTCACAAAAACTTTGACAATAATAGTAATTGTTGCAGTTTATATAAGTAAATTAATTCTAATATGCGTGTTTTTTTTTTATTTATTTATTTTTATACACTGATGATTTAAGTTTATAAAAATAAACTGTTTACTATTAACTTTAATTATTCGTTTGTACGACGTCGATCAAGAAGATATGGACAAATATAAATGGCAATAGTGTGTAGTGAGTATAGATGGGCGATTGTAGTCATTGTTACTAATTAAAGCCAAGTGTTCCTCAGAAAGAGTTATTTATTAATATTCCTATGGCCAGGCCAACTAAGGGACCTACAGATTTACATTAAATCCGAACCACAGAGTATTGGTCTGATTTTGAGCTATTTACAAGACTAATACAGTTATCTTCCCTATACAACAACTGAACCTTGTTTACCATCCAACATGGACAAAGCAGACGTCCATGTGCCCACGTGCCCACGTCGAAGTCAACCACTGAGCGGATGCCGTGTCAAAAAGTACCTAAAATATAGGTTACTTTAAAATAATAATATAATACTTAAATATTACATAAAATGCCACCGTACGTGTATGGGTGGGCGGGTGGGTTAATGCCACCGTACATATATGAGTGGGCGGGTGGGTTAATGCCACCGTAGGCCTACTTGTATGGGTTAGGTTAGGTTATTTAATACCACGTACGTGTATATTTAATACCACCGTACGTGTATGGGTGGGTGGGCGGGTTAATACCACCGTATGTGTATGGGTGGGCGGGAGGGTTAATGCCACCGTACGTGTATGGGTGGGCGGGTGGGTTAATGCCACCGTACATATATGAGTGGGCGGGTGGGTTAATGCCACCGTACTTGTATGGGTTAGGTTAGGTTATTTAATACCACGTACGTGTATATTTAATACCACCGTACGTGTATGGGTGGGTGGGCGGGTTAATACCACCGTATGTGTATGGGTGGGCGGGTGGGTTAATGCCACCGTACGTGTATGGGTGGGCGGGTGGGTTATTGCCACTGTACTTGTATGGGTGGGCGGGTGGGTTAAAACCACCGTACGTGTGTGGGCGGGCGGGTGGGTTAACGGTGAAGAATTCCACTGTGGTAGGGAATTTGACTTAGACTTCATGTCACCGCCCCTTTCTACAAATTGTAGTAATGTCGTAGAATCCTTGTGGCATGCAAGATCACACGTGTGGCAGTAGATCGGTGTATAAGAACCAGAGCTGTTGGAGGCATCCATGAAATGAGCCGGTGTGCGACAAACTCGTTGACAATAGTGAGGTTATGAGCGGTCTTCCACCGGACTCGCGTTTTCCTGGGTTGCTGACATCAGTCACTGGGGACAACCGATGGAATGAAGCGTTTTCCACGTGCACTAAGCTGGTACAATATAAGAGCTTTTGCCGTTTTTTCAAGGGAAAATGTAAAAAAATATTTACACATTGATATTAATATTAGGACACATTTTCTAATGCACATTACTTCAGTTACGTAAGTATATCTGACTCCTGGAATAAATAATATTGCTTGGTTGGTTTGTTATACTATGGAAGTAAAGGCAAAATGTAGCAAAGAGTTCGTTTTCATTTTTAGTCTAATACAAGCATCTTCTCATTGTACTTTGAAAATAACTACTTTCAAGCAAATTCTTTCAACCCTATTCAATGTTCTCTCATGAAACTCAATTATTATCTCTGATAACATTTTGCCTCATATAAATGTTTTCAGTTCTACTTAATAAAAACTGATGTGGTGATATAAGTCGAGTGCTATCTCTATTGGATTTCTTTCTCCTGATTTAGTTTTGTTGTTGTAAAATATGCAATGAATTTAGATTAAATTAAAGCCAAGCCCAACATTTCCACCCAACTAAATAGCTAATAAGATTTTTATTAGTATGAGGTTCCAGACACTCAATAAAAAGTATGTACTGAACTCTATACTGTGTTATAAAAACGTAAGCTTAACATATTAAATATGCAACAAATATACATTTTTAGTAACAAAAAAATTTGTTTTGATTGCCACGAAATAAAGGTATAACATTGTATGTGAACGCAATGTAACCAACGAGCATTAAAATATACTTAGAGCGTAAATAGAGTACTGCCTTAATAATTGCACTGAGTTTATTTTTTTAAATCACAACATAATTTTATTCGAAAATATTCAATTAAGTTAAGGCATGAGTCAGCTGATTTACGCATTAGTTAAGGAAAGCCAAATTTATTAAATTTATTCAACCATATGCCCAGTTGAGTTATCAAAGGAATTTAGTTCTAGATTTTACCACATCTGTCGCTAGGAGTAGCAAGACTGCCTCACTAACACACATACGGCAGTTTCCCATCCCCCTCTCTCCCCCACGGTCATTACATAGCTCCCTTATTCACAGTAACCTCTATAAATGAATTTCGTATATACCTGGTATCCGGGCTGGAGGTATATAACAATAAATAATTTAGGTGATGTAACAATCTAATGTTATCATAAAATTTTTATAGTAAAAAATGCCGGCGTGGTGGCTCAGTGGCTAAGGCTTCGGACTGCGGAGGGCAAGGTCCAAGGTTCGAATCCCCACTGAGCCAACGGTCGGTACTTCAATCGTTGAATAAAGTTGACGCACAGGCCTGTAGGCTCATGTCAACTGGCGAGTGAAGTTAAAAAAAATAAATAAATAAATAAAAAAAAAAAAAAACTAAGTTGACATGTTATAAAAATATTAGTTTTACTTAATAAAGCTTTAGTTTTAAGTTTTATTTTACAGTAGTTTGGTTATTATTATTTGTTCACTGTATTCTCAACATTGTAACAGAATATAAGACACGACTTCTTTGTGAGCCAAAAAAAATTACCTAGAAACACCAAGGTGGCCTAATCCTCAAAAAGAGGCAATATCCTAATCCGCAAGTGGACATTTTTTTAAAACTTGATTTTACACAGAATTTTCTGCACTACTCTTCTCTTCACATCCTTTCACGCTTGGCCATCTCACCTTCCTCTCAGTTTTATCACTTTTTCTCTATCTCCAGAGTTATTCTTAGCAATTCAATATTTTTTATCCTCCTCACATGTCCCATCTTCATCACCTGCATTCTTTTTCTTTTTCCCATTGTTTCTTGTAGTGATATTACTTTAAACATTTCTACCTTTTTTAATTCCTTACTACTTTTCTCTAATCTTTTTTAAAAACCACAATTCTGCTGTCTGTTACTATCTCATTCACCTTTTACCCATGTCATTATTTCCGCACCTGTAATTATAATAGATGATATTTTATCTTGTACAGTAATATCTTGATTTCTTTTTCAATTTTACTGTTCCATGATATTTTCTTCATCAGAAAAAAACAAAACAACTTTGCACTCCACAATATTCTACTTCCTACCCCTTGTTTGTTTTTTACTCCCCCCCTCCCCCCTAACAAGAGGTAAAGCAATCAGAGAGTAGGAAATGGACCCCATCATCACGATAAAAAGATAAAACAACTTACCAAATGTACACGTCATAGTACTATAAAATCCGTATTCTGAAAAGTATAAGCCACGTATAAATGATTCCACTGATTAATACATTTTTTATTCGTGTTGTATATAATAAACCAGAACCTCAGAGCATTCTCATTTATTATTTTTGGTATCACATGCTTCAATTGATTACTTTTACTAGTACAAAAATTATCCAAATGAGTATTTTTTAAAGGCTCGCCTGTGTTCCCCTGTGATGGGTATTGACCCGCCTACGTCTCAGTGCGTCCATGACGTCATCCATTTGTGTAATCAAACAGTGAGACCTCACGCAAACATCTGTGATCACGCACCTCACTGTATAGGAAGACTGGACACAATGAGTCGTTAGGGTAAAAATAATTTAAAGTATAATGATTAAAAAAAAAGGAATTATGAAGCAATATAATGTTTATTAGTGTTTTATATATATACTCGTATTAGTAAAAAGATTCTTCTACAATTAATATCGAATAAGTTGTGTCAGCATAAAACAATACTTTATTAGGATGGCCTACTTTGTATTGATCTTCTGAAAACTGGGTTATCTATATGCATTTTTGTATATAAATATCTGGTAATATGCCAAGTAACCCATTTATTTCCCTTGGTAAGAAAATCAGAGTTAGTCACTAAGCTGAGGAATGCTCATATGATACACCCACACACCCATACAAGTACGCTAATATTGGCCCACACAGACACACACCGATACAAGAAGGGCAGTGTCAACCCACCAACCCGTAAACGCACGCCAATAGTAACCTTTACACTGACCCATACACGTAAGGAGTTATTTACTCACCCACCTACTCATACACACAGGTAGGTATTGACCACCCAACTCACCATACAAGTATGATGGTATTGTACTCGTATTAAACATAAATCGTCTTCTCACAAAGTAAATGAGGATACACGATCATGTTTCGGACCTTTTCCGTTAGTTCAATATCACTATGATTTCGGTTACTTCTCTACCACTACTTTTTGTATCGCAATTACGGTTGATTACGTTACGTTAGGTCAGATTAAGTTAGGTTAGATTAGGTGGCTACTAATGTTGATCACAAACTGGTAAATCCAATGATTAAATTCACACCGTATGTCCTCTTCGTGTGTTAGTGCTTGGAAAGTGATAAGATAATGTCAGCGATATCGGATTCTTAGCGTATAAGGAATACCACAGTGGACGTAACACGTATTGGGGAACAGTTTTTAGAGCAGTAGAGTATTTTACCGAGTGGTAGTGAAGTAACAATGGTAAAGATCTCATGTTTCTAAAAATATAACGAAAGTTTGTTTGCAAAATTCTATATTATTAAAATCTATATTTACCTTTTATATCTTTATTTTATTATTATTTAATTTCTATGTCGGATCGTGTGATTTCTCAAATTATAATATAACTCGTATATGACTTCAAGGTGACTAAATATTTACTAATAAATCTAGCTATATATTATAAGAATTTACTATTCTAACTAGCATCTGAAGAAGGTTTAAACACTAGGAAATTGGTCTTCCCTTTTATTAATTTTTTTTTTAATGTTTTTTATTTCTATACAGTAACAATAAATTCTCAACTCAATCACTTATAAACTACGTACGTATATTTTTGTTTTTAGCAAGTGAAGTTATTCTGTCACAGTATTTTAAACATATTGTACATAGTTTTTTAAAATGATTTCTTCATTTGGTATTTAATTGTATCTAACTTCAATGAAATACCAAATAATTACGAAAAAATCTGAATGTCGTTCCATTTAAACACAATCAGATATTAGATTGGTACAAAATATATTTAAAAAATTTTTTAATTGATTAATTTATTATCTGAATACATTATATCTCTTGTATGATGTATCATGTTTATGCTAAACCTTTCCTAAGCTTAAAACTTTGATCAAAATACGATTAGTAATATTTTTAATGATGTGTTAAATATATTTGAGAAACGATTTTATTCATATTTGAGAACAAAATTTATTCATAGTTTGCCAAAAGGCAATGTTTAACATGAATCATAGATTTATAAATGTTATTAAATTCAAAACAAATACAAATGCTTTGCAGTTTTCAAGTTAGATTACCAAAAAGTAATTTATTTTAAAGTTATTGTTTCTATATTTATTACGCTCCGAGATTCGTTGTTTAAGAGGAAGACTTGTATAACTCACAAGTTATACAAGTACTACTGAAAATGTACAGTAGTAACATTTTCAAACATGATTTATAAAATAGTTTATTTGACGTCATTAAAGTGGGGTAGCTCTGAACTTTGGCGAGTATACTCTGTAGTCCACAGCTACGTAATGTATATGGCACAGCAATGTTGCAGCCCCTGTGGTTAGACCATGTGTTTTAACGGGAGTTAACAGTTTTAAATTACCTGAAGTGTAACCGAATAGTTGTGAACAAGCCTGCCAATATTTCCAACGTATTATGTTCTAAAATAGCACTCATGTTTACAGCCTATTTTTTAGTTATTACCATTTGCACATTTTACGCCCTTAAAATGTACGGAATTAAAAAATTTAAATTATCAGAGCATGATTACATTTAAGCAAGAAATTATTTATATAAAGATAAAATACTATATATTCTTTATATTTTACATTAGTTTTTTAACCTAAAATTTGGAAAAAAGTCTTTCCTCACGAAGTTAAATCAAAATCACTAAGCTGTTGTGCCACAAATTCACAAATACCTCCAGAGTCAGAAGGCAATGGATGGCCATTGACTATCTGACGCATAAACCGATATTCAACACCTCATCCCTAAATGTATATCCTCATTTCAAAGGCTATAAATTTGAATACACACACATATTGTTTACGTTTTAAACATAAATAAAAATTTATTAAATAAAACCTATAGCTTATAAAAGATGTTTTTCATGAAAGCAGAGAATATACATTTTTTTGCCAAATGAATAACTTACAGGATAATACTACTTGTTGAATGACTGACCGATCCACCCAACAACCACACTCATACACGTACAATGCCATTGACCTAACCACCCACCCATATATGTAAACTGATATGAACTACCCACCTAACCATACAAGTACGGTGGTATTTACGTACCCACCTACCTATGCACGTTCATTGTTATTGACCTACCTACCCACCCATTCACGTACAATGCCATTGACCTAACCACCCACCCATATACGTAAACTGATATTGAACTACCCACCTAACCATACAAGTACGGTGGTATTTACGTACCCACCTACCTATGCACGTTCATTGTTATTGACCTACCCACCCACCCATACACGTACAATGCCATTGACCTAACCACCCACCCATATACGTAAACTGATATTGAACTACCCACTTAACCATACGTGTACGGTGGTATTTACGTACCCACCTACCTATGCACGTTCATTGTTATAGACCTACTACGGTGGTATTTACCTACCCACCTACCTATTCACGTTCATTGTTATAGACCTACTTACCCACCCATACACGTACAGTGGTATTGACGTACACACCTTATGGCTGTATTGGAAGTGCTTATTACTATTACCTCTGCATATGCCATGTAGCTCTCCACTAGCGTCCCAGAATATTAGGCCTCTGGGCGTGTATAGGTATTCTGTACACGTAGAATACTCAATATGAAGTATAATAATAAACAATCGATTAATCGAGGAATTTATTGGCTATATTATAAATGCTGAACTAATCATACAAAATGTTATTGTCTGTTAAAATTATAGTCAAGCCAACAAAAGGCAGAAAATCAGATGGAGGATTGGTGAGATGTAATTTGAGATGTGGAATCTTTTCCGTTAACTCACTACCACAACCATAACTTAATTTAACTGAACATAGTCAAACCACACCTAACACAACATAACTAACCTAACTTAACCAAAACAAACCTAACATAACATAACTAAACGTAACATAACCTAACCAAAGTAGTGGTAGTGAATTAACGGAAATGGTCGGAGATGTGTTTAAGGCAGGTTGAAGGGTCCATAGAGAATCGCATGTGGGGTTGGTTTGAGGGCCAGACGAGGTTTGTGTGCAGGTTTGGTGGAAGGGTCGGTCAAGTGTTGAGTGTGAGTGGGTCTATAAGTAACCCTTTGTACTACCAAAAACTTGCAGTTACGTCAAAGTCATACGTAATGTTTACCTGATATACAAATATTTTCCGTTCAAGAGTATGATGGTCTTCACTTTTTATATAACCATTTTATTATTTGGTTCATTTAAATGAAAACTATGCAGTAAAAGAAAGAAGTTATATATTTGCCGGCTTAAAAAAATTCCAAATAATATTTGTGACTATATTAAGTATGACTGTCCACAGTTTTACGCTACAATTACTATGCCAATGCTATTTAATCTTAACTAAGGTTCGCATTATTTATTTAAAATTGTTTTCCAACAATAAATGCATACTAAAACCTTAAAGGAGTTCATTTTCTTTACATCTGACAACTAACAAATAAAAAGTAAATACAGTGAATTAGTTAGGCTACACTCATTAGTTGCTATTCATTTAGTTAGATTTAATTATGCTATAATTGACCGTGTTATTCCCGTCCAAACTAATGCCCAATTAGGTACAGTAAAGAGGTTTGAGTCTTCTGTTTGAAGAAAAGGAATAAAAATTCCGAGTAGGTAATAAATGATTGTGTATTTTCCATCAAGTTCATTATACAGTTAAAATCTTCAACTAGCATATATGAAGCTTTTTTAGTACCATAGAGGCAACGCCAATATAATTGGTAGTGATCAGGGATCAGCTGTCAGCAATCGGTCGGGATTGAGAAAAGGGATGACTCAAATCGGACAAACTATTTGTCTATACATTTATTAAAACTTTTTTTCCACTTTATTTCTAATACACTATTTTATATTCTACTTCATACTTGTATTTGTTCTATAATAAGTCGTATGTTCCAATCTTTAAAGGACTGGTGTCACAGTCAGTAGCGTGTATCATTTAAAGGACTGGTGTCACAATCAGTCAAATGTCTTGTTGTAGGGATTAGTGGACCACTGGTAGTCATATATATCAATTAGGTTGGTTGGAGGACCGCTGTCAGTAGGGCGTATCCTTTAAAGGACTGGTGTCACAGTCAGTCAAATGTCTCGTTGTAGGGATTAGTGGACCACTGGTAGTCATATATATCAATTAGGTTGGTTAGAGGACCGCTGTCAGTAGGGTGTATCCTTTAAAATACTGGTGTCACAATCAGTCAAATGTCTTGTTGTAGGGATTAATGGACTTAGCGCTGACCTTGAACCTATGCAAGGTTATCTGCATGGCTGCTCGAGCCGGACTGACTCGAAGTATATATCAATTAGGTTGGTGGGAGGACCACAGTCAGTTATATGTCTCGTTGAAGGGATGAGTGAGTCACTGATAGTCATATATCAGTTAGGTTGGTGGGAGGACCATAGTCAGTTATATGTCTCGTTGGAGGGATGAGTGAGTCACTGGTAGTCATATATCAGTTAGGTTGGTGGAAGTACCACAGTAAGTCATATATCTCGTTGGAGGGATGAGTGAGTCACTGATAGTCATATATCAGTTAGGTTGGTGGAAGGACCTTAGTCAGTTATTTGTCTGTTGGGGGTTAAGTGGGCCACTGGTAGTCATATATATCAATTAGGTTGGTGGGAGGACCACAGTCCATCATATGTCTTGTTAGAGAGATGAGTGAGCCTCTGGTAGTCAATATATATATATATATATATATCATTAGGCTGGAGGGTGTGCCACTGACAGTCATATATATAAATTAGGTTAGTGGGTGGGCTATAGTCAGCCGTACGTCTCATCGGGTGGATGGGTGGCCAATTGTCAGTCCTATAATCTATTTGGTACGTTCTTTAGATGTCATACTCTGACTGGCCACACTCCTATCTCTAGTTACCTTTGCTTGTACTGATCCATGCACCAATATATAATTACTATATACATACACACCAATATACAGTATAATATCAAGTATACATTTATACTAAGGGTTTTGTCTTAGTCGTATGTATAAATTAGGTTGGTGGATGGCTCACAGTTAGCGTATGCAGCTATTGGGTGGACGGGTGGCTCAAAATCAGTTCAATGTGTCAATTGGATTACCTGATCTGCCAAAGTAAGTTATAAGTATATTAGAGATGGATGGCTGGGCCACAGTCAGTTTTATATCTCCACTGGGTAGATTTGTAATCCACAGCTAATCGTAGCCTCCATTTAGTCAAATCTTTGAGAAAGTGCATGTCAACGGTTCAACATTTAGTGACGGCATATCTTAACAGGCTCTAAATCACCTGTATCAACCTATTAACTCATATTGGTTAAAAATAAGTTTCCTTTAAAGAATTGCAATGCAAGAACCATATATTGGAATTTACAACTACATATGACAGCCTCTCTCATATAACCAGCTTACGTAATGACGGACCCTGTCACCTCTTTAAGTTGGCCCTGTCTACTTGCTCTTAGAAGTTATGTATGCCAACGAAAGGACAAGAATATTTCCTTTACCATGTAGTAACTGAAAGGTTTATAATAATTTTGTTTCGATGTTGGTTTTATGTAGTATCTGTGAGGTAATCATTTTTTATTAAGATATAATCAAACAAATTATTACATTTGTCTGAATATTCAAATAAATTTATGATATAATTGTTTTAACCCTGTTCAGCTATCACCCACTACAGATAGGCCTCTTAGAAAGTGACCTACTGAAAAGACTAGTGAGATTGGGATACTTTGAGTGGTGAAAGTGAGATAGAGAACTACTCTTCCTCCACTGTATAATTCCATTTCAAAATTGTCAAAGCAACCAGGATGATGGAAGGCGACGTGCTGGTGGTGCAATAGCATGTCCCGCCATTGAAAGTAGGGGCCATTGGTTGATTTAATTAACACTGACGAACCAAGCTTGGATCAATTAAGTTAAATCATTAATTAGTATTCAAATAACAATTAATTAATAACAACGATAACACAAAGAATAATAATGTAAAGAGTAAATATCAATTT
Source organism: Stictocephala bisonia (assembly GCA_035578905.1). Taxonomy (NCBI): domain Eukaryota; kingdom Metazoa; phylum Arthropoda; class Insecta; order Hemiptera; family Membracidae; genus Stictocephala; species Stictocephala bisonia. Next base: position 5,827,364 of record JAQJVL010000006.1, read on the forward strand.
AAAAAACTTTGACAGTTCATTACAGTTATTCTTTTCAACTAAAAATTGTTGCGGAAGTTGCAAACTAAAAGGCTGAAGTAAGTCACGTCCGTGAAGCAAAGCAGCTCAGCGGTGGAACGATTCCACTCTGCTGCTGAAACACCTACATTCGCTAAATATAACACACATGTTAATTATTTTCCTGCCCAATTATAAAGTACTTGATACGTGGCAAATGGACATGTAAACATTATTAGCTACTCACACAATGGACATAAACGATAGCGGGCAACCACATTACTCATGTTATTAATTCAGCAAACTGTAATAAGCAATGAGGCGTCGAGAGGTACCTTCGTGTTTGGAGATAGTTTGTTCTAGTCGGAAACATGGGAACTAAGCTTCCATTTCATGACAACAATCTATGGCCAGAACGACGATAGATTTCTTACTTGTATGTTTCCTTTCTTGTTTATACCACTGTTAGAATAATAGTCAGTAAAATAGTTCTAACAATATTTTAAACTCAAACTTCTATACGGTACGTGTATGGGTGGGTGAGTAGGTCAATAATACCAAATGTATGAGGATTGATGGGTGGGTCAATTACCCCATACGTATAAGGGTGGGCGGTTTGGTCAGTTTTTCTTTTTCTTTTCTACGTATATGAGTTGGTGGATGGGTCTGCAACTTTGAAATTAATATAATTTATAGATTATATGTGTATATTAATGTATTTCGTTGCAATATTTATGTTAATTTGTTTGCTAAGTATTAATGCAGAATATCAAGGGGCACTTCGAGTAGAAATATATATTTTGTATAAATTGTCAGCACTCCTATGTTATGACAGTTGTTTCAATTTCACTTCTGGCAGATCCCTCCAAACAATCCCTTCAGCCAATCAGGCTCGGGTGGTCCACTGACACGGACAAATGAGACAGCTGACGTTGGTTTACTGTTGTGGTAAACTCTGCTATAAACAAGGCATTTCAGTTTATATTATTTCTGCCATATAATTTCGTAAAATTTATTAAAGTAAGCCTACTTGTGATTTGATATATGACAAATATAACATGTTTCAATTATCTTTTACGTTATAAAAAAATAATTACTCAATTATTATCAGTTCTTCTGCGTAGTAGATTGAATTAAAATTAGGTATTACTAAAAAAAGGTTATATTAAAGCTAGTATAGGCCTACTAAAAAAGTAATGAATATGTACTTTTTTTTAAATAAACAAGACATTTTTATTGAGTAAAATCCCAGCACTAGGAAATACAATAATTGGACCTTTTTCCGTTAATGCACTACCATTATTTATTTATTGCAAGGTCATGTTAGCTAACGTTAGGTGGCTACTAAAGTCGACCACAAATAGGTAAATCCAATAATTGACTTACTGCCGAATGCGCTCTCCGTGTGTTCTCGGAAAAGTGAAAAGATAAGGCCAGCGATATCGGATTCCTATCAGATTAGGAATATTACAGTGCACGTAAAAATGATGGAGAACAGTTTTTAGAGCAATACAATTTTATCAAGTGGTGGTGAATTAACGGAAAAGATTAACACTGTATGGGTATTAGCAGTGTGCAAATCAGCATTTGGGCTACTGGGGCTCATACGCAGGTCGGGTAATTTGTTAAGAAACACCAAATCGCTCAAAATGCTTTATTATTCACTAGTAAGATCCAAGCTTGAATATGGCGCAGTAGTTTGGTCTCCGCATTCTGTGTACCTTATAGATACAATTGAAAGTATACAGAGGAAGTTTTTACGTTTTCTATATTATAAAGAGTTTGGTAATTACAATTACGTAATATCCTATTCAGAATTGTTAAACCTTTTTGAGTTACCAAGTCTCACTAAAAGGCGAAGAATACAAAACTTGTTGTACCTGCATAAATTGGTTAACGGGGTTATTGATAACCCACAACTGTTATCAGAGATTAATTTTGCAGTGCCCCGGCATAACTCTCGTAGCTGTCTCTTGTTCAGCCCTCATTTTGCTAACACAAACCTCGGGTATTACTCACCGATTAACACCATGTTAAGAACGTACAATATTTATTCATCGAACGTAGATATTTTTCATAATACATTGAAAAGCTTTAAAAAAATACTGCTTGTTGATGTGGACAGTTGACTAACTTACCTTCTTTATATGTAAGTCACATTTGCATGTTTAAAATTTATATGTTTATTATGATTTACAAACCTGGCTAAGCAATTATGGTTTGAGTAATTTATTTAGATGATATATAAAAATTATGTGTTCCTTATGTTAACTATTTTTGCATGTGTTTGTTGCTTTTTAAATAGCCTATAAGCCAAATAGGAATCTGATCTCATTGAAAATGGACTTTATATACATTTCGCTGTTGTTGTTGTTCATTGTTAAGATTTATTGAGTAGCATGCTGTAACTTGATTTATATCGTAATGCTGCATTGTAATTGGCATGAGCTGTTATGTAGCATGTAATAAATAAATAAATAAATAAATAAAGATCCAAATAATGTTTTGATATCTGATTACCAGCTTAACTCTTAGTGCAATGAGGTCAGGATCAATGTAAACCAATATACCAATAACTTTAGAGGCATATATACTACTCTCCAGTTTCATATAGGCCACATGATCCTTAATTCTTGTTCAAGAATAAAAATATATATTACATACTATAATTGTTCCGAACAGAGAGTACAAATAACATAAACATAAGGTGCGGTTCTAAACCCCTATTTGGAGACAAAGTGCTGTGGAGATAGTAGCCGACATGTTCTATGCTCAGTCTTATTACAACTGACATGACGTCCAATCAAAGGTTTCCATCGATATGGGAACTACGAGAGAAGTCAGGGGTGTCCATGTTGGTTGGTGGTCAGTATCAGAATGTTGTGTAGGGAAGAGAAATGAGCACATCTTGTACATTGACTAAATCAGGCAAATGCTACATGGTTTTTATTTCACGTAAAGCTGCAGGTCCCTTTGTTACTTTGTCTGTTGATCTATTAATAGCTGGATCTTTCTAAGGATCAGTCGATCTTGTAACAACGACTACACTTATCACATTCATTTGTTCCTCATATTCACCTATATCTCTAAGATCTTAGATAAATACGTAACAATAAATAGTAGAATTCCTTTGTGAAAAAAAATTACCAATACTTTTAATATGGATTTTAGTTGTTTAATCAACAGCCCTATTAATGAATTTAAAATTAAGGTAATTTTGATAATTTTATTTTTACATGGAATGTAATTTTAATTATGTAAAATATCATATGGTTTTGTCAGCTACTATATATATACATATATATAAATAAATAAATATATATATATACATATATATATATATATATATTAATTATGTAAAAGCTGAGTTTTATACTTGGAAAAAAAGTCCAAAAGTCATTGGGGGGTGATGTTGTTTGTGTACACAGCAAATCTTTAAAACTGTACATTTATTGGGTTAAAAATGTAAATATTTGTTTCTTCAATGTAATTTGGTTTATGACTGTATTGTAGCATGGAATAAAATAAAATAAATAAATAAAAAGAGTAATTTAATCATTGTAAAAGGTAATAACAACTTAGCAATTAGATACATAAGTTATTTGTGAATTGGTAAAGCCACGCACAGTTAGTCCCGTGGGATGTCTAATTGTAGAGAACATTGCATAACAGCGTATGCCAGCACAAATGAATGGATGGCTCTCGTATTAACTCTAACATGCAAATATACCTTAAAGCACGACACGTTTAGCATGTAAATGGGTTCGCACGGGAGATCTCAGGAGTGGCTTTAGCGTTATAATGTTTAAGAATACGTGTGTAAGGTTCAATCGGTACATTTAATTAAATATTCCTTTACTTTTTTTGAGTGTGTTATTTTTCTTTTAATGAGCAATACATGTTTTTAGTTTTTTTTTCAAAATAACCTTAAACACTTAAACAATGTAATTTATTTCTTCAATGTAGCAACTATAAATATTATCTTTTAAGTGTTTCATCACACAATGTTCAAATTAGCTTCAATAAAGTAGCTTGCAGGCCCGGTGACTTAGTGGCTAAGGCTTCGACTGTGGAGGGCTATGTCTAAGGTTCGAATTTCTATCTGAGCTAACGGTCGGTACTTCACTCGTTTAGTTACATGCACAGTCCTGCAAGAACATGTGAACAGGCTGTCAAATGTTTATAAAAAAAGTTTAAATACAATTTTTAAAATGCGTATTATGAACACCTCTTACAAGTAATATAGTTAGTTTTATTTATACTCCTCCCAGCGCTTTATAAACAAAGAAGTTAAATTTTAAATCAATTTTAAAGACATTAAATATAGTCATATTAGTACATTTTTCTGAAATACACTTTTTTCTCAGTATTTTTCAAGTATACATTGTACAATTTAGTCATTGGTGTAATCAGTGGTTTAAATTATATGACATCATGTTTTATTTATAGTATCTCAGTTTTGACAGTTTATTTTGTTCTATTAACACTTATTATTCATATTAATCATAGTAAACATACAATTATTGCATAAAGTTTTAAAATCCACGTAGTTACAAGTTTAATGTAAATTTTTCCCTGCAAATTTATATAAATTAGAATAAAGCGTTTTAATTATGTAACACTCACCTATTGTAATTTATTATTGTCACATTATGTACAGAAATACATACAGTAATATGTATCGGAATTGATCCTACTATTAGTAAATAATATCGTTTCAAAATAATATATTGATAAACTTATCACTTCTTATCTTATATTTACCTAGTGTGTAATAAGAGACTATTATGGTATAAGTACTATAACTATTACAATTGCTTATTTTCTTCAGCTTAGTACCTCAATAAGAATAGGAAGTTAAACTTAATGAGACGTTTGGTATGTTCAGCTATATGATTTTGTATTGAAATAATATAGCATTGATATTTTTTATTGATGGTGGGAGTAAAATATCAATATAATATCATAGAGTGTAAGCCAAATTTAAATATAGATTTATGATAGTGGAGCTGAAAGGAATTTAGAATTTTAGGAAAAATAGAATTTGTATGATTGGTTGATAATGTATCATTTGAATATCTAAGTTGTTTTGTGTAGTATAAAAATAAATCTAGTTTACTTATTTTTATTGAAAGATCAAATTGAAATATTCAAATGCTGTATTTTTTAATGCCCTCATATTTGCTAGTTTAGCACATTTTAACGGATTTATTGTAAATTAATACTAAAAACACACAGTTCTGTTGACACACAAAATAAAAACACAACGTTCTCCGTTTGGCAAACGAATCAAATGTTTTATGCATTTACAGTATAAAACTGTTACGGTCTTGTAGATTACCGACAATAGCACACAAGGGAGGGTGGCTCCTGAAATATGTAGCTGCTGACACAAACTTCGCGCATTGCCAAATCCCAAAACTCATTTGGCCGGGTCCCCTCTCTCTAGGCGCTTTTAAAGTTATGCTTCTACGAATTGGTGACTAGGTGAATTTATTGAATATATTGAAAACAAATATACTCTTCTATATTACAAAACAATGTAATAAATGTATATAATAAGGAACATAAGATATATTGTTATATTTACCCTAAATTATATAATGATTTAAATCAATATCATACTCAATTTAGTCTGGCACTAAGTTTAAAGTGTTATTTTTATTTATTTATTTATTTTTTTCACTTACCAGTTCATATAGACCTAACGACCTGTCTAGTGGTATTTATTCACAGAGTGAAGTACTAACCGTTAGCTCAGTTGGGGATTCGAACCTTGGACATTGCCTTCCACAGTCTGAAGGTGGATAAATATACAAATAAAAACCACGGAGCCACCCCACCGGCGATGATATGATGTTTTAAATTTCATACCAAATAAATATAATGAATTTATCATTTTCAAATAATTGGGTTTGTTTGATTTCATTCTACTAGTTTGTGATATAATTTTAACATTTGTTAACCATAGGAGGACACACCCAAATAAAGTCTGGAATTTTAGCAGTTAATAATTTTATGGATGGTCTGTGGATATATTGAATGAAAAGAGAGATGTCATGAATAGATATAAAGTGACAAATGAATTATGAACGTTAAGAATTAAGTATGAATGTTATGAGTAAAATATGAATGATTCGAATGAAGTATGAACGTTATAAAAAAGTACGAGTGTTTTGATTGAAGTGTTTTGATGAATTATTTTTGAACTTTTTGATTGAAATATGAATTTTAGGAATGTAATATGAAAGCTGTGAATGAAATATGAACAAATTTAATAAATTATGAACAGATTGAATGCATTATAACGTTACGAACATTAATTTAATTAACTTAATAAGCATTTATGTTCTTTATGGATATGCTTCCACGGTAGTCACTATTACATACAAAATCATGTTCTTCCATGTTATGCGTCACTAGGCTATGTACAAAAACTGTCGACGTTTCGGCCACATAACAGTAAGCCAACAGTCGAGTCGTATACTCGACACAGAGTTCTGTGTATACATAAAGTTACACAAACAGGACACAGGGTTGAGCTTTTTGACTACAGTATTCGTCTCGCCCTGAAGATGGCTCACAGTAATGTAGCCGAAACATCGACAATGGGTGTACATAGTCCAGTGACGCGGTCGAGTCCCGAAGGCCAAGATTTTTTAACATTCATATTAAAATTTTAGAATTGAGTGTGTATTCATCGGCGTCTCTGACTTTAAGGTGGAGTTACAATTAGAGGAGTTTCGAATCCTGGCCTGAACTGAAAGTACTTATCATTAATGCTTACTTTTATTGTACTTTTAACCCCCTGCTCCATTTGAAGTAGTTCCGTTCACTGGTATATTTGGAGGATGAGACATTTTAAGATTAATGTTTAAAGCTCAGCCTCTCTAATTGGTCCTTTTTTTTTTGTTTTTTATTTGAACAGCTTCAACTTTTCTAGTAAAGAATAAATAAGTTAATTAACACTTTAATATAGAATACAGTGCCTGTGATACTTCCAGTATCATCTGATTAGTGGTTAAAGAGAGGGGGGGGGGTTGTTGGAATGACATACTCATAGGTGATGGTCAAACGGTAAGCAGGTAAAGCTAACCTTCAAACACTGTCAGCAGTTAGTTATAATGTTGACACAACCCCTCCCCCCCCCATCGATTGACTTGTCAATGCACGTACATAATGACTGACGAGATGCGAAAATTGCTGTTTTCTTTAACAAATATTAACGAAAATCGTCTACACAAACGTTACAGTATCCACTGGTATCTTCAAGATAATATTTATTTTTTAAACTTTTTAGGCTTTATTTTGTTGTATTGTTTAAAGTAAAGTTCAGAGAATAACCGTATTAAATGTATTGTTAAAACCCTGGTACATATATGACTGCAATATTCAGTAAACTATTTATTCATTGAAAGCCTCTAAGCGAAGACAGTGTACACAGATTTAGTGACCTGGAAACTTAGGACTTAGTTTTTAATGTGAGTAAATTAATGTTTATTGTAATGCTGTTTTTAAAAGCTGTCATTGTTTTAAAAACTGTGTTTAGTCAAATAAAAAAAAACAGAACAACAACTGCACGGAAGTTTTATTTGCTGTACAAAACGCTCTTCTTAAACACTATACGTGGGAATTAAATTGATAAAAACTAATCGAATAGCGTTTTCATTACTAAATTTTAGGTAAAATTAAAAGATGACACATAATCTCTATTTCCCAAAATACTTAATACATTGAAAATATCAATATATTTTCAAAGTTTCCATTATTTCTTAATACTTTTGAAAATAATGTTTGATCAAATTTATATAAATAAAAAATTGGGTAAATTACAACATGCTTAATTTATTCGTGAAAAGTAAATTAGGTTTATTGATAGTTACTAAAAATAATTCTGTTTCACAAATTTGTAACAAAAAAGGGGATAAGTTAAAGATATCTAAAATTATAAACACCTAAAATAACATTAGTTGACAAGTTTGACAGTTGAATACGAAATAAATTATTTTTATTTTGCATTATCTTGTGCTGTCTATGATTTATTTACATTTATATTAGTGACGATATATTAACAGCTTTATTATTTTAAACATATTCATCCACATTAAAATACAAACCTTGTTTTTGTATATTACTTATAAGTAGATTTCTTATATAATAGTTTTGTTAGTTATTGAGGTCGCCACTACTACTGATTCAAACTGCATTACAATTATATGTGACTACACTAGCGCTTCACTTCTAGACTGCGAAACGACTTTTAATTTAAATAAAAACAAAAATTAATACTGAATAAGATACATATTTTGTGTTTACATTTTACATATTACGTTACCCAACATAAAAAGCTAACATAAGTTATTATTGGTTAAAATAATAATTAAAATAAAACGTTTAAAAGATAAAATATTGGTTATATTAGTCATTAACTTAGATAGTTAAATACGAACGGTGCACTCTACCGCTTCTATATACGACCGCAGCTAGTGTAACTTCACTGTAGAGATAGTTATGTGTATGGATACAATAGCTATATGTAACTTTGTATTGCTACGTTAGTAACGAGTTCTAGCCATGTCAATCACGGTGGACATCTAAGTAAATCATGGTTGGGTACCCAATCTTATCACGGGGGCTACCCAAGTTGATGCTAGCTGGCTACCCTAGTTGATCACGGGGGCTACCCAAGTTGATGCTAGCTGGCTAACCTAGTTGATCACGGGGGCTACCCAAGTTGATGTTAGCTGGCCAACCTAGTTGATCACGGGGGCTACCCAAGTTGATGCTAGCTGGATAACCTAGTAGATCACGGGGGCTACCCAAGTTGATGCTAGCTGGATAACCTAGTAGATCACGGGGGCTACCCAAGTTGATGCTAGCTGGCTAACCTAGTTGATCACGGGGACTACCCAAGTTGATGTTAGCTGGCCAACCTAGTTGATCACGGGGGCTACCCAAGTTGATGCTAGCTGGCTAACCTAGTTGATCACGGGGGCTACCCAAGTTGATGCTGGCTGGCTAACCTAGTTGATCACGGGGGCTACCCAAGTTGATGCTAGCTGGCTAACCTAGTTGATCACGGGGGCTACCCAAGTTGATGCTAGCTGGCTACCCTAGTTGATCACGGGGGCTACCCAAGTTGATGCTAGCTGGCTAACCTAGTTGATCACGGGGGCTACCCAAGTTGATGCTAGCTGGCTACCCAAGTTGATTACGGGGGCTACCCAAGTTGATGCTAGCTGGCTAACCTAGTTGATCACGGGGACTACCCAAGTTGATGTTAGCTGGCCAACCTAGTTGATCACGGGGGCTACCCAAGTTGATGCTAGCTGGCTAACCTAGTTGATCACGGGGGCTACCCAAGTTGATGCTGGCTGGCTAACCTAGTTGATCACGGGGGCTACCCAAGTTGATGCTAGCTGGCTACCCTAGTTGATCACAGGGGCTACCCAAGTTGATGCTAGCTGGCTAACCTAGTTGATCACGGGGGCTACCCAAGTTGATGCTAGCTGGCTACCCTAGTTGATCACGGGGGCTACCCAAGTTGATGCTAGCTGGCTAACCTAGTTGATCACGGGGGCTACCCAAGTTGATGCTAGCTGGCTACCCAAGTTGATTACGGGGGCTACCCAAGTTGATGCTAGCTGGCTAACCTAGTTGATCACGGGGGCTACCCAAGTTGATGCTAGCTGGCTAACCTAGTTGATCACGGGGGCTACCCAAGTTGATGCTAGCTGGCTAACCTAGTTGATCATGGGGGCTACCCAAGTTGATGCTAGCTGGCTAACCTAGTTGATCACGGGGGCTACCCAAGTTGATGCTAGCTGGCTAACCTAGTTGATCACGGGGGCTACCCAAGTTGATGCTAGCTGGATAACCTAGTAGATCACGGGGGCTACCCAAGTTGATGCTAGCTGGCTAACCTAGTTGATCACGGGGGCTACCCAAGTTGATGCTAGCTGGCTAACCTAGTTGATCACGGGGGCTACCCAAGTTGATCACGGGCATTCTACCTAATCGGAAATTCGTAATGATTCGTAATGTTTCTATTACTTCACATTTCTTGCTGATATTTAAATAAAATAACCCTTTAAGTCAATTGTCACAGTAATAAAGTCACTCATTCATTTGGTAAATGGTAAAGACTTCGATTATCTGGTAAAGGGATATCTACTACCTACCATATTTCGGGTAAAATATTTTTAAATTATTTCATATTATTAATTTAGAGCTTTGGGTCAGACTCCGTTTCATGCCCCCCAAATAGTAACTATGTTATCCAGCTGTAAATATGTAACCTAACCTAACTACCTAAATACACATGTCACCTACCCACCCTAACATAACCTAACCTAACCCAATTGAATTTGGGGTGCATATAACGGATCTGACCGAGCATTGTTGTTGTGCAAAGTTTGATAGTCCAAAATCTTTGAGTTTTTGAGAAACTTTGATCAGTCTGATAATCATATTTGGCTTATGTATTTAGATACCACAACTAACTCACTAACACCTCGCTAATAGGCGATGACTAACTAAATAAAACAATCAAAAACTAAAGAGCGACACGTAATTTTTAAATTATGATTATGCTACTATTTTAAGATTGAAATGGTGGTTTTAAATAACATATCACATAACCACGTTCCTAGTTAAAATGTTGAACTTGACTCCAAGATCTTGCAACCCAATTGATCCCTAGTAACATTAAAACTCTGTAAATGTAGCGTTAGTATTAGTTTAATGGCATTTTCGTAAGGTAAATCTGTTATAAACCCAGTAAACATGTTAGGGGATAACTTACTTAAAACTTGCCCTTTATAAATAATTCTTTGTATGATCAAAACTAAATCTAATTAATTATAAATCGAAACACATATATCACACATATACATTCTATGCACCGGAAAACATCGTAATAGAGAGGTATTACAGTGTTTACACAGCCATCCATTGATTGCATATAATTTTCAACATTCTTTGAAATTACGAGTATTTTGTCAAGGAGACACAAACAATCAAATATAGCTACTAAAAATAGCAGTATTTATTCATTTGTATATACTGTTGTTTAAAAGTATATCTCATTAACATATTTTATCACCTGCAAACTGACATTTCTTTAAAACAAAGGTGCACTACAGAACAAGTCGTCACTGGTGAAGATTGTCTGCCTAAGGTTATTTTAGATTAGGTTGTGCTCACGCCCTCAGGCTTGCGTGTTCCGGGTCGGTTTGTGAGGAAGTCGGATAATAAATGTTACCCTTGAGGAACTACCCTGGGGAATCCCCTCGCTCGTTGAATATGGGTGTGGCTTATATATCTTAATTATTATAAAAATTGTTGTAGTGTTTAATCTTATTTTTATAGCATCTAAATGTTTTGTTGTTAAATTGTTACGTACTCAAGATATCATTGAAATATGATCTCGGACTAATCTCTGATAAATAAACAAATTAAAGTATTTTATTCTCCGAAGCAGTACAGCATCTTATTAAGTCTCCACCATATTGATACATGAAAATTAAATTTAGTATTGGAGACAATTAAATTACTAGCCCATAGCTGGCCAATGTTTTTTCTCGTAAATTAATATTAGATAGTAATAACTGGTAAATACATTTTTATCATATTTTTATCTTAAAGAAGAAAGAGTATCAAATCCGTTGGCTTGTTTTGTGATAAGAAATTGCCAAATAAAAACTATCAAATATTATTTTAACTTTTATAAAATGTATATACATTATTTGATAACATATTTACAGTTTTTTTATTTTTACTTTATTTTTTTTTATTTTTTCATGCGCAAAAAGATGTTAGGTACACCAATTCGGTATAGTAACATTTTCTTGTCAATGAGTGGAGTATCAATATAAATGAACATTATTTTCATACAATACGAAAACTGGCTTCACGGAAACCATATGAGTGAAGAGTCTTCTAATCATTTAATCAATGGTAATACAAATATAATACTTTCTCAATAAATTAATTACTCTGAGTACAGGTTAGATACAAATATACAAAACATTTAAATGTTAAATAGTTTCTTAAATATTAAATACTAGTCCGACATGAAGACATATTTAGTCTAGTAAAGCGAGTGACTCCAGTAAATTTGTATGTTGTTGGCCTCAGTAACACCCACTACGTATGCAAGTGGCGTTTCTGTCGGTACGAGACCCGGGTACTAAGGTTCCCTAAGTGCACCGTACAGAGTTTGTTTAACCTCTCCAGCAACTTAATTAGCAGCAAGGCTCTGACAACACGTGCCTGGACTTTGTCTGGAGAGGTATCATCATCACAAGTGGGAAGAAGGATCAAAGCAGCTCTTTCAGTAGATACAACATCGTTGACATCTACTGCAAATAGTGTTTTACAAAAAATAGTGTTTAAAGAGAGATTTATAGGTAGTTAATATATTTCATACTAAATTACAAATTTATGAGTCCTGTATTTATATATAACAGGGTGGAAAATAACATGGAAACACTTTCACAACTACAGTACGTTATTCTTTTCCATAGATAATTTGACAATTTGATTTTTTTTTTTTTTTGATAATTGTGTTCTATAGAGTATAATTTTTGATCAGAATAATTTACTTAAAACCGTTAAATAGCCGATAAATGATATTGTACAAATTGTTAAATAGACCACTACGCTCTGGAGGATAAACCTTTAAAATTCCGGCTTGAGACAATTAATTTCTCTTGAATAGACATTTAGTACCATATACTCTTCAACTAAGGCTTACGTTGAAGATTTTCGTTCAACTCCTCGTAGGCCATCCCCATTAAAAGATAAAATTTTACTAATGGCGTAAAAAGGTATATCCTTTGTAACCAAGATCATGTACAACATTTTACTTTTACAAGAGAAGTCATTGATATTATTTTCCACCCTGTAAATCAATATGTACCTAATAACTATGCTGTACAGTTTCAACTATTATTGTTCAGATGATTTGTAAACAAATATGATAATAATTTGTTTGTTTTGTAATATGTTTACAATATTACTAACAGTAAAAATAATGTGATAGGCTTAAGAGGGGCGTGTGTATGTATCATATATTTTCACAGAAAAAATAATCTAAAACTAGCTCTTTTTGCTTCTTACGATTAAGACATCTTCATAAGACGGTAACACCTAACGTGCTATTAAATTTAATATTAATATTATTTAGTAGATATGGAGTTTCCAAGAACAAATGTACTACTTACAAACAATGAACATAGTTCTAGTTATATGTTGGATACAGTATACGTACACTTTCCAATCGAAAAACATTAATATTATAAAATTACGAAACAATTAGCATTGCCAGCACAGTAATAAAGTGTGAGTCATAAATATACCAGTATAGTTATAATACAACTTAAGTATATGACAACAAATTATTACAACTTTACTTTTCAATCGATGTTTCTTATCCTCACACTTTCATAGAGGAGAGACTAGCAAGGGTATTTGTCTTTTGGTTTACCAATATCCATAATCAATAAGTACACTCATCCTCGGTCCTTGTTTTGTATTAACCTTACTTTGTGTACAATTTATTTATTTTTGTATTATTATAATTATTTTAATGTTTTTTTTTTTATGAACAATGCTCATCATAAAATTGTATATAAGTTTACAAGTATGTAACATTTGAAACATAACCAGTTTAGATAGATAATTTGTAAGAAACTATATTTCATATAAGGGTTACACCTTATTATTGAGGTTAACCTTTTTACTTTTAATGACATTTTTACCATAACTTTGAAAATTTGGAAATTTTTGATAATAAATAGTTGTTTGTATATTTATGAGGTATAGTTCAAAAGTTATTTGGTTTCTCCGAGTATCACAACGTCATTTACTTCACTATCACTAATGCTCATTTCACAATATTTGTCACTATACAACCGTGTTAAAAATACTATTTCAAAAAGTGTACATGTCCTAATGTGATTACTTTAATGTAACAGGCGCTGCAGGTGTGACAATGTCATTTACTTCACAATCACTAATGCTCCTTAACACAATATTTGTCACAATACAACCGTGTTAAATATACTATTCCAAAATGGTTTACAGCTCCTCATGTGATTGCTTTAATATAACAGGCGCTGCAGGTGTGACAATGTCATTTACTTCACTATCACTAATGCTCCTTAACACACTATTTGTCACAATACAACCGTGTTAAATATACTATTCCAAAATGGTTTACAGCTCCTCATGTGATTGCTTTAATATAACAGGCACTGCAGGTGTGACAATGTCATTTACTTCACTATCACTAATGCTCCTTATCACACTATTTGTCACAATACAACCGTGTTAAATATACTATTCCAAAATGGTTTACAGCTCCTCATGTGATTGCTTTAATATAACAGGCACTGCGGGTGTGATAATGTCATTTACTTCACTATCACTAATGCTCCTTAACACACTATTTGACACAATACACCCGTGTTAAATATACTATTCCAAAATGGTTTACAGCTCCTCATGTGATTGCTTTAATATAACAGGCGCTGCAGGTGTGACAATGTCATTTACTTCACTATCACTAATGCTCCTTATCACACTATTTGTCACAATACACCCGTGTTAAATATACTATTCCAAAATGGTTTACAGCTCCTCATGTGATTGCTTTAATATAACAGGCGCTGCAGGTGTGACAATGTCATTTACTTCACTATCACTAATGCTCCTTAACACACTATTTGTCACAATACAACCGTGTTAAATATACTATTCCAAAATGGTTTACAGCTCCTCATGTGATTGCTTTAATATAACAGGCACTGCAGGTGTGACAATGTCATTTACTTCACTATCACTAATGCTCATTATCACAATATTTGTCACAATACAACCGTGTTAAATATACTATTCCAAAATGGTTTACAGCTCCTCATGTGATTGCTTTAATATAACAGGCACTGCGGGTGTGATAATGGCATTTACTTCACTATCACTAATGCTCCTTAACACAATATTTGACACAATACAACCATGTTAAATATACTATTCCAAAATGGTTTACAGCTCGTCATGTGATTACCTTAATATAACAGGCACTGCGGGTGTGACGATGTCATTTACTTCACTATCACTAATGCTCCTTAACACAATATTTGACACAATACAACCATGTTAAATATACTATTCCAAAATGGTTTACAGCTCCTCATGTGATTACTTTAATATAACAGGCACTGCGGGTGTGACAATGTCATTTACTTCACTATCACTAATGCTCCTTAACACGATATTTGACACAATACAACCGTGTTAAATATACTATTCCAAAATGGTTTACAGCTCCTCATGTGATTACTTTAATGTAACAGGCACTGCAGGTGTGACAATGGCATTTACTTCACTATCACTAATGCTCCTTAACACAATATTTGACACAACACAACCGTGTTAAATATACTATTCCAAAATGGTTTACAGCTCCTCATGTGATTACTTTAATATAACAGGCACTGCAGGTGTGACAATGTCATTTACTTCACTATCACTAATGCTCCTTAACACAATATTTGACACAACACAACCGTGTTAAATATACTATTCCAAAATGGTTTACAGCTCCTCATGTGATTACTTTAATATAACAGGCACTGCAGGTGTGACAATGTCATTTACTTCACTATCACTAATGCTCCTTAACACAATATTTGACACAATACAACCGTGTTAAATATACTATTCCAAAATGGTTTACAGCTCCTCATGTGATTACTTTAATATAACAGGCACTGCGGGTGTGACAATGGCATTTACTTCACTATCACTAATGCTCCGTATCACACTATTTGTCACAATACACCCGTGTTAAATATACTATTCCAAAATGGTTTACAGCTCCTCATGTGATTGCTTTAATATAACAGGCGCTGCAGGTGTGACAATGTCATTTACTTCACTATCACTAATGCTCCTTAACACACTATTTGTCACAATACAACCGTGTTAAATATACTATTCCAAAATGGTTTACAGCTCCTCATGTGATTGCTTTAATATAACAGGCACTGCAGGTGTGACAATGTCATTTACTTCACTATCACTAATGCTCCTTATCACACTATTTGTCACAATACACCCGTGTTAAATATACTATTCCAAAATGGTTTACAGCTCCTCATGTGATTGCTTTAATATAACAGGCACTGCGGGTGTGATAATGTCATTTACTTCACTATCAATAATGCTCCTTAACACACTATTTGACACAATACACCCGTGTTAAATATACTATTCCAAAATGGTTTACAGCTCCTCATGTGATTGCTTTAATATAACAGGCGCTGCAGGTGTGACAATGTCATTTACTTCACTATCACTAATGCTCCTTATCACACTATTTGTCACAATACACCCGTGTTAAATATACTATTCCAAAATGGTTTACAGCTCCTCATGTGATTGCTTTAATATAACAGGCGCTGCAGGTGTGATAATGTCATTTACTTCACTATCACTAATGCTCCTTAACACACTATTTGTCACAATACAACCGTGTTAAATATACTATTCCAAAATGGTTTACAGCTCCTCATGTGATTGCTTTAATATAACAGGCACTGCAGGTGTGACAATGTCATTTACTTCACTATCACTAATGCTCCTTAACACACTATTTGACACAATACACCCGTGTTAAATATACTATTCCAAAATGGATTACAGCTCCTCATGTGATTGCTTTAATATAACAGGCACTGCGGGTGTGATAATGTCATTTACTTCACTATCACTAATGCTCATTATCACAATATTTGTCACAATACAACCGTGTTAAATATACTATTCCAAAATGGTTTACAGCTCCTCATGTGATTGCTTTAATATAACAGGCACTGCGGGTGTGATAATGGCATTTACTTCACTATCACTAATGCTCCTTAACACAATATTTGACACAATACAACCATGTTAAATATACTATTCCAAAATGGTTTACAGCTCGTCATGTGATTACTTTAATATAACAGGCACTGCGGGTGTGACGATGTCATTTACTTCACTATCACTAATGCTCCTTAACACAATATTTGACACAATACAACCATGTTAAATATACTATTCCAAAATGGTTTACAGCTCCTCATGTGATTACTTTAATATAACAGGCACTGCGGGTGTGACAATGTCATTTACTTCACTATCACTAATGCTCCTTAACACAATATTTGACACAATACAACCGTGTTAAATATACTATTCCAAAATGGTTTACAGCTCCTCATGTGATTACTTTAATGTAACAGGCACTGCAGGTGTGACAATGGCATTTACTTCACTATCACTAATGCTCCTTAACACAATATTTGACACAATACAACCGTGTTAAATATACTATTCCAAAATGGTTTACAGCTCCTCATGTGATTACTTTAATATAACAGGCACTGCAGGTGTGACAATGTCATTTACTTCACTATCACTAATGCTCCTTAACACAATATTTGACACAATACAACCGTGTTAAATATACTATTCCAAAATGGTTTACAGCTCCTCATGTGATTACTTTAATATAACAGGCACTGCGGGTGTGACAATGGCATTTACTTCACTATCACTAATGCTCCTTATCACACTATTTGTCACAATACACCCGTGTTAAATATACTATTCCAAAATGGTTTACAGCTCCTCATGTGATTGCTTTAATATAACAGGCACTGCGGGTGTGACAATGGCATTTACTTCACTATCACTAATGCTCCTTATCACACTATTTGTCACAATACAACCGTGTTAAATATACTATTCCAAAATGGTTTACAGCTCCTCATGTGATTGCTTTAATATAACAGGCACTGCGGGTGTGACAATGGCATTTACTTCACTATCACTAATGCTCCTTATATGTCACAATACACCCGTGTTAAATATACTATTCCAAAATGGTTTACAGCTCCTCATGTGATTACTTTAATATAACAGGCACTGCGGGTGTGACAATGGCATTTACTTCACTATCACTAATGCTCATTATCACAATGTTTGTCACAATACAACCGTGTTAAAAATACTATTTCAAAATGGTTTACAGCTCCTCATGTGATTGCTTTAATATAACAAGCACTGCGGGTGTGACAATGGCATTTACTTCTCTATCACTAATGCTCCTTAACATAATATTTGACACAATACAACCGTGTTAAATATACTATTCCAAAATGGTTTACAGCTCCTCATGTGATTACTTTAATATAACAGGCACTGCGGGTGTGACAATGGCATTTACTTCACTATCACTAATGCTCATTATCACAATATTTGTCACAATACAACCGTTTTAAATATACTATTCCAAAATGGTTTACAAGTCCTAATATGATTGCTTTAATGTAACAGACACTGCGGATGTAACAACACTATTTATTTATTCACAATACACCCGTGTTAAATATACTATTCCAAAATGGTTTACAGCTCCTCATGTGATTACTTTAATATAACAGGCACTGCGGGTGTGACAATGGCATTTACTTCACTATCACTAATGCTCATTATCACAATGTTTGTCACAATACAACCGTGTTAAAAATACTATTTCAAAATGGTTTACAGCTCCTCATGTGATTGCTTTAATATAACAAGCACTGCGGGTGTGACAATGGCATTTACTTCTCTATCACTAATGCTCCTTAACACAATATTTGACACAATACAACTGTGTTAAATATACTATTCCAAAATGGTTTACAGCTCCTCATGTGATTACTTTAATATAACAGGCACTGCGGGTGTGACAATGGCATTTACTTCACTATCACTAATGCTCATTATCACAATATTTGTCACAATACAACCGTTTTAAATATACTATTCCAAAATGGTTTACAAGTCCTAATATGATTGCTTTAATGTAACAGACACTGCGGATGTAACAACACTATTTATTTTACTATAAACAATGCCCCTTAACATGATATTTGCCAAGTACGGTCTTACAGTACTTAAATTAATTGCCTGCACCCTCTAATAACTAATAACCTATGGTATTATCGTGGATGTACGTGCCTGGCTGTGTTGTGATTGTGTCTGAGTCAAACTGGCTCCACTTCACTGTTAATGAACTTGTCAACGGGTAATATATTCATTGAGTGGGTTAGTTAGTCACTAATTATGTTCCTAAACGATAGGGATCACACACATTATGTAAATATGTGTACATATTATAAAATATTGTAATTAAAGTTGTCTTTCTGTATTTATTCTGTTCTAACAACTGAAATTTTAGCGTTAGTTAAACTTTATTAAGCATTTTTTTTGAAATTCCAATATGTCTACTTTAGGCAATGGTTTTAACACTGTTCCTATTAGTGATTTTAAACCAGGCAGGTAATAATGAAAATCATATTTTATTTGTGTTTAGACATGAAAAGAAATTTCTTGTAAAGTACATAAAATGTAGTAATGTTACTTAAAAAAAAAAAAAAAACTAATACCTAGCTTAAGAAACAAATGAAACCTACTTATATTAACTGAAAATGTATGATGAGCAATATTTTTAACTTCTAAAACGCATTAATATTTTTTATATACTTTGACATTGTGAGAAGTAATATTTCCACTCAGGTATTTCTTGTTACGTTTAATATCTTCTTCAGTGATAATTTATTTTACCTGGATTTATTTGTATATTTGAACAATGTCTGAGTAGTCAAACATTTCAAATGTATATTGAATTCTACAAAGATTAAGTCTACAATTTAGGGCTACTAATATTATCTGAGAAGCAATATTTCTTTTGATAAAAATACTTCTTCCTGGATATAAAATTTAACAAGAAATGACTGAATGAGAATATTTCTTTAACCGATATGCAAATTCAAATTGAAAACCTTTTTTTGATGCAATAGCGTTTACTTATCGGTAACATTGTAACTATATTGTTTGGCAGTCGTAGTATTTACGTTTTGAAATAATTATAATTATTAATAGGAACGATTTAACGTTTAGTTTTGTGTCCAACATGAACTGGTAAAGCTGTGACATGCATTACGGTAATTTTGCGTTAAACTACCACGCAAGACACGCGATACTCGACCATGCGTGTTTGCCATCGTAGAAACAATCGTTGTTCAGTAACTTACGACGTTTTCAACTGGTCGTAAACGTAACACAGGCTGTGCACTCAACAATGTAAATTAAGGTAATTAACTCAGTACACCTTTAAAAGGGAGCATTGGCTATAAACTGTTTGATAAATATATTAAATACGCGTAAACCGAATTTGTAGTTTTATCTAAAAGGATCTTTTTTATTGGGACCTTTTCCGATAGTTCATTACTTCTAATTTTTCCGTTAATTCACTACCACAATTTTTTTCCTCACAATTACAGTTAGGTCAGGTTAGGTTATGTGATCACAAACTGGTAAATTCAATGATTTACTTATCGCCAAATGCGCTCTCCGTGTCCAAGTTCTTGAAAGGTGATAAGACCAGGATATCGGATTCCTAACGGATAAGGAAAACCACAGTGGACGTAAAATTGATTGGGGAACAGTTTTTACAGCAATATAATGTTTATCAAGCGGTAGTGAATTAACGGAAACTAAAAATATAGTGATAATGAGATAACGGAATGGATCCTTTTATTGTTATGAAGCCTATGATAAAAGAAATATTTACATACAAGTCAACCAATTGAGGCTGTCATCATTTTACGTTCAGTGATGTATTAATTGTTTACATTTAGATCTTGTCTTGGGCTCGGTGGTTTAACGGTGTTAGATACACAGTTTTAATTACTGTTGACACAAGCTTAGTTATCTACTAATGAAGTATTGTGAAATCATTTCATCCCTTCTTAAGAAAATAAATGTATTACTAATTATATTACATTCCACGATTAACAAAGCTGTAATTTATATTTACTTCATTTCAGTTATTCATTCTTATTTTTTGAATTAAAGCTAAACATTTTGCCTACTCCTCAGGTAAATTAAATGATAATAGATAAACAAAAATAAATTAAGATTTGTTAGCATAACATTTTTTGTAACTATTAAGTAATATTTTGGACTTTATGTTTCATAAATTACTTTTTATCGTAAATTAATGTAAACACAATGTTTACGTAAACATGCAATAATTAACAAGGTACATAAATATAGCATTACATACAAAATGGATTGAATATAATACTACACAGTACGATTAAAAAATGTTCTTCTAATCAGAAGTGTGGAAATCTTTCAATCAAAGTTTTTTTCCAGTAACTTATAAACTATGAAATGTTTAAAACCTAAAAATACAAGTCAATTTACTGTAAGAGAAATGTATTACTTTACAAATTATTCCTTTGCGAATACCTTTGGTATGAAAAAGGTAAAAGTAGTTTACCGGAGTCAATCTTGTACATATATAAATCTCTAAGTAACGCTGGTTATACTGATAATAGATTTGTCTAGCCTAGAAAACCTGTTTAAGGTAATTTATACTGTGAAAATAAACAGTTTTGTCATATATTTTATAAATAAATAAATATATATATATATATATATATATATATATATATATATATATATATATATATATATATATATATATATATATATATGTGTGTGTGTGTGTGTGTGTATAAAATATTTTAATTATTGCATGTTCACTCTAATTTCCAAAGATGGTCGAGGATTTATTTATGGCTTACAGCTACTTTGGTAATAGTTAAATTCCTTTATCTGGCCGATTAAAAAAATATTTTGTATACACATATTTTCTTCCTTACAAATATAAGTTACATTATAACTCATAATTGAGATTGGTTTTAAAATACAAAGTATTTTTAAGTCATGGACTAATAATTAGATTTTTTTTTAATGCACATATTTTATTTCACCTTCAACTCTAAATCCATTTTCAAACACAAATAATTACTAATGATATTACTTAAAATATAAATTATAAAGTTTATAACATGTTATTCAAAATATTATATCACGTTATTCAATAAATGAAATTATGTTTACAATCAAAATATCTATGAAAAATATGTAATGAATTATAAAGAACATAATTTGTTTGATCTATATTTTTAATAACATTTTATCTAATTCAATAGTATATTATATTTCATATTTTCAGTAAATGTTTATGTTTCTAATAACTACTTATGATCGAAAATGGCAATAAACTGAAATATAAAATGTTAAAAAAAGTATGATTTGTTGCCCAATAATTTAAATAAAATATTTAACACCATTAGACAAAATTATATTGTGAAATAGATTCCTAAGAAGTGCATTATGTAAGACAAAGTTAAAAAGATACTAAGCAAATAATAACCAATTTACACTTAATCAGTGTACTAAAGTCCTGGCCAGTGGAAAAGTATCTTAAATCACAAATTATCCCTAGCATCATATTTTATATAATTACCTCAATATTATTACATTCAGCCCCGTTATCCAATATAAAATGTATACTATTTAAAATGAAACAATATTTCTACTACCGTATAATAGGTGGTAAAACAAAATGTAACAAGCGATTTCTTGATACGGTAAATTTATCTGACATACGCCGGGGCATGGCGGTTGGTCTGTACTCTCATATTTCACTCCAGGCAATTTGCAAATTCCACCACTAGACAGCGCTAGCTGCGGCTCACCACGTTGTGGCCGACAAATGAACGGCGCTTAATGGCTAAAAACTAACGCTACTTTTTTACCCCCTTGTCATTTATCATTTGAAAAATATCGTAAAAAATATTTTTATTCCTACAATCTATTATGGAAAAATAAAACGATTATTTAACCAATATGACTTAAAATTAAAGTTCTTTTACTTCAATATTTACAATGTATTTTGGGGTTCCTTCAATATTTAGTGAATAAATTACTAAATTTTCAGATATGGTTTTATTAGAAAATAAAACTCGCAAACATATTTTATTCTTGTTTTGAGGGAATTATAAAATGTATATATTATGTTTTTTTAAATGTACTAACATTATATAAATATTTAACTAATTTGAATTTTTAGTTACTAAATATAAGTACTCCATCCATTCAAGTCCATTATTAAATTAAATGAAAATCTAAATTATATATTTTTAATATTGTTCTCAAATGAGTTCAAAAGAGTATGTTTAATGGAAATCACTAATGATTTAGTAAATAAACAAAATAACTTAACTACTAAAAAATCCCAATTTGTAATTTACTAGTTCCAGATCGATTAAGCGTGTTATTTTATATCATTCTAATTACTTCACATGTCCTTAAACAACCAAAAACATTTAAAGCATAATTAACCTCAAATGTGAGATGAATTATTCTACAGACTTGAAATCACTGCTTAGAACAAGAATTATGTTTTTTATGTTTTAAACACATTCGTTGTACTTCAAATATCTACATTTATCATATGATTTAACATTTCCTAAAATATATAGATTTTAAATAATGGTATAGTAATCCTTTAAAGACATGTTTTGGTGTACTTAAATAAAGCCCTTTAAAATTTACGCTAAAACTTTTTTAAATTAACGTGAAAAACTCAAAACCTTGTTAAAAATAGTCAATCATTAAAAATTCTATGAGAATGAAACGTGGCATCAGTTTGTTCTGAACATTTAAAAAATACCGATCTCTAATCAATATCAAATCTCCCCCATAAATACTTTTTTGCTACTAATAATTTAAGGCAAGATCCTGATGTCTTACTGGTATTTAAGATAATATTAACCTTTGAATATGTTATTTACTTAATTCGTGTTCTTTGATTTTTGTTTTTTCTAAACACGTTATAAAATTATTTTGCTACATAATGTAGCCACATTATTATTTTGCATCTCAAACAGAATTTTGAAAATTATTGATTCTTAATGAAATAGCTCTAGATTATTTCCAATTGTGTGTCTATTGCTTCTTACGTGAAATTTATTACAAAATTACTTTTCAGTAGCTGTAAACTGAACTAATAAATTGATACTATAAAAGACTAAATATATTTCATACAGTAATTTTATATATGAAATTTTACATATGAAAGTGCAAATAAATATATAGTACACTCTTTGGTTGTACTGTGCAAAAAATAAATAAAAAAATTCTAGGCAATACAAAAAACTCACAAACTTACTAAAAAGGTTTTTGTGAAAAAATATTGACAAAGCTATAATTAATCAACACACCTTACTTAAATGCCTCCCAAAATTGTTTTGAATTAACATTATATTGAACTATACTTCTAACGTATACCATGAGTTGTATATTATAATAACCCTATTTAACTCTTTAGTTATATGTTATAACAAATCGACTAAATCCAAGATAAACTTATTTTGTTATAATGCTCTGTTATATAACAGAATTATATGAGTATAAGTAATTTTAATTTATTATGTTTGAACATATTTTCATTTTAAAAATTAATTTTAACAGAGGTATAAATTTTATTCTTAAAGTATTTCTAAGGTGAAATTGCTTGTTTTTGATCTAGTTTACAAAATCATGAGTTATTTTAAAATATTTTTTCTGTTGTTTTTATTAGTTTATTAATTAACCATTATTATTTACAATTAAAAGTTTCACAAAACCTGTTTTGTAATATAACATACTATATTCTTGCCATACTCAAGAATACTATTATTCTTGAGTATGGCAAAAATATATAAATACGAGTATATAATGAAAGAGTATGTTTTTTATAACAGTAGAAAAAAACGACACGAAATAACTACTACAGTTACAATAAATAATATTAAAAACTACTTCTGAGAATAATAGTAACCCTACGAACATTACCTACCTGATATTTCTCAATACAGAAGGTTCGTAATATATTTTCTTTCAACCTCGTTAAAACTTCATAAAAAAAATATGGCGTGCTTCGCGGTGACTGAATTTAAATAGCACATTACCTTGAGAGCATTTGGATACACCTGTAGACGACAGCTCCACTTTGAAGATGGGGAAATTACTCTGTCAGATCTGACTCATCCCCCAGTGACAACCCTCCTGACAACCGGTTCTACTGCCACACGGTATATCGTACTTTAAAACCAATTCAAATACAGTAAGTTAATGCAACCATGTAAAACTAGATGTATTCGTTAGTGGAAACATTTCATAGTTGTTTTTTGGTTAGCATTTAAAGTGTTATTAGGTACACAAACGAACGCCACAACACAAATCTATCACAAAATAAGGATACAAAATAATAGGGTAAAAAAATATGGAAACGCTTTCACAACAACGTTATTTTTTTCCATAGATGATTTAGTGGATTAATTTTTTAATAATTGGGTTCCAAAAAGTATTATTTTTTTATCACAATAATTTACTTCAAACCAATAAATAGCCAAGAAATAATATAGTTCAAATTAGTTACTCCGAAAATCAAATGACCGCTACTCTGGAAAGGACAAACCAGTTTGCGGCAGTTAAGTTCTTTCAAATAGAACTTCAATTTTATACCAAACTTGATCTAGGTTTAATTTAAAGATATTTGTTCAATTACTCATGGGCCGCCCCCCTGAAAAGATTAAACATCGCTAATGGTTTCAAAAAGTATAGTTCTTGTAACTATAATGATGTAAAAGATTTTGATTTACAAGCAAGTAAAATAAAAGTTGTGAAAGCGTTTCCATATTTTGTCTACCTTGTATAAATATTATTGCAATTTATACTCTTTAATTAAACAATATGGAACTATAAATTGAATATCTTTTACAGTTTTTGCAGTTTAAGTTAACAGATGTCAAACGTTTTCTTTTAGTGAGACATGAATCAGAGCAGTATATATATCGACGTAAAAATAAAAAAATAGTTAATTGAGAAAATTAATATTATTGGATAGAACATAATTGGGATCGGCTAGATTAGTCAGCCATATTTTATCTATTCTCCATAATACAAATTTTAAATTATATGATTAACACATTTTCATCAATTAAATTATGTTGGATTTAGCTTTTTATAGCTATTCTAACTAATAATGTTGATTTTATGCTATATTTTATTTTTTACGTTAATTTATGTAGTAAATTTCTCTAAAAAATGTTCTAAATAAAACAAAAATTTAAATGGAAGAATCAGCTAATTTGAAAACCACAATAACAAATATTGAGCATTTATCTATGTATTTTTCAAAACTCCTTAAAATTGGAAAATTAACAAAAGTTTTGATTATTAAATACAGTATTGGTTACTTGTCGTTGTGGTTTGCCAGGTTGCCTGAGATCGCTCTTACGCTGTCGCTTAGTTTACTTTCGTGGCCGTTGGCTGGGATTCTGTCGTTCTGTGATTCCGACTCTCGGTCTGTCGGGTTGGCCTGTCGTTTGAACTGTTTCCTTCATCCTACCGTACCTTCAACGATGACTGGCTAAAGGCTCTTAAACTCCAATGTCCTTGAGTGGGACTTTGATCCCTCAGCCTGCCGTATGGACGAAGTCCTGCCTTATCTACAGCTAGCCTGGCCTGGGGAACATGTGATAGAGCCAAGTTTCGCCCCCGCTGCCCTCTATACATCTTTGGGTGGGTTTTCTAGTCCTCAGGTCAGTGCGTTCCTTTTTACTCTCGGTTGCTGAGCTAGGGGTGTTAATCTTGAAGAAAAAAAGTTATGCGGAACAATTTATTGAGGCCTAGGCCTAGAAACTACCCTTAGACATTTTTCTACACCACTGCCATATGTTTTACATATTATATTTATTTTTGATCTTATGATTATTACCGTTATTTTTATTCTTTAATAAGTTTATTTTATTGTTATATTTTTTAGATTTTATTTTTTTAGGCCCGTATTGTTTCCATTATGGTATTATTCATATATTTTGTTGTTAGGCATAGTTATTAAGTTTGTTTGTATTATTTATTTTGTTATTTGTATTATTGAAGTGAATTTTAGATAGGACGATACCGTGCTATGTTTTATTTCTATTTTTTTAATTTTAAATATTCACCAAAAGGGGATTATTTATTAACGTTTCTACTTTTTTAATTCGGAGCTTCCCAGGGATTCCAGCTGACTCCCTGGCGTCGGTGGAATCGTGGGATGTGGGATAAATTGCCGGTTATTTGCTTTGTTCAAATTTTCTAAATTGTTTCATTGTTTTTCTCTTATATAATGTGTTTCTAGTATTTCTGCACGTCTGTTATGCAATGTTTTGGTATTTGGAGTCTTTGTTGATTTTGTGTATTGTTTTTTAGTCTTGTTTGTTTTTTGTGCATCTTGTTATTTTCAGTGTAATTTTGATATTGTTGCCTTATGCCGGATTTTCTTAATATTTCATTCATTTCTTTTTTAAATAAGTAGTTTTTGCTCAGATGCCGAGTTGTAATTTAACCCTCCGACTGCCGCCCGTGATATTATCGCCTGTCTGGTTTTGAGCCATCCCCCAGTACGGCACGACTTCCAGTTTTGGTGGGAGGATAGGTCTCCAAATTAAGCTACGTTTTGCTAGAAAAGTTACCATTGATCCTATGGAGAGTAGATTCATGCTGGTCGGAAACCATGCTAGAAGTCACCAGCACTCATTCCAGCAGCCTACCCTTGAGTTTTTTTTTATTAGTGACCGAAATAAAATTCTTATATAATTATTTGTCACTTTTATAACTGTATAAAGAGTTATATAATATATATTCTTCTACAAAATATAATTAAAACTGTAGCAGTTATTATGGTTGTGGATACAATTGTACAGTTTATTGTAGTCCCTTTGATTCTTAATATTAAATGCCATCTCTTTAAAATTATATTTTTTTATAACACTGTATTCACTACAGAAGTATGTTTGTTGTTGTTTGTGTATTTCATAAATTTTATTCCAATTTTTCCTAAAAAACGGAAATCATAGGCTTATCTCAGTGTAGTGTAGATTATTGTTGGATCAGCGTTTTAGCCTCTACTTTTCTCTACTTAGTTGAAAGCAAACGATTCGGAGTGAAAACATATTGAAGGATTTAGGAACAAAGAACTTTGATTTAAGAACCTGTTTTTACAGAATACTAATTTACCAAAGAAATACTTATTTCTGTTTGATTTGTGATTGAAGAAAATAATAAAAGTGCTAGCAAGGAATGAAAAGTGTTCTGCAATAATTCAATTTGATCCAAATGACACAGATTGAAGATAAATCTTCCAAAAATCTTAAATACAAAAATAGTATTCTTCCAGTATATTGGTAACTTAATGAGATAGTAAGCTGTTCATTACCTAGCTTGGTTAGTAAGTTAATTCCGCTTAACAAAACATGGTTTTACAAAAACAAAAAGTATGGTAACTATTCCATCAATGGTAGATCTATTGAAACTGTAATAATAGTAAAGGGTTGTGGTCAAATAATAGACTGCAATACATCAAGTAAACAGTGCAACTATATCAAGTACTTTTATTATATTATCATTATATTATTTTTATTATGTTTTATTATATTATCTAATCAGGAATAAGTAGCATAATAATATTTTAACATATAATTATTGTAGATAAATCTAGGGTAAACCACTATTGTATTTTGAACTAGGTAATTATTAGGTGATTATTCATATTGGTTATTATGATATAACAATTATTATTATTGAAATATATTTTGTTTAGTTTGAGTTTTTAGGATATTTCGTGTTTCTAGGATGAGAGAGGATCAGAGCCCCCATCCCCCATGTTCGCCCGGCCCTCTACTAGCCATGGTCTCAAGTCACCCAGTGCCAGCCCCTCTAGACTGTCCCTACAGTCCACCAGCCTACAGTACAGGTAAGTACTGAAGCCGCATAACAAGATGAGAACTAAGTTCTGGCCTATATTATTTATGAAGGCGCTTCACGCCGTCACGTCAACCTCTCTGTGTTTACGGTATGTTGTGTTATGAACGAACTTTATAAGAAAACTATGTTTAAATTAACATAATTTTTAACGTAAACAACGATTTAATAATATATAATATTATAAGAAAGTAATGTTTGATGAGCATTAACAATATATTTGTGATGACGAATATTTAATTGTATGCTTTTCAAATGTTAACACTGAAAAATATTAATTGAAATATATTATTTATTAAATTAAACTATCAATAAATTAAACGAAGAATTTTAAATATATTGTAATACAAATAAAATATAATATAATTAAATATAAGAAATATTTTAATAACGAAATGTATCTAATAAAAATTTAGAATCGATCATTAATAGTTTTACGCCTAAATAAAAGACATTAATATTGGAGTGAAAATCATTATTAATAAAAATAATTAATGGTTTTATTCATGTAAAGTGCTGTAGTATTTAGTAAATAAAACACACCTTTATCTGAAAGCGCCTTCATTATCGTGATACTCTTCGATTTACGTTGATGATTTTTGAGGCCCACCCCAGGTCTCGTAACGTCGTGACTACCAATATCCTAGGTTCGATATTTAATGGATCACTTCCCACCTCATGTTATAGCATTTAATATAAAAACATCTTCTTAATCCTTAGTCATAAAATCCGTTTACAAGATTGTTATGTTAATGTTAAGTTTGTATGTAATGCTATGTTGTTATTTAAAATGGTGATATGTTGAAATGACCTACACCATATCTGAAGACCTCACAGGACTTTATCAGGTATTGATATCACTATGACTAAAAATCAAAACAACTTGTTTTAGTCCTCATTTAATTCGTGGAAGTGCACAAAATTTAAACTATTCAAACCAGTCGTGAATGGAAGTATAATTTGTTATTTATGAATCATGAACGTTTCATAAATTAAAATGATGACACCAGATGCTGAAGCACACAACAATTTTTCTTTATGTTTTCCTAATTTTAAAGATCCACACCATTTTCTGGATTTATTGTGAAAATATTATCCCTGTGTGAGACCCTCATAAATGTATTATAAATAGTGAAAGCATGATAGAACACCATATTGATATTTTAGTGTTGTAGAATTTTTTTTAGTTTTAATATGTACTTTCAGAAACGTAAACGTAGTTGAGAAGTGTGTTTTTTTTAAGAGAAAGCTAATATTTTGTAAATAGAATACAAGTTCAGCAGTACAAAATCTACACAGCTTTAACGTAATATTGATTTAGATAGCAAGCCATTTACTAAATATTTATTAAATAAACCACGAAAAGGGTAGATTATGTACAATAGCTAAATAAAATAAACATAGCTTATATGAAACGTATCATCCTAAACTAAACACAAATTAAATATGACTTTTCTTAAATTAGAGTAAATTTTATCATATTTGAGTACAATGTAATGAAAATCACTTGTTTCGACAGTATGTTATCTTCCTTGTGAAAACGTGCGAGGGAAAGGTAAATGTAAGCCATGCATCTTTTATATAGGTTTAGTTTACAGTGTTTACTTCACGAGGAGTGCATAAAATTATCTATACACTAAAATAACAACAAAGTAAAGCAGGCTACTCTAGACACTAACAAACAACGAATAAAATTACAATATGTATATTTTTATATATAATATTCCTGAAATAGTGTTACTCTTCAGTTTCCAAAGTGACAAAAATTGTGTTGTAAAACAATAAGCCCTACACGAAAATGTGTATCTGATAGCATTACATTGTGTGCTACCTCCCATACACGATGGCTTATCAGTGGCAAGCTATAGGTCTAACTGATTATGGTCATATTTTGAGGGGGGAGCCAATCGTCTTATCTCATTTCCGATTCTCTCCCTTACCAAAAAATGCGTCTTTGATTACATCTTTTGGGTGCTATTTAACATACATACTGGCATATCAGTGGTAAGTTAAAGGCCTAACAGATGATGATCATCTAAAGGCGGGAGGCCATTCGTCATATCTAATTTCTAATTCCCTCCCTTATCAAGAAATACGTCTTTGATTACATCCTATTGGGTGCTAACCTGCTTATCAGTGGCAAGTTACAGGCTTAACTGAAGGTATCATATGTATGAGGGTAGGGGATACATTACCTTATCTCGTTTCCGATTCCCTCCCTTATCAAGAAATGCGTCTTTGATTACATCCTATTGGGTGCTAACCTGCTATACACACTTGCGTTATCAGTGGAAAATTACAAGCCTAACTGATGGTGGTCATATGTCTGAGGGTAGGGGATCCATCGCCTTATCTCGTTTCCGACTCCCTCCCTTATCAAGAAATGCGTCTTTGATTACATCCTATTGGGTGCTAACCTGCTATACACACTTGCGTATCAGTGGCAAGTTACAGGCTTAATTGATGGTGGTCATATGTCTGAGGGTAGGGGATCCATTGCCTTATCTCGTTTCCGATTCCCTCCCTTATCAAGAAATGCGTCTTTGATTACATCCTATTGGGTGCTAACCTGCTATACACATTTGCGTATCAGTGGCAAGTTACAAGCCTAACTTATGGTGGTCATATGTCTGAGGGTAGGGGATCCATCGCATTATCTCGTTTCCGACTCCCTCCCTTATCAAGAAATACGTCTTTGATTACATCCTATTGGGTGCTAACCTGCTATACACACTTGCGTATCAGTGGCAAGTTACAAGCCTAACTGATGGTGATCATATGTCTGAGGGTAGGGGATCCATCGCATTATCTCGTTTCCGACACCCTCCCTCATCAAGAAATACGTCTTTGATTACATCCTATTGGGTGCTAACCTGCTATACACACTTGCGTATCAGTGGCAAGTTACAAGCCTAACTGATGGTGGTCATATGTCTGAGGGTAGGGGATCCATCGCCTTATCTCGTTTCCGATTTCCTCCCTATCTCGTCTTACGAGCCCCTCGTGGACCTATGGCATAGGCCTTGGTTATCATTGCTGGATCTATAATGGTAGCGAAATTACAATATTTAAATTGTTGTTGAATAGAACATTGACTTAATATTGTTGCTATTTTACCATTATTTTTATTAAATTATCCGTTGCCCCTCAGATTTTAATTTTAGTTCCCACTTCACAGTTACAACACAATAAAAGTTCGTTACCAGTCGTAAATAACTATGGAACCAACTATTTTATTAAACTCAATTGAATGCTTGATTAATAACGAGTAGTTAATTTAAAATAAACTGTTTTCTAAATCAGAAACTATCTATCGTAACTATGGATTTATAATATATTTATAGTTGTTTGAATGATACATTTATATCAAGTTTGTGAAACTCACTTTTTAAATTTATGATTTTTAGTAAAGGCATTATCATTAGGCTAAAAACAGTACACCATAATGGCTGGTATTTTTTTATATATACGGAAATGTCAGAATTGCAAGAGAAAATGTTTAGTTAAATAGTTCAAGCTTTATGTTCTTAACTGGTTTAATCTAATAGCATTACCTTCAACAACAAAGGATTTATCTTTACTATATTTTATATTACTTATGAAGATAAATTCTCTGCTTTTATCCAGTCATTTGTATTGTTTACTTCATATTATTGTAAGGGCTAGGTTTTTATGTTTTATACTTTTTATTTGTAGTGTACCTATACTATGTAAACTATTAATATTGTTGGCATTAGTGGCGTAGTGCTGTAACCCAGCTACCTGGGGACTAAGTATTGTGAAGAATAAAGCTGATAGTTTCTACATTCGGTCCTCTTAATATCGAAACAGTGCCGCTCATTGTTTGCCATCGACACGGACAAAATTGGAACTCTGTTAATAAAAAGACTACACTGATCATTCATACTCATTCTACACTCAAAATATCGTTCATAATTGCCCTACAATACGCAAAACCCGTATTACTAAAATACTAAACAAATATCATATGAATCATAAATTCTAAATCATTTGATGAAAACGTGATATAAAAAAGTATATATAAATATACATAGTACATTACAACATTATTATATTGTGCTTTTCAATGTATTTATAGCCATTACAAATACTAAATTAAAAAATTATTTTTATTTTGTATGTTAGTTATATTATGATTGAGAAAAGTGTTGAGTTTTTTTATATAATAAACTTAAGTAATTAATTGTTTTAAACATTTACTTCTTCAATTAATTAACGTAACTTTTCTGTTAACACATAAGCATATTTAATATATCTTGTCATGTTTGTTTGGATTTGCTTTGTCATAGTTAATTACTTGTATTGTTTTTCCTTAATAATGCATTAGCTGAAGAAATCTATTATTACTCCAGTTAGAGAGGCCATGCTCTTAAAACTGTTAAGCTCCATTATTGATGTTACTTCAATACATAATATTTCCTCCACTCTATCACTAAAAATAGTTACTAACAAAATAAATAAAAATAATCATAATACCAATAAATTTATACTAAAAACGATCTATAATAATATAACCTACACATAAAAACTTTTCAAGTTAAGAGAAGTGCTTTTTTAAGTTTGTTTAGTTTGAATAAATATATATTATTTTATTACTAAAAAATGTTTTTTTATTTCTATAAATCATATTTCATATAGTTTATTTTCGCTTGCTATTTTTATGAATATTGAATTAATATATAAATTTATAACTAACTTAGTTGATTATAAACTTTTATAAATTGAAGGTGGAAACAAAGTTTTAATTCAGTTTATTTACTGAACCAATTAGTTATTAGAAAAAATGTATTACAGAAACATATAGTTAATACATTTTTAGTCATCGACGAACAGCTGTTAATTTCTAATATTAAAACTGATAACTGTCCAGAATATTCAAGTACAAAAATAAATTATGAAAAACTACACTAAAATTAAATGTATTTAATTATAGAAATAAATAACTAAATAAATATAATCTTCTCCAGTAATCGGGAAAAATACACCTAAACTAATTATCGTCTGGCACTTACAGAGATTAATAAAATGGCTGCTTATTTGCATAATGTGGCTTTTTAATCAGATAATGAGAATATTTTGTGTTTATAAGCTAACATTATTGTTTAATTCAATATTAATTTAAACAAACGTACATAAATAAGCGTATTTTTAATATTTAAAATTATTTAAACTATGACTATAGTAGAAATGTGTATTAAAAATACTTTTTCATCCATTATATTCCAAGGTAGATGGAAATGTATTTCGATAGATGTATGTAAAACAACTTAAGTATTGAAATAATTTCTAGTTTATAAAACAAACATTATAATAAATTATTTGTTTTACTGTTGTTAATAAGTGATTTGGGATTAACTTTAATTTGTATTTAAACTTGAATAGGTACACAATAAATTATGTAATAATATGCTATATTACAACAAATGTATTTATTATAGTTCAATATAGCTAGTCTACCGTAAAACAATGCACGGTTTAAATAATTCATATATGTAAAGCATTATAAAAACTTCCATATTGCTAAACACTAAAGCTTCTGGTAACGACCACGTCAAGATGTTATTTACAATATTTACATCACCAAACGATTCGCCCATAGTGTGATATGGCATCTTCAATGGTATTTCTGAGACTCTCAGTCCTCTGATGGTATTGGCCCTCCCACCCACCCATATACGTACGGTTGTTTATGGTAGATTATCAGAGTTTGATTATTGAGTGTGAGTTCACCATGCTCAGTCTCAATGATACTACCGAGGATGCCACATGACAGCATGGGCAAAACGTCGGGTAATCTTATAAATAATGTAGATATCACCTTGACGTGGTTTTCATCGTATAATATGGGTTCTAGTAATAAATAAAGGTTATTAAAATTACTGTGTGAATTATTTAACAACAGTCTATATTTTTATAAAATGTAAAAAAAGAACACTAAACTTTCCTTAAATTTTTAAATAGATACAGTAAATAAATTATATATTAGTATTTTTCTTTAAAAGTTCAATTAAAACTTAACAACAAAGCAAGGTTTTTCTTAGAAATTACCGAGAATACTTCTTGTTTTCTGCGTGATTAAATAAAGATCCTTTCTAAATAACTCGGTTTGTTTAGTAAGGTTCCGCAACCCTCAAGGAAAGTGCTTGTGTATTCAACAGCTTATAAATATTAAAGATGTTTGCCCTTTTACAGATATTTTCTGTTTTAAAGGAAGTTTATAACAATCTTTCTGTAACATTTAGGAACCAATAATTTACACACACTCAGCCACGAAACATTGTTTATAGACAGATATTCCCCAAACTAATTACAATTAATGCAGCAAGGAATATGTTTATATCTTAATAGAAGAACTTATCGTCTTGTTTGGTGTAGTTAAATTTTCTTTTTGGACATTATACCAGGTGTAAATACTTTCAAAATGTGTTATTTATCCAAAAATATTATTTTATATATTTATTTTCATTGGTGAAAATAATTGAGCTTAATACTATCGACTTTGAGAAAAAATATTGATACTTATAAAACTCAGATGAGTACAATAAGTATATTTGTATTTTATAAAAAGGATAGTTGGCTAAGTTAGCCTTTCTCGTTACTTGACTCATTAATAAATTGTGAGATATAATTTATTAGTATTTTGACAATATTGTATACAAAATGTACTAGCCAAACTAGTGTAAAGTAAAAGTAAAAAAAAATTATGTAAAGTGTAACCAATAATTAAGATTCTATAAATGACATCAGCACACAATTTTAGTTGCAATTTTTACATTTATTCTGACTGAAAAAAGTAGATTAATAATATATAAAAATGGGGGTTATACTACAAGTGAGGGAGTTATAAACTATTGTATAATTTGCAGAGCAGGGTAGGTTGAGACACTGAAGGAGAGAAAGAGTAGGGGGCACGTTGTATGTGTGTTAGTGCGGCATATTATTTGCTACTTCTAGTGATAGTTGCGACAATATATAGAACTAAATTCCCTATAGCACTCTACTTGTCTCCTGTATGAACATTGTTAATAACAATACAAATATAATTGTTTACTAATTTAACATTTATTATCAGTTTTATTTTTAATTTGTTATTTCAAATGCGTAAAGAATATTAATAATTAAAAAGGTAGTCAAAAATGTACCCAAGTCCTTATACCAGCAGTTAATTAAAAAATTTTCATATTTATGTAGTGATCTTTTTAATTATAGTACGAGGAGGGACCTTTTCCGTTAATTCACTACTATTACTTTTTTTGTTTCCATTAATATTCAATAACGCTTGATAAATTCTTTATTGCTCTAAAAACTGTTCCCCAATCATTTTTACGTAAACTGTGGTATTCCTTATCCGATAGGATTTCAATATCGCTGGCTTTATCTTTTCGCTTTCCAAGAACTTACACACGGAGAGTGCATTCGGCGTTAGGTCAGTCATTGGATTTATCAGTTTGTGATCAACTTTAGTAGCTACATAACTAACCTGACCTAACCAAACCTTACTGTAATTGCGATAAAAAAGTAGTGGTAATGAATTAATAGAAAAGTTCCGCGAGTACGTTATAAAGACCTTAACATGCGAACTACTTACTCTTCCTGAGTAGGTTATAAAGACATTAACATGCGAACTACTTACTCTTCCTTAGTAGGTTATAAAGACCTTAACATGCGAACTACTTACTCTTCCTTAGTAGGTTATAAAGACCTTAACATGCGAACTACTTACTCTTCCTTAGTAGGTTATAAAGACCTTAACATGCGAACTACTTACTCTTCCTTAGTAGGTTATAAAGACCTTAACATGCGAACTACTTACTCTTCCTTAGTAGGTTATAAAGACATTAACATGCGATCTACTTACTCTTCCTTAGTAGGTTATAAAGACCTTAACATGCGAACTACTTACTCTTCCTTAGTAGGTTATAAAGACCTTAACATGCGAACTACTTACTCTTCCTTAGTAGGTTATAAAGACCTTAACATGCGAACTACTTACTCTTCCTGAGTAGGTTATAAAGACCTTAACATGCGAACTACTTACTCTTCCTTAGTAGGTTATAAAGACCTTAACATGCGAACTACTTAATCTTCCTTAGTAGGTTATAAAGACCTTAACATGCGAACTACTTACTCTTCCTGAGTAGGTTATAAAGACCTTAACGTGTGAACTACTTACTCTTCCTTAGTAGGTTATAAAGACCTTAACATGCGAACTACTTACTCTTCCTTAGTAGGTTATAAAGACCTTAACATGCGAACTACTTACTCTTCCTTAGTAGGTTATAAAGACCTTAACATGCGAACTACTTACTCTTCCTGAGTAGGTTATAAAGACCTTAACATGCGAACTACTTACTCTTCCTTAGTAGGTTATAAAGACCTTAACATGCGAACTACTTACTCTTCCTTAGTAGGTTATAAAGACCTTAACATGCGAACTACTTACTCTTCCTTAGTAGGTTATAAAGACCTTAACATGCGAACTACTTACTCTTCCTTAATAGGTTATAAAGACCTTAACATGCGAACTACTTACTCTTCCTTAGTAGGTTATAAAGACCTTAACATACGAACTACTTACTCTTCCTGAGTAGGTTATAAAGACCTTAACATGCGAACTCCTTACTCTTCTTGAGTAGGTTATAAAGACCTTAACATGCGAACTACTTACTCTTCCTGAGTAGGTTATAAAGACCTTAACATGCGAACTACTTACTCTTCCTTAGTAGGTTATAAAGACCTTAACATGCGAACTACTTACTCTTCCTTAGTAGGTTATAAAGACCTTAACATGCGAACTACTTACTATTCCTTAGTAGGTTATAAAGACCTTAACATGCGAACTACTTACTCTTCCTGAGTAGGTTATAAAGACCTTAACATGCGAACTACTTACTCTTCCTTAGTAGGTTATAAAGACTTTAACATGCGAACTACTTACTCTTCCTTAGTAGGTTATAAAGACCTTAACATGCGAACTACTTACTCTTCCTGAGTAGGTTATAAAGACCTTAACATGCGAACTACTTACTCTTCCTTAGTAGGTTATAAAGACCTTAACATGCGAACTACTTACTCTTCCTTAGTAGGTTATAAAGACCTTAACATGCAAACTACTTACTCTTCCTTAGTAGGTTATAAAGACCGTAACATGCGAACTACTTACTCTTCCTTAGTAGGTTATAAAGACCTTAACATACGAACTACTTACTCTTCCTGAGTAGGTTATAAAGACCTTAACATACGAACTACTTACTCTTCCTTAGTAGGTTATAAAGACCTTAACATGCGAACTACTTACTCTTCCTTAGTAGGTTATAAAGACCTTAACATACGAACTACTTACTCTTCCTTAGTAGGTTATAAAGACCTTAACATGCGAACTACTTACTCTTCCTTAGTAGGTTATAAAGACCTTAACATGCGAACTACTTACTCTTCCTTAGTAGGTTATAAAGACCTTAACATGCGAACTACTTACTCTTCCTTAGTAGGTTATAAAGACCTTAACATGCGAACTACTTACTCTTCCTTAGTAGGTTATAAAGACCTTAACATGCGAACTACTTACTCTTCCTTAGTAGGTTATAAAGACCTTAACATGCGAACTACTTACTCTTCCTTAGTAGGTTATAAAGACCTTAACATGCGAACTACTTACTCTTCCTTAGTAGGTTATAAAGACCTTAACATGCGAACTACTTACTCTTCCTTAGTAGGTTATAAAGACCTTAACATGCGAACTACTTACTCTTCCTTAGTAGGTTATAAAGACCTTAACATGCGAACTACTTACTCTTCCTTAGTAGGTTATAAAGACCTTAACATGCGAACTACTTACTCTTCCTTAGTAGGTTATAAAGACCTTAACATGCGAACTACTTACTCTTCCTTAGTAGGTTATAAAGACCTTAACATGCGAACTACTTACTCTTCCTTAGTAGGTTATAAAGACCTTAACATGCGAACTACTTACTCTTCCTTAGTAGGTTATAAAGACCTTAACATACGAACTACTTACTCTTCCTTAGTAGGTTATAAAGACCTTAACATGCGAACTACTTACTCT
This sequence comes from Stictocephala bisonia, assembly GCA_035578905.1. NCBI lineage: Eukaryota > Metazoa > Arthropoda > Insecta > Hemiptera > Membracidae > Stictocephala > Stictocephala bisonia. The sequence continues at coordinate 5,866,194 of JAQJVL010000006.1, forward strand.
TCCTTAGTAGGTTATAAAGACCTTAACATGCGAACTACTTACTCTTCCTTAGTAGGTTATAAAGACCTTAACATGCGAACTACTTTCTCTTCCTGAGTAAGTTATAAAGACCTTAACATACGAACTACTTACTCTTCCTTAGTAGGTTATAAAGACCTTAACATGCGAACTACTTGCTCTTCCTTAGTAGGTTATAAAGACCTTAACATGCGAACTACTTACTCTTCCTTAGTAGGTTATAAAGACCTTAACATGCGAACTACTTACTCTTCCTTAGTAGGTTATAAAGACCTTAACATGCGAACTACATACTCTTCCTTAGTAGGTTATAAAGACCTTAACATATGAACTACTTACTCTTCCTTAGTAGGTTATTAAGACCTTAACATGCGAACTACTTACTCTTCCTGAGTAGGTTATAAAGACCTTAACATGCGAACTACTTACTCTTCCTTAGTAGGTTATAAAGACCTTAACATGCGAACTACTTACTCTTCCTGAGTAGGTTATAAAGACCTTAACATGCGAACTACTTACTCTTCCTTAGTAGGTTATAAAGACCTTAACATGCGAACTACTTACTCTTCCTGAGTAGGTTATAAAGACCTTAACATGCGAACTACTTACTCTTCCTTAGTAGGTTATAAAGACCTTAACATGCGAACTACTTACTCTTCCTGAGTAGGTTATAAAGACCTTAACATGCGAACTACTTACTCTTCCTTAGTAGGTTATAAAGACCTTAACATGCGAACTACTTACTCTTCCTGAGTAGTTTATAAAGACCTTAACATGCGAACTACTTACTCTTCCTTAGTAGGTTATAAAGACCTTAACATACGAACTACTTACTCTTCCTCAGTAGGTTATAAAGACCTTAACATACGAACTACTTACTCTTCCTTAGTAGGTTATAAAGACCTTAACATGCGAACTACTTACTCTTCCTTAGTAGGTTATAAATACCTTAACATGCGAACTACTTACTCTTCCTTAGTAGGTTATAAAGACCTTAACATGCGAACTACTTACTCTTCCTTAGTAGGTTATAAATACCTTAACATGCGAACTACTTACTCTTCCTGAGTAGTTTATAAAGACCTTAACATGCGAACTACTTACTCTTCCTTAGTAGGTTATAAAGACCTTAACATGCGAACTACTTACTCTTCCTGAGTAGTTTATAAAGACCTTAACATGCGAACTACTTACTCTTCCTTAGTAGGTTATAAAGACCTTAACATGCGAACTACTTACTCTTCCTTAGTAGGTTATAAATACCTTAACATGCGAACTACTTACTCTTCCTTAGTAGGTTATAAAGACCTTAACATGCGAACTACTTACTCTTCCTTAGTAGGTTATAAAGACCTTAACATACGAACTACTTACTCTTCCTTAGTAGGTTATAAAGACCTTAACATGCGAACTACTTACTCTTCCTTAGTAGGTTATAAAGACCTTAACATGCGAACTACTTACTCTTCCTTAGTAGGTTATAAATACCTTAACATGCGAACTACTTACTCTTCCTGAGTAGGTTATAAAGACCTTAACATGCGAACTACTTACTCTTCCTTAGTAGGTTATAAAGACCTTAACATGCGAACTACTTACTCTTCCTTAGTATTATTTAAACATCCGGTGGCCTAAATTTTTTCCCATCAGGCCAACTCTCTGTTTTACCAACATTTTTATCTTCTCTGATCAATTTAGTATATGTCTTTCTTAATGAACTTAATAGCATAAAAAATAGTTATTAACATAGACTATTAGAAACATATATAAAACAAATTTCTTAGGAAATGTTTGTAGTATAGGACATAACTCGATTTATCCGCTTGAACGCTGTAGGCAGAGCCACAAATATCGTCTATAGATGTGTATATAAATAACTATATATATATATATATATATATATATATATATATATATATATATATATATATATATAAATATATATATATATATATATATATGACTCATTCATAATTCTGGCTCCTCCTTCATATATACACAAAATTATGGATATATGAAGCCGTGATCATTTTACCCGCTGTTATTAAGAACAATACTAATTGCTTTTGTAACCAATACCATTTGCTAAAGAAACTCAGACGGATTTGTATAACTAGGTCCTAAAGTCTGACGTGTAGCGACTTAGTGCGCAGTAACATGTTATATGTAAATCATCCACCACAATAAAACCCAAATAATACAGCTTACAAAACTCATATGCAGAATAAATGGTGATTTTTTTATATATTTATTGCCAAAATCTCTTCGTGCTTCGTTTTATATTTTCTTAATATATATTTCAATATAAATTAATTAAAGCTCTTTCCTAGTTTTGAATATTCTCATTAATATTCAATTGCGTTTAAATTGTGCATTTAAGAATGAATGTTATTATAACTTAGTTACCTCTTAAATAAAATGATCGATTGAGCACTGAATTATATCAGTTTATTTGTGTTAGCATTATAAATGATACATTTTTCAAGGCACAAAAATTTACGTAACAATTACTTTATATATGAGTGTATATTACATCACAACTGGGATTTTTTAATCTGAAGTTCTGTTATAGAAATACAAACTTGATATGAGTAGAGCTATAAAAACGGCTACTTTATTTGTCCAGTAAGTTTAAAGTAAACAAAAAATAATAAAAAGCGATGGTGAGAAATTAAACATAGTGATTAACTATGACAATGAAACTACAAATCATAAGTTAGTATGGTAAAAAAACAAATTAATAAATAAAACTATGATGTCATTTACTACGCAACTCGTTAAAACTAATCCTTCTCAAATCGTTTGTCTGAGAGCTGACGTATGAGTAATGTGAACATAACTTGTACGCCCTTAATGACAAACACGGTCAGTTGACAGTGGAGTTTGCGAAGCCCTTCAGTGTGATATCATCTCGTATACAATGATGTAATTTGTTACATAATTCGTTAAAACTAACCCTTCCCAAATCGTTTGTCTGAGGCTGATGTATGAGTAATGTGAACATAACTTGTACGCCCTTAATGACAAACACGGTCAGTTGACAGTGGAGTTTGCGAGGCACTTCAGTGTGATATCATCTCGTATACAATGATGTCATTTGTTACATAACTCGTTAGAACTAACCCTTCCCAAATCGTTTGTCTGAGAGCTGACGTATGAGTAATGTGAACATAACTTGTACGCCCTTAATGACAAACACGGTCAGTTGACAGTGGAGTTTGCGAGGCACTTCAGTGTGATATCATCTCGTATACAATGATGTAATTTCTTACATAATTCGTTAAAACTAACCCTTCCCAAATCGTTTGTCTGAGACTGATGTATGAGTAATGTGAACATAACTTGTACGCCCTTAATGACAAACACGGTCAGTTGACAGTGGAGTTTGTGAGGCACTTCAGTGTGATATCATCTCGTATATATGTAATTTGTTACATAACTCGTTAAAACTAACCCTTCTCAAATCGTTTGTCTGAGGTTGATGTATGAGTAATGTTAACATAACTTGTACGCCCTTAATGACAAACACGGTCAGTTGACAGTGGAGTTTGTGAGGCACTTCAGTGTGATATCATCTCGTATATATGTAATTTGTTACATAACTCGTTAAAACTAACCCTTCTCAAATCGTTTGTCTGAGAGCTGACGTATGAGTAATGTAAACATAACTAGTACGCCCTTAATGACAAACACGGTCAGTTGACAGTGGAGTTTGTGAGGCACTTCAGTGTGATATCATCTCGTATACAATGATGTCATTTGTTACATAATTCGTTAAAACTAATCCTTCTCAAATCGTTTGTCTGAGAGCTGACGTATGAGTTATGTGAACATAACTTGTACGCCCTTAATGACAAACATGGTCAGTTGACAGTGGAGTTTGGGAGGCACTTCAGTGTGATATCATCTCGTATACAATGATGTAATTTCTTACATAATTCGTTAAAACTAACCCTTCCCAAATCGTTTGTCTGAGACTAATGTATGAGTAATGTGAACATAACTTGTACGCCCTTAATGACAAACACGTTCAGTTGACAGTGGAGTTTGTGAGGCACTTCAGTATGATATCATCTCGTATACAATGATGTCATTTATTACACAACTCGTTAAAACTAACCCTTCCCAGATCATTTGTTTGAGGCTGATGTATGAGTAATGTGAACATAACTTGTACGCCCTTAATGACAAACACGGTCAGTTGACAGTGGAGTTTGTGAGGCACTTCAGTGTGATATCATCTCGTATACAATGATGTAATTTGTTACATAACTCGTTAAAACTAACCCTTCCTAAATCGTTTGTATAAGGGCTGACGAATGGGAAAAGTGAACATAACTTGTACGCCCAAAATGACAAACACGTTCAGTTGAAAGTGGAGTTTGTGAGGCACTTCAGTATGATATCTCGTATAAAATTATGTTATTTATTAAACAACTTGTTAAAACTAAACCTTTTCAAATCGTTTGTTTGGGGCTGATGTATAAGTAATGTTTGCGAGACACTTCAGTATAATAGCATATCGTATAAAATGATGTCATTTGTTACGCAACTCCCTAAACCTAGCCTTTCTCAAATCGTTTGTCTGAGGGCTGACGTATGGGTAATGTGAACAAACACGTTCAATTGAGAGTGTTGTTTGTGAGTTTCAAACACTCGTATACTATAACCTCGTATATGAAGGAAGATATATGACAGTAAATTTATACTGTAACAATTATTTTATATTTAATTAAATTTCATGTACCTACATGTACATTTTTATAATGTCTATAATATAAGCATAGTTAATTGTAATCAAAGCAATAATGCTTAAGTATTTGTTTTATTTTGCTATGGTTGTTTATTTTCTTAAAAATCTGTTTACGAGTATAACGTTGGCAGTAAGACTTTGAGGCCATTATTATCAACAAGTCACAGACCTGTAAAATTTGTACAAATAAGTTCATACATTATTTACATTTTACGTTCAATTAAACAAAAAAAAGGCACTAAATTTTTATAATTACTGTTAATATGCACATAAAATATAAGTATCTATGTTCGAACACGAATGGCAGTCGATTACTTTCTGACCTAAAACACCTCAGTCGCGTGAATGGTCATTTTCACTACGTATATTTGAATATCAATGGATTCTGTCTGCTAAATACATTTTCATATCAATCCTATTAAATACAATGCGATTCCCAATGCGGGATAAAGAGAACTCCGCATGGTAAAATACAAGGCAGTAAGCTATTTTTAATTAATTTTTGTGTAGAATCTATATTTTACGCTTACAACACGTCAAGGTGGTATATGCACTATTTATAAGATAACCAGACGTTTCGCCTATATTTTGATGTGGCATGCTCAGTTGTATAACTAACACTGAGCTCAAAAACAGGTGTTGAGGTGGGGACTGATTTGGCCAGTACGCTGGTAGTGGTAGGGCGGAGGCTATACCCACGTGGCCTATTGCTATTGGCCTAAGAAAATCGATATAGTGGACTTCAAAACCAGTTTCCACCCCACCACCTGTTATTATAGCTGGAAGACCATTCAACGATCTCAGTCTCAGCAATACCACTGAGGATGCCACATCACAGGTAAACTTCTGGTTATATTCTATGTAGTGTAGATAGAACCTTTTCACAGTTGTCACCAGAAAATACGGATTCTCGTTAAGATACTGGCGGCTTTAGACGAAGATCTAAGATAACTATCATGTATTTAAACCGAATGTATAGCACGTATTAGCCACATAATGCTCATATTCTGGTAGGTAACACCTTGTTCCTCAAAACTATTCCTGATCCTTTTATGACACGTTCATTGCCAAAATGTCATGGAATTTACATGGGAAGTTTATGTACGCTGATGATATTTATTATATTTAAGTTTTGGGATTTTTGTCGTCTTTCTATAGTCTTATCACTATGAATACGTACAACTAACAGAACCACAATCATAGGTAACATCACAGTCGTCTAAAATATTTTTCAAACAGAATACCAACTCCAATCCACCAAAAAGAATTCAAAACACGAACAAATAATGATTAGCCAATGACTTACAATTCTTTTTGATAGGATGAGTTTAAACACACATTACCAATTATTATTATTTTTTGTTGCAATTTTTGTAGAAGGATTATCCTTTTTGCCTTTGAAACCATCACTTATAGAAGCCAAAAGGTCAACTAGAAACACTGTAAATCATCTTGTAGGATCACATTGTGGTTATGCGTGATGCTAATCTATCTCGTACTCCCTTGACATATATTATGTTGTAACCACACTGTACAAAACTAAATTTATAATTTTCTATCCTTATTCTAGGACTTAAATAACACTATTTTTCGTGACCTTGTTGAAGGTTTGGACCTCGGGAAGTTCTTCTGGTTTCTCCCAATACGTAAGAATTATTTCCCAAAGTTCTCCTGGAAGGTTTTTCTTATGAGGGCGACAGATTAGATGTTTATTTATGAGTTTTTTCCCAAATTTCCATATTTTCACAAACACTGAAGGATTAACTTAAATCTTATACTTAATCTTAAGTGCACTTAAATCTTATATTTAATACTTATTTATAAGTAGCCTTATAAATAACCTAGACATTGATGTTTATACGAGTTACATACCACATTATGATCAACTGAATAAAGAGTATATTTTTTTCTTAAAAATGTATACTCCTGCTACTTAATCATAAAAATATGTAATCACCTTATATGAGACAGAAAAAATAGCTTTGGCAAAAAATATAACGTAACTACCATGTTGGGCTTAATACAGACTTAAAATATAGGTGTTTAAAACCCCAGTCACAGTGTTGTCAATTATCTATCATCTAATGTAGCTCAAACAGGAGGAACGGGTTAGAACCTCAACATGCTGAACAGATTTCTTTTTAAATGAATGATATGGTGTCAAAAACAACCTAACCAAGAGAGTTGAGGATTAGCTCATACATTTACTCCCAGTATTTAGCAGAAGACTACTTTGTATGACTACTAAGGGAATTATACACCTATGTGAACACTTATTATGCTACAGAGCGTCTTCTTCTTGACTTACTCAGAATTACGAATAAAATCATGGAGGCTTGATTTCCTTGGCGCAAAAATCCTGTGAATGATACACAATAATCTTAGTGTTTGAAGTTATTAAAGTCCTCGGAACGTCTCCACGTTTAAACGTGTGGATAGATGGGTCACTAGTAATGGGCTTTAGTTCGGAACTAACTCTAATAAAAGATAGAATGGGTCCACTCTAAAGCTTAAGTGGTCTAGCAGGCCTGTCAGTCTCGGGTGGAGAAGTTTACGGCTTCATGCTGAGACCATTACTTGAGCATCTGGAGAGATCGTAAAGTCCATCGTCAGCTCGCTAGTAGTTTTGGTATCTTCTAATAACAAGACCGTAGATACCAAACGACTATAGTAAAGATACATTTGAGTACTACAAGTAAAGACCTGTATTAAGTGCTTTCATTGTGTATTTAAACAGTTTCAAAACAATACATCATCAAAAATATGCTTAAATTAACCTAACTATTTAAGGTATAAAATATTGTTTACGTAACAATCGTTTTCGTACGTTTGAATCATACCAGTAAGTAATATTAACTCAACAAATTATGTACAAAAGTACGTTGTTTGAAAAATGTTGTTCATTATGAGGAAGCATCTGTCGAAATGCCAATTTGTTGGATATTTTGTATACGCTCCGATAGGTATAAAACTCCTGTCATAATAAAGTACTACTGATTATCTTTCCCTAAATTGAAAATAATTTTGTTACAAACTACTTAACTAACCTCTATAAGTTTAGAATGTCCTTTAACAGTTACATAATTCGGATTACAATAGATGTTTCTGAATATCATGTATTCTTACAAATTACAACATGTGCCCACAATTATGAAAAAAATATACAATAAAGAGAACAAAATAACACGCTATCAATCAACAGTAAACAGAAAATTAATCCCTTATTAATCAAGAATTAACTAAATGACTTTCTGAATTCATAAGTTACACTATGTAAATCTTTGGGGGATTGCTACTTGTTTTATGTATTGGTAGGGAATATATTAACATTTTATCACTCTAGGGAGATTTTATCTCATATTTTTTAGCAATTCACTAAAATGTTTTTTGATAGTTCTATACATACATGGAGTTGTCATGGCGTAAGTGGATATTTATATCTGTGGATTACAGAAAATCTTACCTTTTAAACACGTAGGGATCGCGATCACGTAGATTAATTATACGCAGAAAAACTCAAAACATTTATCACATTTTAATGGATTTCTTCATTTAAAAAAACTGTTTATAATAAATATACTCACTATAACCAAGATTAATATGTTGTACTATAAATGATCAATCTATACTCATTTATGGTAAGAAATCATATTGGTTTAAGCCCAACGGTGTACAATAATTATTGTAACACAAAACAGATAAATCATATGTATTTAGGAAAATTAGTTTACCATCAAAAATCTACTTTTTCTGTTAAAAACCTTTTGGGAAAAAAATCACGTAGCCTATTATACGCTTTAAAATTCAGACTTTGTCCAAGCAATCATCACTAATTAAAATCTCGTAAAATTGTGCCGGTAAAAAACATATATTAAATATATAGACCTATATCAAAGTGACGTACAAAATGGTTATTAGTTGCTAAATAAAACACATAAAACCATCTAAGGTATCCTGTGATGATACAATTGTAAGAGAATATTAGTTGCAGTGATTTATTACATAAATTGGAATTAACAGTAAAACGTAACCTCAACTGTAGTTGTGTACCAATTGTATCAACTACTAAACAACAACGTACCAAACTAAATATCTAAATATTTTTTGACATTGTTTAAACCTTATGTATGATACGAGTATTAAGGTGTATACCAACTTACACACATTTATATTTAAATATATACACATTTTGTTTGAAAATTAAAAAACATGTACATGTCTTGACACCACATTTATAGAGTTGTAACTCTTTCCACGCAGTTATAAGTTTAATTGTTTAAAGCTACTAGTACAAGGAAGATCATTGAGTGTTACAAGTCTGCTCTCGTCAAAGTACTTCAACTGTGTAGGCCCTTGTAATAATGACTTGACTTGTCTCTTGTTTCAAGATGTGGGTAGAGTATTAGAGATATGGAAAGGCATTTGATTCTCTCATTTATCTCCTAACACATACTGCCACGAACTTCGTGTATAACATAATATCTGAGGAAGGGGAGGAGGGATGTAAATATTGTATTCGTATTAAAATATTTTGCAGTATATGTGTCATAATATTAAATAAGATGAAGAAGAATGATTTTGTCAGATTTCAAAAACTCAACAATTTAATTTAACAATTTTTAGTTTTATATGTATACAGGGAGTCTGGTATTGACTTTTCCAATTTTACGGAATTAACCTTAAGATCCAAAGAAGTGAATTATGTATTTATTCCAAAAAAATAATTCAAAATAAAACGTGTCTTATCACAGTCTTCTTTCTGTGTGACTTTACATACAATTGTAATATAAAAATGTATTAACATGTAATGTTGAAATTTAGTTTTTGTTTTGAATAGGTAGTTTCTAGTGATTTTAAAATGGGCAAACAATCATTTCAGTTTGTTTTAAAATGTTTAAAACCCAAAAGTACCATAAACATTCAATAGATACAAAAACTGTGCTCTTTTTCTAAAAAATCTAAATATATGCAATTTTAATAAATCTAGTTATAAATAACAAATGAAAGTAAAATAGTTTGACGGAGTTTGGTATGACCATACTTTTAATAAAAACTTGAGTTTCTCTTCTATTCATTACTGATGTTCAACATTTTTTATTGTTTAATTTACTGTCGAAAAGTACAAAAGTGGTGTAAATATAGATGTTTTTGTAAAATTTTTTATTAAATATATTTTTAAATTTATGTTTTTAAATAAGCTCCATTTTGCAACGAATAATTTTAGGTATACAATATATTTCATTACATTTAGTCTTTTTATAGTTAAATTTCATTTCAAATTTATGTATTCAATTAAAAAATTTTTAGATACTATTTTAATGTTTGTAAAAAAAGTCGCTTTACAGACATTGGGACTCAGATAGAAAATTGATATACGTAGGACACATCTTATATTGAAGTTATGATCGTTTTAGCTTGACAAAAACAATCCCGTAGATTATGGGATAGTCAGAGCTGGGTACTTTAAGGAACTTAATAAAAGTATTATATTGCGTTAAAGAAATGTTTATAGAATGAATCCATTATTAAAACGCATAGCGGTATTACTAATTATCAAAAGCCATTAACATCTGTAAGTGGCAATTTAACAATAATTACCTAAATTTGATATGACTGCATAACCTATTTAGAACAAACCACCTCAACTTAGTAATGAGGGGATTTGTAAACCCATGTTGAATTTATATTAAATTTCACCGAGCCTGCTCCAATATTGAATGTATTACAAATGCTCGTATTTCAAGACCAAACCGAAGATTGGTAAATCCAAAATCTGTTGACAATAAACAAAGCTAGCATACTTTTGATTGATCAATTATCTGTTCACAATGAAAAATAACAACCGAAAAACAATTATAAAAATAAAATGGTTTGTAAAAGTATATAATGTATTAGACTGCAAAATACTGTTGTGTGAAAGTTATTTGTTAGCATTGAATTGTTCATGATAGGTAGATAATATTTGGAGATTTCCAATGCTTCAAGCGTTTACGAAATAAACACAACATTTCGACAAATATAACAAATTCCTTTCGTCTTCAGGTATACTTAGTAGCTTAGCGTACATCTAAAACTTTTTTTTTCTTAACCCATACTGATTCAAGAAAATACTTAACAATACATGATTAGATACTATGCAAAAATATTATGAAAATTAAATGTTCTTAAAAAACTACCACACATAACATACAAAATACGATATAAAATACAAAATATAAAATTGTTCAACAAAACACAGAGCAAGTTATTAAATAGACAAAATATCCAATGAAACGACCACGCCCGTCAAAGCCGAACTGAATTCTTGTGCCAAGCCGATCCGTGATGAGGGGGGGGGGGGGGTAGCGCCCTCCAAACGATGCCTACGTGAACTTTGCAAGATGATTGGGGGGGGGGGGGTTCAATTGTTTGAAATATTCCCTGTGTTTAAAAAAATTCTGTTATGTTTAAAAATATGTTTTTGTTTTATTTTTCCTCATTCCTGATTCCCTGTTTTGATCTAGGGGCAGAGGTGTTAGGGTGGGGGCCTGAAGGATGTTGGTGTGTAAAATGTCCATTTTTGTGTCCTAAATTTATTCTTGTGGTTGTTCCGGGACGTGCCTCCAAGCTAGTATCTCGGAGACAAGACAAATAGTTGCTCCCTCCTACTTTTTATCCAGTTTTTAGTTTTGTTTATTTACTATAATAAGAGTTGTGTTGATTGTTTGGGAACATTTATGTATCCTTTTTCATTATTTTTCTGGATTCTTTAAATAAGCCAATAATTTTAACTTATGAAGTAAAATAAAATATTGATAATAAATATAGTTGTAAATAAAACGCAAATTCGAAATAACTACTATATTTAATAAATATTTTTACAATTTAGATAGGAATATAATCTACAATGTTCAGTTTCACAAATTTATAAAAATATTTTATAATTAAGACAACTATCAACACAACTCTCAACAAACTATCAATAGAACAAAAGAAATTAAATAAAGAGGACGTTTGAGAACAAACCAAATCGAAATTCTATAAAAGCCCATTCTTACATTATAAATTGTTAAATTCCACACTTTTTGTAACTGGTTCGTATCCTATACATTATTATCAGAATATAATAACCCACCCGCCCACCCATACACATACAGTGGTATTGACCCACCCACACACCCATACACATACATTGGTATTGACCCACCCGCCCACCCGTAACAGTGGCAATTCCTTAACTATTAACTATTGCTTTGTGTGTGTGTGTGTGTGTGTGTGTGTGTGTGTGTGTGTGTGTGTGTGTGTGTGTGTGTGTGTGAGTGTGCGTGTGCGTGTGAGTGTGCGTGTGCGTGTGCGTGTGCGTGTGCGTGTGCGAGTGTGCGTGTGCGTGTGCGTGTGCGTGTGTGTGCGTGCGTGCGTGCGTGTGTGTGTGTGTGTGTGTGTGTGTGTGTGTGTGTGTGTGTGTGTGTGTGTGTGTGTGTGTGTGTGTGTGTGCGTGCGTGCGCGCGTGAGTGCGAGCGTGCGTGCGTGCGTGCGCGCGTGCGCGCGTGCGTGCGAGCGAGCGTGCGTGTGTGCGTGCGTGCGTGTGTGTGTGTGTGTGTGTATGTATGTGTGTGTGTGTGTGTGTGTGTGTGTGTGTGTGTGTGTGTGTGTGTGTGTGCGCACGCGTGCGTGCGTGCGTGCGTGCGTGTGTGTGTGTGTGTGTGTCCTTTCTATAGCAATACTAAAAATTAAAATTTTACTTACATACATTACATTTTATCATGGTGAATGAAATGTTTGTTTTGATAGGTTGTTCGAATCATCTTTGTTATTAAAATTACAAGCACTAAAGATATATATTTGTAGTGCTAATTTTCGTAATTATAAACTATAATGTGTGTTTAGAATATAATAAAATGTTACTTAGAATATATGATCTGAAACATTATGCAATATGAGTTCTTGATAACATCAGCTGTACTTGGCGTCAGCTGTGAGGGACAGTTGCGAGGGGCGGATTAGCCTCAGAGATAAAGTCCCAGACATCTTCTGTCCTTTAGGGTCTTCTCATTTCCAGTTTTCTCATATGAGATTATTTTCTACCAAACTGAATGGGATTATAGTTCTTAATTATTTTGGGTGGTTCTATGTTTTATATAATGGAATCGTTAATGAGTTTATCGCTAATTTATATAAAACTGTACACACATTTCTGTAATTATAACTTAAAAATACAACACATAGTTGCAGTAAAATTGCAACACAATTTAAAATAACATATTCACTATGTATTGTCTACAAACCCTATTTATATATTGGTTTATGTCAATTATAATACTGAACGTAATTAGCTGTATTTAATCTGCACTATCATTTACTTTATTTGTTTTTCAGTAAAATTGTTAGTGTTCTTCTACCTAGTAAAATGTGCTGTGGGAAAAATTAAAAACAAAAATCGAATTTACTGCCTTAAAGCTGCTGGCTTGAATTTGCCAATTTTTTTCCAATATTTGTTTGAAATGAAGGCGCATTGTCTAGTTCCGTTTCGTGATCATTAAAAACCTTTAAGTACATATATATATATAGTAAGTTATAAACTACATTTTAGGATCTACTTTATTGGGACACAAAACTAGTTAATTTTACATTTAAAATTTAGCCAAACCGTAAAATAATTCTTAAATAAACCCATAAATCTATCGATCAACTTGGATCAGCCCCACAAGACAATGCATCTTACCTTAAACATACGAACAAACTTCCTCTTCAAGCCTTAAATGCATTCACTGTGAGACATCAAAGTGAAATGGTGGACAGTAAGATATCTTCAAAAAACAATTGTTTAACGATGGGAACTGCCTTATTTATTCACAGTTTAATGAAAATATAGAAAACATATAAGTTCTGTTATATATATATATATATATATATATATATATATATATATATATATATATATTCTGTTATACATATATATCAGCTACTATTTTTAAATTTAAAACTATATAAAAGCTGTGTTTTTACTTGGAAATGCTCCAAAAATAATAAGATTATAATAAAAGTTAAAAATAAGTCTCCTTTCTCAAAGCTAAATCCGTTCCATCAAGCCATTTAAGAACAATCTCACTGATTCTAGCTAAATTATATTTATGCTAGCTAATCCTTACGTAAAACATTGCAATGGGTACTCTGAAACTATGAGATCCATTGTTTGGATAGACTCCCCGCAATCACATGACTGATCTACTGTCAATCCCCATGTATTTCCAGTAGTTATATCCTTATTTCCTCTAGTTTTATTTAACATGTATACAGCTGACATTTCAATCACCAAGTCTACAATTTACGCTGATGTATTGTATGTATTGTAAAATGTATTGCTTTGGCTTATCAACACAAGGTCTTCAAAGCTACTGAGGAAACATTCACAAACTATCTTGCAACTCTCGAAGAATATTTTAGAACCTGGAATTTGATTCCTAACCCATCAGAAACCGAAGTAGCCTGCTTCCACCTAGATAATTGACTAGTTCTGTTATAAACTTCCATCGTTAGATTCAATTCCTATTATTATGTAAATAAAAATGAATGTAGCTTGTTTACGTAAAATATATTATATAAAATATTCTTATAAAAGTATATTATAATCATATAAAAGAATATTACATATAATATTCTTAGATAACTAGAAATATTCATGTATAACAAAAATCTTCGACCAACGATAAATTACTGGCAAAATACGTAACAAAGACACGTGGGGGTGGGGGGGGGGGGGATTTTATTAGGAACTGTGTGCGTTTACAGCCCGGTGAACGGAACATTCCATTCCCGACGATTTGCGCTTTATCATAGTTTTTTAGTTACATTCCATTGTGGTTTTCGTTCGCTTGAATCGATCCAGAATGTATATTCACTGCTATTTTTGTGAAGAGTTACTCTGTAACGTAAGTGTAACATTCAAACAAACAATATCACGTGTGTTTTGATATTTGTAATAAAAATTAGAATATCAACTACTTAGCTGACATTTAATGTAACATGTTTTCTTAGGAGTGGTTATTTAGTTAATTTGTATTCGTTCTTTTAATCTAATTAGATTATTTCTTCGTGTTAATATTAAACATATCTTTATTGTTAAACTGAGTATGATCACAATAAATTTAATTTCTATCGTAAAATTAAAACAAAATACACATTGAAGAATTAGATTTTTATATTAAATGGTTTACTGAAAATTAAAAAATTTCAACGACATAATTAACAAGTTATCTATGTCACCCTTACTTTAAATAGTTATTAACTATTTTAAGTAACTGACGTACACTTATGTATAAAATATTGAAAGGTTTACACAGAAACACATGTCACATAATTTTAATTCGTAACTATACTACTAAAGTTAATTAATTTACGTCACCCCCATAACTCTGTCAGTAGGCCTAAACGTACTTCAGGATGATGTGCTATCTGGAAATATACAAAGCATTATTTTAATATACTTTATATTACCTTTAAATAAAAAAATTATTAAATATGTAACAACATAACATGCCTTTCGTTCAAAATAATTTACATTAATAAATAAGACAAGTTTATCAATATCTATAAATATTCCTATCGTTATTTTAGTTTTGCTCCTCCATTACCCAATTTATTTATAATGATAATCTACTAGGAATAAATGTTCAGCTAGAATCTAAATATTACTTTTTTAAAGTATTACCTTTAAATAAATACATAAATAATAATGATTTAAAAAATGTGATTAGTTTCACATAATTATTTTATAGATACTATCTCGATGAAATATTTTACAAATATATTGATATAAAGAGAGGCAATAAAATAGTTATCTCTTGATTATAAATATCAGATAATTGTATGGATTATTTAATAATGACATACAGTAATTCATAAGCTTAACTGAATAAATTGATGTTTAATGTGAACGGTTTAAGAATTTGCTAGACGCTTTGTTTATTATTCTTTTATTTACACTTATGAATATTAATTAGTTCTTATTAGGTTCTTTACTTTTTTTACTGCCGTACCGTTTATTAATATCGTCTTTAAGTTGTAAAACATAAAGACTTTATTATTCCAAAGGTGTTATAGCTTAAAGAACCCTATATAGTATGCCTAAATATTATGCCTGTAACAACTATTTATTAAGTCAAAAGCCAGGTCATTGCTTATGTGGAGGTCAAATTCACTAAATATGGAGTGCAAAACCCTTTTAAAGTAAATGTCGGTTGCATGTTTTTGTTCATGCTTATGCGTACACGTGTGTATTGATATGCGTAAAAATTACTTTGAGATAAATACCAATCAAACTAAAGGAACAGTTTATTTATCTTCGTCTGAGTTTTAAAATCCAAGCAATATTAAATTTATTAAAATTCACATGGCTTTTAGTGGGGAGAGATTCTCAATCAAGCCACAGTTACCCAGCCGTTATGTCCTATGTTTGTACTGTAAGCTTGTTATAACAACTACTTAAAGTGGCTTCCGAACCACAGTAACGGAACCAGATTTAAAATGTTTTGACTGACATTTTTACTGTCAGCAAAAACCTGCTGCTTTTGCTTAACTGATGTAACAGTTCAATTGCCAGCGCGTATCGGTTTACTATAACTGATGTGAATTAGCAGCAAGTTAGACATTCAGTTACTGTTGAAACGTACCGAATTGAAATCCTGTTGTGTTGTTTGATACAAGCGGGTTATATGGAGTATCCATTTCCTGTTGCATCAGGTGGTCTCGTGCATCAGTTAATTTTCGCATCAGTTACATTGTATCAACTGATGCAAAGAAACTAATACCGTTACTTTTGGCCATTCCTACCCGATAGTATCTGACCCTGAACTATTAGCCACACTACTGTTTTTTCATTTTCATACAAATTATTATGAAATGAAATTATATTTGAATAAAGTAGCAATGAAATAGGTTATAAAAATAGTAAAATTTATTAATTAATCTTAATTTTTTTAAATTAATCTTAATTTATACTTAAATCAAATTGTTAGTAAGTTTTTTAACTAAACTTTGCAACAGAAATGTTTCATAACATAAAAGATTTAATGCATTTTTATTGTTTTATATTATAAATTATTATGTAAGTATTTTTATTTTATTTTTTTATTGTTTTGTGTTCTTTTAAAAATGCGTGTGTTAAAGTTATTAATTATCCAATGAAATGTTTAGCATACAACCAAATTAAAAGAAATAAAACACACAGCAAAAATAAAATAAATTAAACCTCCACTTAAGAGACTAAATAAACAGCCTTAATTATATTTAAACTCTATTATATCCATTAGTACTTTAGCCGGAAAATCAGGCAGAACTTCAAATTAATCTGTTTGAAAATTTAAAAAAATGTAATTCCCATTTATTTTTGAGTTAATTTAGTTATAAGTAAAGTTTACGGTCAGTAACCTATCGAGGACTAACTGTTAATCAATTGGAATATTCCTGCCTCAGAATATGAAAGGAAAATAGAATATAACAATTATAAATTAATTTTTATTGGTTTATGCCCAATCATAAAATGTTATTCAACGATGTTTCAATGAGTGTATCTTGCTATAAATAGTTTCTCTAAATGAGCTTTTTTTCTCTCATTGGACCCGATTGTTAAGGTTCTTATTCCTGTCACCTTTTATCCAAGTACACAATCAAAACTCATTTTGTTTGCATGTGTTTATACTTAAAATATCAGTTTGTATTTTAGATATATATCCTGCTGCTTTTAGATATGTAAATATTACACTAATCCGTTTAAGGGGACCTGTCAGGGCCTATTTCGCCCATGTTAAATTGCATATATTGTGGTACACTATTCTTAGAAATTAATAAATAAAACTTCATGAAATGTTTACTGGGCTTGCTCTATCACTTGCAAAATAATAATAAGGATTATAAAATATTTTGGTAGTATAGTTTTTTATGTCATATTTTATATATTAGCTAAAAAACTCATAAATTTGAATTTAAAACTCATATAAACAATCTTATTTTTACTCATATTTACTAGAAAAAGCTTATTGTTGTTAATAACAATACTATAAGTAACTTCTGAAAATGTTATTAATAAATATTGAATAGTTTAGGAAATATTGGTACCTATGTAATAAAAAACACAGTTTTCGGAAATTCTCAAAAAACAAACATTTATTGATTATTACTTACAATAATTGCATGTATTTCCATCAATGAGCACCATACCCATAGTCTGGATCATCAGGAACTTGCTAATTATCTTGAAGTCATCTTTTTACATTTAATCTTGCTCCATGAGCCCTTTCTTCAATTTCTTTCATAGCTTTCTCAGCTTCGAACACTCGTTTCATGTCATGACGCTTCAGTCCAACAGTACAGTTTGCACCAGATTTTCCACATACTTTTTGCATAACTTTTGCCTTTCCTAACACTCCTTCATTTTAACATATAACAGCATCATTCACTCCATTTCTCAATGTGTCTAGTCCAACAAAATTATTTTTTGAAATTCACGTCCAAATCATATTATTGAACGATTTGTTCTGGTTTTGTGTTTTTCCATGAAAACATTTTTTTAGCAAGGCAGGATTGGCTAAGTCTTGGTATACTTCCATGATTGTAGATGATATATTGTTCTTAGGCAAGGGTGGTTCAACATTTAACTCTTTGCTTCTGTTGTACTTACACCAATAAGTTTCAGCCACAGTGTATTTATACTATATGCAGAGACCATCAAATGGCATTTTCAGATTCGTGTATTCGAAGTAATAAAATTAGTTTTTAAAGCAAACATGAGCATAGAATATCATTTTTTTTTTTGTATCAATGTACTCAAGAGCAACTACAGAATGAAACTAACTCATAAAATAAATTTGAAAAACAATTTATTTTTCACTGACAGGTCCCCTTAAATGTTATTTGTTCCCCTACTTTTATTTTAATAAAATTCTAAAATAACATATGAGTTTCCATCATCTTGATATCCCCGTAGAACTTAGTCATGTTGTCTCACTTCACAAAATCCCTAAGTTTATTAATCGAACATGCTGTTCCTTTATTAATCACAAGTTTGAAAGTAAATACAAATCTAATTTAATTGAATGAGAGAAGTTTGAATAAATAATCTACCTGGATTGAATGTGATTATAAACACAATACAGTGGGTAGGACAAATACAGCGTGGCAGTCCCACAGAGCCTGGGGCAAATGTCATATGAGGGGAGGGGGAGGGTAGAGGATGATGAGGGTAAATGAAAATGTACCAGGCTTACACACTATGAATTGCATTATGTAATATTATTTTGCCTCTGTCTCTTTCATCTGTCTTAGTGAAAAATTTTAAATTTAAAAAAATCGTTTTGGTTTTATAATAGTTTACGTAATTTTATTGATACGTTATGAACGTTTTAACTGTAAATGTACAAGTTTACAATTGTTAAATACGTAATTCATGCTGATAAAATAGCCTTCATTCAACTGCTTCACCTTCGAACAAGGAAATAGATTTTATATTGAGGAGACTTTTTCAGGTTGCAACTTATTAAACATATAAATAAAGTTTTGCTATACAGTATAAGTCATAGATAATTATGCATAGACATTGCATATGAACCAAAATGTTCATCTATACATATATTATTCTACATTTAAGAATACCTTAAATGGATTTCCTATGTACTTCTTTGTATTTCGTCATTTTATAATCTTATACTACTTTTTGTATTGTTAAATTATATTAAAAAATATATTTTATATATTTTCGTATATAGGTATCGTTTCAATTTTGAAAAAAATAGCATCATTCATATATCTTCTAAATTATGATTATTATATTTCATTTTCACGTTGAAATTTTTTAATAACAGGTTTTAATTTTTGTATACACTTTTCTATTAGTGTTAACTTATCTCTTTTCTGTTCATATGACGTTGATAAATAATATTTTAATATACAAGTCACTATATTAATTTTATAATTAAGAGACTTGTATTGTTAATGATAGTAATATTTTGACTTTCTATTTGTTGGAAAGTTTAAAATTAAAAAAAGTATTTTTTTTAGTTTTATTTCTTTACGTATTAGTATTATTATTATTTTTTTGTTAACTAAAAATTTTTATTAGTAGAAATAAATAAGTTAGTTTTGCATATGTATTCACCCAAATATCTCCATCGATTACTTTATTTTAGGCTAACTTACCACAAACAACGAACGTATGATAGATATAACATTATTGAATTATGGTTTGAAATATGAAACAGATGACATCATAAATGTCGGTTTGATTTTATACGACGTGATCTTGAATCAGGACGCCTGGATATTCTCTTTTTTAAAAGATAACTAAAAATATCCGAATAAAGAAGAACAGTAAAACCACGAGATCCGAAGGTATGTGAAATTTCTCAAAGTCGGTGGTTTTATTGTTAAGATTGTCTTCTTTTTGCCTTTATGGAATAATATATTTTTTATACTGAAACAAATCAATATCAAAAAGTGATAATGAAGAATTGTCACACAAGTATTTTAAGCAATGTTCAGTTATTTACTAATCAATGAAAATCATAATTTTTTAATAAAACGGAATTATAATCATCATTATTAGGGGTGAAATTAGAACTTTAAAGTCTTCCATTCCACTATAACATACTTTTGTTGTGTTATAGTAGTTATTTAACTTTATTTTTTCCAAACAGCTGTATATTTTGTTATATTGTAAACATTTTTAAGTTCTTTAGACAATACATACAAAAAATAAATGTATAAATTCTTTTTTAATTTAAGTCTTTCTTAAATAATTTCGTAATTGTGTGAGTGTTATATATTCTCATACATTTTGAAACATTTATTAAGTATTGTTTTTTTTTCAAAATGAACTTTTAGTAGAAAAATTGGTAATCGAGGTCCTAACAACCACAACAATGAAGTTCAGAATTAGTTTTGTCCATTGTCTTTGTAACTTAAGTCATCTGCTCCTTAATGTGGCAGTAGTATTCTTGTTTTAACAATTAAACACCATCACTTTAATATTATCTATTTTATAAAAGCTGTTTATATATTTTTTTCTATTTTTATCTATTTTTATACCACTGATTTGCATATTACAGTTTTCAAATAACTATAAATCTTTAGCTAAAAACTTGGCTAACGTATTCTTTATAGGGTGTAGATATGCGTATTGTGAAAATATTTTAGTATATTATATACCTGAGAGCAAAAATAAGGTAAATACAATAGGTAAACCGACGAACCAACCAACTAGAGTATCTATTCACCGTAGAAAACCAAGTGACTGGTGAAATAGTGTCCCCTGGTGTTTAAATATATTAAGAAAAGGAGTAGGGATGCATAGCATGACGTATATATCTGTTCAAATATATAATGTTACGTGAAATTAAAATTCTTGTTTATTTTTACTGAATTTTTAAAATAGATATTTTGAACGTATTACAATATATATATGAAATCAAAGAGTAAAAGAGATAGCTTTAATAATAATGAAAAACTAATATTTTAATCAAACAACTAATCTAATATGATTCCCTACCTTATAAACTATAAAAAAGTTAAATAGTATATTATAATTCGAAAAAAAATTATTTTGAATTCTATAAAAAATGCATATTAATGAGATTATGCTAAAATATCAATATCAATAAAATGGTTCTCCTTTAAAATTTAAAACTAAGTTTAAAAATATATTTTTCAACTATATTATACTTTTTATATGGGTTTGCACCACGTAACACGGTATGTATACATACTCCACAGATGAACAGCATAAAAATAGCCCTTTATAATCCACATCAGTAATTTTTAAGTCATACAAACAAACAAAATCAGACCCTAGAAATGTTAAAATGCAAAGTCGTGGTAATACTTCATAATTTATTTGTATTTGTCGATGTTATTTATAGAACAAATACCAAAGTACATTTCAAATGGTACGTAGCTTTAGTGTGGCCCATTCGTAATTACCAAACACTCTGGTTTACAAATTGGATGCCATTGTTTTCTGTTTACTGTTATCTTCTTAGTTGTTTACTTACCCTCTTACTTTAACAGCTCGTTATTTACCTTGGTACTTTTTCCTGTTTGCAAATAGTATAGCAAATATTAGCTAAAAAACTCATAAATTTGAATTTAAAACTCATATAAACAATCTTATTTTTACTCATATTTACTAGAAAAAGCTTATTGTTGTTAATAACAATACTATAAGTAACTTCTGAAAATGTTATTAATAAATATTGAATAGTTTAGGAAATATTGGTACCTATGTAATAAAAAACACAGTTTTCGGAAATTCTCAAAAAACAAACATTTATTGATTATTACTTACAATAATTGCATGTATTTCCATCAATGAGCACCATACCCATAGTCTGGATCATCAGGAACTTGCTAATTATCTTCAAGTCATCTTTTTACATTTAATCTTGCTCCATGAGCCCTTTCTTCAATTTCTTTCATAGCTTTCTCAGCTTCGAACACTCGTTTCATGTCATGACGCTTCAGTCCAACAGTACAGTTTGCACCAGATTTTCCACATACTTTTTGCATAACTTTTGCCTTTCCTAACACTCCTTCATTTTAACATATAACAGCATCATTCACTCCATTTCTCAATGTGTCTAGTCCAACAAAATTATTTTTTGAAATTCACGTCCAAATCATATTATTGAACGATTTGTTCTGGTTTTGTGTTTTTCCATGAAAACATTTTTTTAGCAAGGCAGGATTGGCTAAGTCTTGGTATACTTCCATGATTGTAGATGATATATTGTTCTTAGGCAAGGGTGGTTCAACATTTAACTCTTTGCTTCTGTTGTACTTACACCAATAAGTTTCAGCCACAGTGTATTTATACTATATGCAGAGACCATCAAATGGCATTTTCAGATTCGTGTATTCGAAGTAATAAAATTAGTTTTTAAAGCAAACATGAGCATAGAATATCATTTTTTTTGTATCAATGTACTCAAGAGCAACTACAGAATGAAACTAACTCATAAAATAAAATTTGAAAAACAATTTATTTTTCACTGACAGGTCCCCTTAAATGTTATTTGTTCCCCTACTTTTATTTTAATAAAATTCTAAAATAACATATGAGTTTCCATCATCTTGATTTCCCCGTAGAACTTAGTCATGTTGTCTCACTTCACAACATCCGTAAGTTTATTAATCGAACATGCTGTTCCTTTATTAATCACAAGTTTGAAAGTAAATACAAATCTAATTTAATTGAATGAGAGAAGTTTGAATAAATAATCTACCTGGATTGAATGTGATTATAAACACAATACAGTGGGTAGGACAAATACAGCGTGGCAGTCCCACAGAGCCTGGGGCAAATGTCATATGAGGGGAGGGGGAGGGTAGAGGATGATGAGGGTAAATGAAAATGTACCAGGCTTACACACTATGAATTGCATTATGTAATATTATTTTGCCTCTGTCTCTTTCATCTGTCTTAGTGAAAAATTTTAAATTTCAAAAAATCGTTTTGGTTTTATAATAGTTTACGTAATTTTATTGATACGTTATGAACGTTTTAACTGTAAATGTACAAGTTTACAATTGTTAAATACGTAATTCATGCTGATAAAATAGCCTTGATTCAACTGCTTCACCTTCGAACAAGAAAATAAATTTTATATTGAGGAGACTTTTTCAGGCTGCAACTTATTAAACATATAAATACAATTTTGCTATACAGTATAAGTCATCGATAATTATGCATACACATTGCATATGAACCAAAATGTTCATCTATACATATATTATTCTACATTTAAGAATACCTTAAATGGATTTCCTATGTGCTTCTTTGTATTTCGTCATTTTATAATCTTATACTACTTTTTGTATTGTTAAATTATATTAAAAAATATATTTTATATATTTTCGTATATAGGTATAGTTTCAATTTTGAAAAAAATAGCATTATTCATATATCTTCTAAATTATGATTATTATATTTCATTTTCACGTTGAAATATTTTAATAACAGGTTTTAATTTTTGTATACACTTTTCTATTAGTGTTAACTTATCTCTTTTCTGTTCATATGACGGTAATAAATAATATTTTAATATAGAAGTCACTGTATGAATTTTATAATTAAGAGACTTGTATTGTTAATGATAGTAATATTTTGACTTTCTATTTGTTGGAAAGTTTAAAATTAAAAAAAAGTATTTTTTTTAGTTTTATTTCTTTACGTATTAGTATTATTATTATTTTTTTGTTAACTAAAAATTTTTATTAGTAGAAATAAATAAGTTAGTTTTGCATATATATTCACCCAAATATCTCCATCGATTACTTTATTTTAGGCTAACTTACCACAAACAACGAACGTATGATAGATATAACATTATTGAATTATGGTTTGAAATATGATACAGATGACATCATAAATGTCGGTTTGATTTTATACGACGTGATCTTGAATCAGGACGCCTGGATATTCTCTTTTTTAAAAGATAACTAAAAATATCCGAATAATGAAGAACAGTAAAACCACGAGATCCGAATGTATGTGAAATTTCTCAAAGTCGGTGGTTTTATTGTTAAGATTGTCTTCTTTTTGCCTTTATGGAATACTATATTTTTTATACTGAAACAAATCAATATCAAAAAGTGATAATGAAGAATTGTCACACAAGTATTTTAAGCAATGTTCAGTTATTTACCAATCAATGATAATCATAATTTTTTAATGAAATGAAATTATAATCATCTTTTTTAGGGGTGAAGTTAAAACTTTGAAGTCTTCTATTCCACTTTAACATACTTCTGTTGTGTTATAGTAGTTATTTAACTTTATTTTTTCCAAAAAGCTGTATATTTTGTTATATTGTAAACAGTTTTAAGTTCCTTAGACAATACGTACAAAAAATAAATGTATAATTTTTTTTATTTAAGACTTTCTTAAATAATTTCGTATTTATGTGAGTTTTATATGTTCTCATACCTTTTGAAACATTTATCAGGTATTGTTTTTTTTCAAAATGAACTTTTAGTAGAAAAATTAGTAGTCGAGGTCCTGTCAATCACAATAATGAAGTTCAGAATTAGTTTTGTCCATTTTCTTTGTAACTGCAGTCATCTGCTTCTTAATGTGGCAGTATTCTTGTTTTAACAATTAAACACTATCACTTTAATATTATCTATTTTTATAAAAGCTGTTTATATATATTTTTCTATTTTTATCTATTTTTATACCACTGATTTGCATATTACAGTTTTCAAATAACTATAAATCTTTAGCTAAAAACTTGGCTAACGTATTCTTTATAGGGTGTAGATATGCGTATTGTGAAAATATTTTAGTATATTATACCTGAGAGCAAAAATAAGGTAAATATAATAGGTAAACCGATGAACCAACCAACCAGAGTATCTATTCACCGTAGAAAACCAAGTGACTGGTGAAATAGTGTCCCCTGGTGTTTAAATATATTAAGAAAAGGAGTAGGGATGCATAGCATGACGTATATATCTGTTCAAATATATAATGTTACGTGAAATTAAAATTCTTGTTTATTTTTAATGAATTTTTAAAATAGATATTTTGAACGTATTACAATATATATATATGAAATCAAAGAATAAAAGAGATAGCTTTAATAATAATGAGAAACTAATATTTTAATCAAACAACTAATCTAATATGATTCCCTACCTTATACACTATAAAAAAGTATATTATAATTCGAAAAAAAATTATTTTGAATTCTATAAAAAAATGCATATTAATGAGATTATGCTAAAATATCAATATCAATAAAATGGTTCTCCTTTAAAATTTAAAACTAAGTTTAAAAATATATTTTTCAACTATATTATACTTTTTATATGGGTTTGCACCACGTAACACGGTATGTATATATACTCCACAGATGAACAGCATAAAAATAGCCCTTTATAAGTGTGGAAAAGTCAAGACTTAAATGGTATGGACATTTTAAGGGGATGGAAAAAGAAAATATGCTAATATAAATGAAGAAATTGGAATCGTTAGGGCGACATCGAAGAGGGATACCTAGAATTAGATAGCAGGATTAGGTTTGGGAGTATGTAAATACGAGATGAAAGACGTGGAGGAGTTTAAAAGAAGGAAGATATAGAGAGACAGACAATGTTAGAGAGGCTTAGTGGAGAATTCGCTCAGGACTGAACACTGGATACTCTTTCATTGCCTTATTATTTTGTGTAATTTTGGTACACATTTTATTCTTAGAAAACTTTACTTGCCTGTATACATGAGCCTGAAGGCGTGGACTTTATTCAACGGGTGAAGTACCGACCGTTAACTCAGCTGGAGATACGAACCTTGGAAAATGCTCCCCGCAATCCGACTGCCTTCAACACTGAGCCACCACACCGGCAAGGAGTTAAACTTAATTAGTTATATTTAAACTGGTATAGAGGTAGGCTTAACGTAAGGGCTCATATGGGAGATTACTTGACTTAATTAGTTTATGTATCCTCAAACATACAATATGTATCTACTATTAACATACAATGACAATGAACGGACAGGTGAAAAAAATAGAACATTTCATTATTTATAATGACCATCGTTACTGTAAGGAAATATTTCAAACCATCCACTACATCGAATTAATATCCTAATAAACGTGTTATTACCAAGTTACTAATGGGTTTTTAATTCCTTCATATATCTGAGTATCTATCAACCGTTTATAAACGGATGTTAGGTTTATGGTCTGACTGATGACCATCATATTGCTGAGGGGGAGGATGTACCGTGATGTCTCCTCCTCAGCTCTATGTTATAATAGCCCTACTAAACCTAAGTCACATAGTTCATTTTGTTCCAACAAAATTTACATATCTTCAAAAGCAGTTATAGTCGGATTGGAGTGTATTTAATGTTATTTTGCTTATAAAAATGGATTGTTGACAAAGTTTTATTTTTATATACTTCATTTTAGTATCACCTATATTTCACTCATTGGCCATGAAAAAACAACCAGTTGAATTCCCGGTGTCAAAATAAACCTTGAGGTTCTAACTTGTAACACTTGAGAAATGGGCTTAGATGAGTGTGAGTCTATTCACACAATCAAGAATTAGTTAGTATATGTACTGCTTTTAGACTCCTTAGCAACAGTACATAATAGTCATTAAAAACATTTAAGCCACGCATGATGTTTACAATGCTAGTTCATCTAACCAGTGGATCACCCAATTTAAAGTATGAGCAAGCAAATAGATCTTTTGAGCTAAATTATACGTGGAACTCTTATAGCAAAAGACACTATTTAGCCTCAATTAGTAACAAATATTACATTTTTTAATCTACATTCATTACGAGCATTTCAAGTTCTCGTTTTCTCATATTTTGACAACTGGTGTCGTACACGGCGAATACACAAATAAATATTGTAATAGAGAGAAGATAGCGGAGACTTCATATTAAGTATACAAAAGTTGAATATTGAGTTATAGTTTTGTTATTTACAGCATATTTTGGAAACGTATCCTTCCAGACAGTTTTACAGGCATTGTAACTCTACGTAGAATACCCTTCGCTATTAACTTTCTTACACATTCTACCTAAACGTATATAGTTTTCTATGAAATAACTACGCGCTATTAACAGCCCATCTCTTGTCCTTTGCACCTAATCACCTCATAACAAGATAAATAATCGTTAGACAATAGACAATTTTTTTATTATTTTTTTTTTAACTTCACTCGCCAGTTGACATAGGCCTACAGGCCTGTGCGTCAACTTTATTTAACAAGTTGGCTCAGTGGAAATTCGAACTTTGAACTTTGCCCTCCTCAGTCTGAAGCCGTAGCCACTGAACTACCACGCTGGCATCTAAATAGAATAGTTGGATGTTTATATGTAGTTTTTAAAAATCATTTAAATATTTTATTAACACATTTCATATAAGTTTGTGATTAAATCTCAGAATTTTAAAATAAAATCTTTAACTTCACACGTTTTGCGCCTATTTACGAACGTAACAAAAACATCATTTAATGATTTCTTTAATACATAAAAACGTAAGTATATAGTTTTACATCACAAGGTATACAACGCTGATGACTACCATGACTATTTACTATATTTATTATTATTTTCTCTAAGATTTTTGCAATGCTTACACTTCGTAATAAATATCAATCAATTAAAAAAGTGGAGCTAAATGTGTTATTTGATGTATCAATGGACATCTGAGCAAATAATATATAAAACATCTTCATTTTCATTTTATTAGTCCAATATTTAATAAGACTGTCAGGCTGTTATCTCTAAAGGAAGGACGACGCTCACGTCCTGCTACTTCCAGCTGACGCTCCATATTGAAATATCAGTCACCTTATTACGCTCCTCGTAGCTCTGACGTATTTTTACCATGGGTTAGCCTAGGGAAAACATGTTCAAAGTTTATGAATGTCAAAACCTTACCAAAATGTATTGTAATAAAATTAAATTTCAAATGTATTTTACATTTGAATTAACTAATAATTAAAATTAAATAAGGCCAGTTGATATAATTTTAGTTATTTATGTAGACTCAGATTATTATAAACAGGTAAATAAAGGCGCTAATATATGTAAATTAATAATAGATGGTAATGTTACTTTTTTCTTCGTGTAGAATAGTTTTGTTTTATTTAAATCCATGTAAATGACTTTTTTTTAGAGATGAGGGTTTCCGTTTCAAACCTATAATACGCGTTTCTTTTTCTTCTTTTTTAATTTCAAATAAGAAAAAATACAATCTTCGATTTTTTGTATAAGGCTCTAACGTATGTAAATTAATAATAGATGGTAATATTACTTTTATTCGTGTCGAATAAGGTTTATTTTTCATTGAAATCCTTATAATTTTTTTTTTTTTTTTTTTAGAGATGAGGGATTCCGTTTTAAATCTATACGTTTCTTTCTCTTCTTTTTAAATTAAAAATAAGAAACAATGCAATTTCGGATTTTTTTATTAAATTATTTTATTGAAGTGTGATTTTAGAGGATGTAGTAAGTAAAATTGGCTTAATTAATTAAAAGCTTCCAGGTTGAAAATTAGTGGTGCTAGGAACTGTTGTTGTCAATAACATGCTACAATAACATGGAAATATCTAGGTCGAACTGTCTGTATCATAAAAGTTACAAGTAAGGGAATCGATAACTATAACATCAAGGTCATTCATGTAATTACGTAATTGTGTTATAATTTTATCATAAGTCATTGGTAGAAGCTTTAAAATTTTCAGTTGAAATGTTCTGCAGTTTACGTATTTCAAATATTACATTTTACAATGGTAATTATATTTTACTGGAATTAATTTATGTTACCAAAGAAGTATATGTTCCGCATACGTCCTTTACCAAAGAAGTACATGTTCCGCATACGTCCTTTACCAAAGAAGTACATGTTCCGCATACGTCCTTTACCAAAGAAGTACATGTTCCACATACGTCCTTTACCAAAGAAGTACATGTTCCACATACGTCCTTTACCAAAGAAGTACATGTTCCGCATACGTCCTTTACCAAAGAAGTACATGTTCCACATACGTCCTTTACCAAAGAAGTACATGTTCCACATACGTCCTTTACCAAAGAAGTACATGTTCCGCATACGTCCTTTACCAAAGAAGTACATGTTCCGCATACGTCCTTTACCAAAGAAGTACATGTTCCGCATACGTCCTTTATCAAAGAAGTACATGTTCCGCATACGTCCTTTACCAAAGAAGTACATGTTCCGCATACGTCCTTTACCAAAGAAGTACATGTTCCGCATACGTCCTTTATTAAAGAAGTGAAAATATTTACTTGTTTGATACTCTAATAAGTGTATTTATTTTGATTAAAGCACATTTACATGCAATTGAACAAGAGTATTAGTACATATACAACTTTATTTAACGAGATATACTATCAAAGGATGTGATGCAATCATAATATTATATACACAAAATAATTATTTCGGTTGCTACCTTTCTAAAAACTCACAAAAAGTAGACCCATAACAATAGCACTATAAAAGCAATTAAAATCTTTCGGGTTGTTCATTACAAAAAGTACAATTCGTGCTCTTTGTTTTCTTTCAAGTGGCCTATTTATACGTCATGGGAGATCTCTGTTCTGCTAGGATTGTTATCAGTTGCAGGTAATTCAAATATAGCCACTTACTGCAACAGTGGTTGATTCAACTTAATATTTTGTTTCTTATGTTTAGAGAAAAACTACTATTCAATATGGAAATATAATGTCAAGTAAAATCTTTTTGCACAGTTTGATATAATTAACAGTTAAATCTTAAAAAAAATGTTACTTCACATCCGTGTCAATGACGATGTTTTGTTCTCTAAATTTGAATATCTTCTGACTGACTTAATAACAAACAGTAAAATTTCATTTAATGGGCGATTGGAACATTGACTCTCAACAAATTGACAACCACTCCACTACACGCCTTGTTGATTTATTGAGGTCATTTGATCTTAATTTAAAGATCACATGCTGTACAAAAGTGACTGCCTCAACTCCAACTACTATCGACAATGTTATAACAAACATTCCTAATGTTGTGGTGTCAGTGGTCAATACAGCCATATCTGACCACTACGGCCAAGAGGCCGTTACAAGTCGAACACAATCTGAAAGAGAGCCAAAAATTACAAAAATAATAAGAGACACAAGGCCGGAAAATATAATCCTTCTCAATGCCTCTCTTTCAAAGGAAGAGTGGCTGTTCTTAAACTCAAGTTTACCAGTGGAGGAAAAGTTCAAAATGTTTCATGACTATTTGACTTTCCACCTGTACAGCTGCTGCCCCATGAAAACAAATAAACTCAATAGCAAATATAGAGTGAACAAATGGATCACAAAAGGGATCCTAGTGTCAATGAATAGAATAAAGATTCTATCAGATATCTACAAAACAACACTCGATGAAAATTTAAAAAATTGTTCAAACAATATAAAAATATTTACAGAAAAGACATTCTAGCAGCCAAAGCGTATGAGGTAACGAAAACACTTCTGTATTCAATAAATGTTTCTAAAACAGCTTGGTCTAACTTTAACAACAATAATAATCAGCATAAACAAATAAAGATGAACATTGGAAATGAGTTGGTAAGTGATGCTTCAATCCTGGCAAACGAGTTTAATAACTTTCTTGCTTCGGTGGTTGGCCAAAATATGCATTATTCTTCATTGAATGAATCAAAGCCCTCAAAAAGGCAAAGCCCAACATCTTCGATGGTGCTGGATCTTGCCAATGAGGAAGAAATCAGCAGAATTATTAGAGAGCTCCCAGCCAAAATTTTAACGATCTAAATTTTATGTCAATGTCAGTCCTAAAGAAGTGCTTCAAGCATATCTTGACTGACACACATAATAAACTTACCTTTTCAAACAGGAGTCTTTACCTCACTCCTTAAAACAGGTAAGGTAACGCCTATATTTAAAAAGGGTGACCCCTGCTCAATCAATAACTACCGGCCGGTCTCGATTTTGCCAATTTTTAGCAAAATATTTGAAAAACTTGTTTTAACTAGAATGCTAAATTTTTTAAATAAACACAACCAGCTCTCTGAGTACCAATTTGGATTCAGAAAGGGTTGTATACAAATATCAAACAAAAGTTGTACTGAATTATCTTATTCAAAGAAAAACAAACAATCTATTAATAAATAAAGTAGATAAATACGTTGGTTGTTTTCTGTTTTAACATACTTTCTCATAGTTGATTCCTTATTCCGGTTTTACGTATATTAAATGGATTAGTTGGAGAAATGTAAGATATGTTTAGAATTATAATCTCTCTTTTAAGCTCACATTTGTACTCCTTATGTTTTCATGAACTAAAAAAATTTTTTGAAATGACTAGTAATAATGATTTTTACCCGAAACATATTCCTCATACATATAGTCATGGTGTCATTAGTAAAGCACTAATGTGAGTAGTTTGAAACAAAGGAATTAGTGTGAAGTAACTATATAAATATTAGGTTATTGTAATTTGACTTTGAATTTGATTTATTTACCGTTTATGTAATATAATTACAAACAGTGATGTATATATAGGCATATCAATAACAACAGGTGTATTTAATGTTTGTGTTAACAAAGTTTGAGAGTCTCAAATAATTTTACAATGCTCTGATTGCACATCGTAATATTTCGAACAGTATTTATGTACAGAGTGAATATTATTAAAATAGAGATTTTATATAAATGAGATACAAATTGTAGCCCTAACATTAAAATCAAAATGAATGTTTTAAATGGAAAAGCACCCAGATCTTTAATAATATTATAAATGTGAATTGTTTATTGTTTGTAGTAATTACAAAATATCACACTTTGAATTTATAATTGTTTCCTGATTTTCTTCATATAGAAGGTAATATGAAATATTTTTCAAGGCATACATTTCTTATTTTACTATTAAATTGTTTGGATATTTTCCTATATATTAATTGATAAATTATTATAAATAACTAACTCTGTTTATTAAACTATTAGACCATACTTAATATGTCAGTTAACTTTTTTTTATCTCACTCACTCTGAGAAATGGGTTGGGGGCACATCTTAAACGTTATTCAACGAGGGAAGTACCGTCAGGTTGGACGCTCGAACCTTGAACAATCAACTCTACAGTACACCAAGCCTCAACCACCAATCCGCCCTGCAAACAATCTTTAGTGTAACCTAAAATAAAAGTTAGAGGCAAAAACCTGACAGACAACTTTATATGGTACTAGTATTATCCAAAAATTGCGTAGTCGTGATCGTCTCGTCCCCCCTCCCTTCGTGAAGGGTGTCTCATGTGTCAGGGAGTATAGGATAGTGAGTCATACAAACAAACAAAATCAGACCCTATAAATGTTAAAATGCAAAGTCGTGGTAATACTTCATAATTTATTTGTATTTGTCGATGTTATTTATAGAACAAATACCAAAGTACATTTCATATGGTACGTAGCTTAATGTGGCCCATTCGTAATTACCAAACACTCCGGTTTACAAATTGGATGCCATTGTTTTCTGTTTACTGTTATCTTCTTAGTTGTTTACTTACCCTCTTACTTTAAGAGCTTTAACAGCTCGTTATTTACCTTGGTACTTTTTCCTGTTTGCAAATAGTTGCGTATTTCTTTTTGTTTATTGTTATTCATAGCGCTAAGATTTTGAAATTTGGATTACAGTTGTGATTTATCTATAGAGTCCGATGATTTAATATTTTCTCTTTATCTACAAATTAAAAACTGGCCTCATTTGTATTATTTTATTCTAATTAATATCATTATAATAGAAAATAAACATAATATGAAAGTTCTTGTGGTAATATAACAATATTATTGTTTTTAAAATATAAAAAATAATATAGTTTTCCGTAGGAATATTAACAACCCACCCACTCACACACGCAATTAGTATTGGACCTCCCACCCACCCATACGTAGTGGTATGGGCCCACCCACATACCACATACGCAAAGTGGTATAGGCCATCGTACCAGCCCATACACGCAGGGTGGTATTGTGTAATGACACTGTAGGTGACCATAAATACCACGGTACGTTATGGGTGGGTGTGTGAGTCAGTATTACTGTACGTGTATGGGTGTGTGGTTAGGTGAATACCTCAGTACGTGTATAGGTGGGTTGGTGAGTCAGTATTACTGTACTTGTATTGGTGGGTGGGTGGGTTAGTGTAGAATTGACTAGTGCAGAAAACCCGCTACTAATTTTGAAATGTACTTGCACAGAAGTTTAAATGTATGGTTAAATTGACTGAATTAAAAGGTATTGAGCTCTATTTATTATTTTCAACATTAATTTAGAAAAACTTAAACTGTCAGCACCACGAATCCTGCTAACTTGGTCAAGCCAGATTTGTAGAACACACAAAGTTAATAGTGTGGAAGCTAGTATTGGAAAGACAACCACTGTACGTGTATGGGTGAGGAGAAGGTCATCAGCCAAAGTACATGTCCGAGTGGAGAGGAGGGTCAGCAGCCATTTTACATGTATGGGTTAGTAGAAGGGTCATCAGCCACAGTATATTTATGGGTAGTTGGAAAGGTCATCAGAACTGTAACTTGTACGACTGGAACTGTCCAGATGGGTAGGTGTGTCAATACCACTGTACGTGTCAGGGTGGGTCAATATCACTTTACATGGGTATCAAACTGTACGTGTATGGGTGGGTAGAAGGTAATCAGCCAAAGTATATGTATGGGTAGACGGAAAGGTCATCAGAACTGTAACTTGTACCACTGGAACTGTCCAGATGGGCAGGTGTGTCAATACCACTGTACGTGTCAGAGTGGGTCAATATCACTTTACATGAGTGTCAAACTGTACGTGTATGGGTGGGTAGAAGGTAATCAGCCACAGTATATTTATGGGTAGTTGGAAAGGTCATCAGAACTGTAACTTGTACCACTGGAACTGTCCAGATGGGCAGGTGTGTCAATACCACTGTACGTGTCAGGGTGGGTCAATATCACTTTACATGGGTGTCAAACTGTACGTGTATGGGTGGGTTGAAGGTAATCAGCCACAGTATATTTATGGGTAGTTGGAAAGGTCATCAGAACAGTAACTTGTACGACTGGAACTGTCCAGATGGGCAGGTGTGTCAATACCACTGTACGTGTCAGGGTGGGTCAATATCACTTTACATGGGTGTCAAACTGTACGTACGTGTATGGGTGGGTAGAAGGTCATCAGCCACAGTATATTTTTGGGTAGTTGGAAAGGTCATCAGAACTGTAACTTGTACCACTGGAACTGTCCAGATGTGCAGGTGTGTCAATACCACTGTACGTGTCTGGGTGGGTAGAAGGTCATCAGCCACAGTATATGTATGGGTAGACGGAAAGGTCATCAGAACTGTAACTTGTACCACTGGAACTGTCTAGATGGGCAGGTGTGTCAATACCACTGTACGTGTCAGGGTGGGTCAATATCACTTTACATGGATGTCAAACTGTACGTGTATGGGTGGGTAGAAGGGTCATCAGCCACAGTATATGTATGGGTAGACGGAAAGGTCATCAGAACTGTAACTTGTACGACTGGAACTGTCCAGATGGGCAGGTGTGTCAATACCACTGTACGTGTCAGGGTGGGTCAATATCACTTTACATGGGTATCAAACTGTACGTGTATGGGTGGGTAGAAGGGTCATCAGCCACAGTATATGTATGGGTAGACGGAAAGGTCATCAGAACTTTAACTTGTACCAGATGGGAACTGTCCAGATGGGCAGGTGTGTCAATACCACTGTACGTGTCAGGGTGGGTCAATATCACTTTATATGGGTGAGTGTGTCATTATCACTGTACATGGGTGGGAGGTTGGGTGTCAAACTGTACGTGTATGGGTCAATAACACAGTACGCACACCCATACACAAACAGTAGTTGACCCACCCACCCACACGTTCAGGTACAGTAATACTGGTCGATGTGTGACTCCCGCATATAAACATACATAGCTGAAATCAATTACGCCCGTTATATTTACATTATTTGCCAAAAATAAATTTCATATATTCATAAAAATCACTTTTTCAAATGTACTCTTATAAGGTATTATAGTGGCTTTTTAAAAAATATAGGTAGTACAGGTTTTCTAAACTAGGCGGATACCCCTGCATACTTCGTCTGTCAATACGCTCGTGTCACCTCAGCCTTGGGTCTCGGTAGGCCTAGTGCCGGTTGGTAGTATCACTCGATACGGTTTTTACATCTCGCCATTTCACCTTTTTCTATAAATACATTAATATTAGTAGGTCGACTGTCTCGTAAGAACATCGAAAGAAACATGAAAATATAAATTATTGATTTTATTAATTAGGTTTTTTATTTTTGTTTTTCAGGTTGTTCTTGTATTATAAAAGAGATATTCTTAGGTTATCTCTAATGAAATTACAAAATGTCATTTACATTTCTATGATTCAAAATCTGTAATCTCACAAAATTTCAAGGTAATAAAAATTAACAGAACAAATGCTTGGTATTCTGTTTGTTTGGCAATGTTTTGTGGTATAAAACTAGGTGGTTGAAATCCACACTAAAAATACGGAATGTTTAAACAAGCATAAAAATAAACAGCACTGTAGAGGTAAAACACGTTGGATCTTTTAGAGCCAGGGGGGAGGAGCTCAGGGAAACTTTATGATTCTGATACTTTTCTCACCATACGTTACCCCTAAACTCAAAATGAATCTAATCAAGCTATCTGATTTCCTTCACAGCTCGAGAAATATCGTAGGGGCTGATTATCTTACGAAATAAGAAAAATAGGTATAGGTACGAAATCATGATAACGTTTGATTACATGAATATTATATTAATAATAAAAAAAATTGTTCATTAATTCCTATCATAGTGATGTTTAGAAGTCTAAGAAGGATGTTTGGAGTTACTAAAAAAACTGTTCTAATTAATTATAGCTCTACTATCGAATGTTAAGGAAGTTCTCTTGTGAAAACAAGTTTTAGTTAAACTTTCACAGTAAGTTAAGGTGAAGTTAACATTTTAATAAAGTACGTGTAACTCCAGAGGAAGTAAATCAAATCTTTATGTTAGGGACAGCTTTTAAAACTATATATAAAGGAGGTTACAGTGCACCCTTTTAAAGTCCATTACCAACCAAGAAAATTACCAAGTCCCTTCCATGTTTTAATTAACACATTTTTTATTAATAAACTATAAACACTATTTTGACTCTTCCTGGATTTCTTTTTAAGTTGTAATGTCGGTTACTAATTTTTAATGTATTAATTATATTTTTAACTATACACTAATAACGTGTTACACAAAACAGTTACTCAGAGTCCATTAGTTAATGAAAAATATGGTAAATTATGTTCATGATTCTATTAACACATTTAGTTCCAGTAAACTATTGAATTATTTTTAGTGTTGTTGCTTAAAGTAACTTAAATTAAATATAAATGATAAATTATAACTTTGTATGCAATTGTTATTTCAACCATTAACTACGCGAACTGTAAGAAAATGAATAGGTTAAACCACGTCAATATTATTATTTCCCCTTTTTAATAGATAAACTTATTATGAAACCATTCCTTAATTTTCATTTCGACTGTACGTGTACGAGTGGATGTGTCATTACCATTGTTTATGAATGGATGGACGGAAGGGTCATGACCCTATTCGTGTATGGTTAAGTGGAAGGGTCAGGATTACTATACGCGTATGAGTGGGTTAGTTATCACCACTATTCATGTATGGGTTGGTGGGAAGGCAATACCCACTGTAAAAGTATGGTTGGGTAGGAGGGTCATCACCACTGTTCATGTTTGGGTTGGTGGAAGGGTTTCCTGGATATTATGAGGTAAGAGCTTGTGGATGCAACAGCTTATAAATAATAAAGTGTGTTTGTTTGTGCTAAATCTGCAAATAATATTGTCATACTTACTTACCCAAATATATGTAAACACAAATTCACCAAAATAATTATAAAACATTTTATTTTGAAGATTATCTTAAACGAAACAAAAATTGTGTACGATTGTATTTTATTTGTTATAGTTAATCCATCCCTAGTAGAATACTTTGCTTATGTTTTAACTGGCTAATGTGTTGAATCGATTCAAAGCATGTTATTGGTTATTGGAAATGACATAAAATGTTTATAGAAATTGCTAGAAATATTATTTATTAGTATAATAGTTATAAAAAACACGCAGGGACATGATAAGACAAGAAAAAACAGGACATGATAGAGTATGACAGGGCATGACTGAGAACAACATTGCTTGACAGGACATGACAAGGCATGACAAGACATAACCGAGTATGACAGGGCAAGACTGGCCATGACAGGGTATGACAGGGAATTACTGGGAATGACAGAAAATGACAGAGCATGACTGGGCATGATAAGGCAAGAAAGGGCGTTACAGGTCATGACGGGGTGAGATACGACGTGACAGGACTTTACAGGGCATGAAAGGGATAAGATAGAACATGACAGGGAATGACTGGGCATGACAACCTATGAAAGGACATGACAGGGAATGAAAGGGTGTGCTAGGGCTTGACAAAGACATGATAGAACATGACAGGACATATAAGGACATAACGAAGCATACAAGGACATGACAGAGCATACAAGGATATGAGGGGATCACAGGACATGTTAGGGCATGAAAGGGTTTGATAGGGCATGATAAAGACATTATAGAACACGACAGGACATGTAAGGACATGACAGAGCATACAAGGACATTACAAAGCATCATAGGAGGTGTCAGAGCTGAAAGGACGTGAAAGGTCATGACAGAGCATCACATGATAAACAGAGTCTGACTGGCATGACTTTAATTTAAAAGAGTTTGCGTATAGCTCTAAATATTTATTTCATTTTTTAACTTTAATGCATCATTATTTAATAAAAATATCTAAAAAATATTCTCCTTTTATTAACGATATAATTATTCTATATAAATATACAATATAATATGCTACATGTAATATATTATTAGGAAGATTCAATTTACAAACGGTGTCTGAGACCATTGACCAAATTTATGGGATTAGTAAGTTTTACCTGAATTGGCTAAGTTTTACTTGATGGCTTACCTTTTTGACATCCAGTTATTAATGGATCGAACAATGCAGTCATAGTTTTATTTAGATGGATATAATTTAAATAAAAGCAAAAATACATTTTTTTATTTTATTAGTGTTCATTAATTTTAATTAGTATTTAGTAAAATAAAAAGTCAAAAATCAACGCTGTTTTTAACCCTTTACAAATTCAACTACCTATTTATCTAAACGTTATTTACGTTTGAACCAAAACAATATAAATGATATATTATAAACGTTATACAGATCTTCATATAATATAGGGTAGAGTAACTACTAGATAAATACAAAAATATAGGGTAGAGTAACTACTAGATAAATACAAAAATATATTATAAACGTTATACAGATCTTCATATAATATAGGGTAGAGTAACTACTAGATAAATACAAAAATATATTATAAACGTTATACAGATCTTCATATAATATAGGGTAGAGTAACTACTAGATAAATACAAAAATATATTATAAACGTTATACAGATCTTCATATAATATAGGGTAGAGTAACTACTAGATAAATACAAAAATATATTATAAACGTTATACAGATCTTCATATAATATAGGGTAGAGTAACTACTAGATAAATACAAAAATATATTATAAACGTTATACAGATCTTCATATAATATAGGGTAGAGTAACTACTAGATAAATACAAAAATATATTATAAACGTTATACAGATCTTCATATAATATAGGGTAGAGTAACTACTAGATAAATACAAAAATATATTATAAACGTTATACAGATCTTCATATAATATAGGGTAGAGTAACTACTAGATAAATACAAAAATATATTATAAACGTTATACAGATCTTCATATAATATAGGGTAGAGTAACTACTAGATAAATACAAAAATATATTATAAACGTTATACAGATCTTCATATAATATAGGGTAGAGTAACTACTAGATAAATACAAAAATATAGGGTAGAGTAACTACTAGATAAATACAAAAATATATTATAAACGTTATACAGATCTTCATATAATATAGGGTAGAGTAACTACTAGATAAATACAAAAGTATATTATAAACGTTATACAGATCTTCATATAATATAGGGTAGAGTAACTACTAGATAAATACAAAAGTATATTATAAACGTTATACAGATCTTCATATAATATAGGGTAGAGTAACTACTAGATAAATACAAAAATATATTATAAACGTTATACAGATCTTCATATAATATAGGGTAGAGTAACTACTAGATAAATACAAAAATATATTATAAACGTTATACAGATCTTCATATAATATAGGGTAGAGTAACTACTAGATAAATACAAAAATATATTATAAACGTTATACAGATCTTCATATAATATAGGGTAGAGTAACTACTAGATAAATACAAAAATATAGGGTAGAGTAACTACTAGATAAATACAAAAATATATTATAAACGTTATACAGATCT
Organism: Stictocephala bisonia; assembly: GCA_035578905.1. Classification (NCBI taxonomy): domain Eukaryota; kingdom Metazoa; phylum Arthropoda; class Insecta; order Hemiptera; family Membracidae; genus Stictocephala; species Stictocephala bisonia. The sequence continues at coordinate 5,906,021 of JAQJVL010000006.1, forward strand.
TCATATAATATAGGGTAGAGTAACTACTAGATAAATACAAAAATATAGGGTAGAGTAACTACTAGATAAATACAAAAATATATTATAAACGTTATACAGATCTTCATATAATATAGGGTAGAGTAACTACTAGATAAATACAAAAATATATTATAAACGTTATACAGATCTTCATATAATATAGGGTAGAGTAACTACTAGATAAATACAAAAATATATTATAAACGTTATACAGATCTTCATATAATATAGGGTAGAGTAACTACTAGATAAATACAAAAATATATTATAAACGTTATACAGATCTTCATATAATATAGGGTAGAGTAACTACTAGATAAATACAAAAATATATTATAAACGTTATACAGATCTTCATATAATATAGGGTAGAGTAACTACTAGATAAATACAAAAATATAGGGTAGAGTAACTACTAGATAAATACAAAAATATATTATAAACGTTATACAGATCTTCATATAATATAGGGGTAGAGTAACTACTAGATAAATACAAAAATATAGGGTAGAGTAACTACTAGATAAATACAAAAATATATTATAAACGTTATACAGATCTTCATATAATATAGGGTAGAGTAACTACTAGATAAATACAAAAATATAGGGTAGAGTAACTACTAGATAAATACAAAAATATATTATAAACGTTATACAGATCTTCATATAATAAAGGGTAGAGTAACTACTAGATAAATACAAAAATATAGGGTAGAGTAACTACTAGATAAATACAAAAATATATTATAAACGTTATACAGATCTTCATATAATATAGGGTAGAGTAACTACTAGATAAATACAAAAATATATTATAAACGTTATACAGATCTTCATATAATATAGGGTAGAGTAACTACTAGATAAATACAAAAATATAGGGTAGAGTAACTACTAGATAAATACAAAAATATATTATAAACGTTATACAGATCTTCATATAATATAGGGTAGAGTAACTACTAGATAAATACAAAAATATAGGGTAGAGTAACTACTAGATAAATACAAAAATATATTATAAACGTTATACAGATCTTCATATAATATAGGGTAGAGTAACTACTAGATAAATACAAAAATATATTATAAACGTTATACAGATCTTCATATAATATAGGGTAGAGTAACTACTAGATAAATACAAAAATATATTATAAACGTTATACAGATCTTCATATAATATAGGGTAGAGTAACTACTAGATAAATACAAAAATATATTATAAACGTTATACAGATCTTCATATAATATAGGGTAGAGTAACTACTAGATAAATACAAAAATATATTATAAACGTTATACAGATCTTCATATAATATAGGGTAGAGTAACTACTAGATAAATACAAAAATATATTATAAACGTTATACAGATCTTCATATAATATAGGGTAGAGTAACTACTAGATAAATACAAAAATATATTATAAACGTTATACAGATCTTCATATAATATAGGGTAGAGTAACTACTAGATAAATACAAAAATATAGGGTAGAGTAACTACTAGATAAATACAAAAATATATTATAAACGTTATACAGATCTTCATATAATATAGGGTAGAGTAACTACTAGATAAATACAAAAATATATTATAAACGTTATACAGATCTTCATATAATATAGGGTAGAGTAACTACTAGATAAATACAAAAATATAGGGTAGAGTAACTACTAGATAAATACAAAAATATATTATAAACGTTATACAGATCTTCATATAATATAGGGTAGAGTAACTACTAGATAAATACAAAAATATATTATAAACGTTATACAGATCTTCATATAATATAGGGTAGAGTAACTACTAGATAAATACAAAAATATATTATAAACGTTATACAGATCTTCATATAATATAGGGTAGAGTAACTACTAGATAAATACAAAAATATATTATAAACGTTATACAGATCTTCATATAATATAGGGTAGAGTAACTACTAGATAAATACAAAAATATATTATAAACGTTATACAGATCTTCATATAATATAGGGTAGAGTAACTACTAGATAAATACAAAAATATATTATAAACGTTATACAGATCTTCATATAATATAGGGTAGAGTAACTACTAGATAAATACAAAAATATATTATAAACGTTATACAGATATTCATATAATATAGGGTAGAGTAACTACTAGATAAATACAAAAATATATTATAAACATTATACAGATCTTCATATAATATAGGGTAGAGTAACTACTAGATAAATACAAAAATATACTATAAACGTTATACAGATCTTCATATAATATAGGGTAGAGTAACTACTAGATAAATACAAAAATATATTATAAACGTTATACAGATCTTCATATAATATAGGGTAGAGTAACTACTAGATAAATACAAAAATATATTATAAACGTTATACAGATCTTCATATAATATAGGGTAGAGTAACTACTAGATAAATACAAAAATATATAATAAACGTTATACAGATCTTCATATAATATAGGGTAGAGTAACTACTAGATAAATACAAAAATATAGGGTAGAGTAACTACTAGATAAATACAAAAATATATTATAAACGTTATACGGATCTTCATATAATATAGGGTAGAGTAACTACTAGATAAATACAAAAATATATTATAAACGTTATACAGATCTTCATATAATATAGGGTAGAGTAACTACTAGATAAATACAAAAATATAGGGTAGAGTAACTACTAGATAAATACAAAAATATATTATAAACGTTATACAGATCTTCATATAATATAGGGTAGAGTAACTACTAGATAAATACAAAAATATATTATAAACGTTATACAGATCTTCATATAATATAGGGTAGAGTAACTACTAGATAAATACAATAATATATTATAAACGTTATACAGATCTTCATATAATATAGGGTAGAGTAACTACTCGATAAATACAAAAATATATTATAAACGTTATACAGATCTTCATATAATATAGGGTAGAGTAACTACTAGATAAATACAAAAATATATTATAAACGTTATACAGATCTTCATATAATATAGGGTAGAGTAACTACTAGATAAATACAAAAATATATTATAAACGTTATACAGATCTTCATATAATATAGGGTAGAGTAACTACTAGATAAATACAAAAATATATTATAAACGTTATACAGATCTTCATATAATATAGGGTAGAGTAACTACTAGATAAATACAAAAATATAGGGTAGAGTAACTACTAGATAAATACAAAAATATATTATAAACGTTATACAGATCTTCATATAATATAGGGTAGAGTAACTACTAGATAAATACAAAAATATAGGGTAGAGTAACTACTAGATAAATACAAAAATATATTATAAACGTTATACAGATCTTCATATAATATAGGGTAGAGTAACTACTAGATAAATACAAAAATATATTATAAACGTTATACAGATCTTCATATAATATAGGGTAGAGTAACTACTAGATAAATACAAAAATATATTATAAACGTTATACAGATCTTCATATAATATAGGGTAGAGTAACTACTAGATAAATACAAAAATATAGGGTAGAGTAACTACTAGATAAATACAAAAATATATTATAAACGTTATACAGATCTTCATATAATATAGGGTAGAGTAACTACTAGATAAATACAAAAATATTATTCAGCTATAACTTAGGCTTAGATATACACAAACACTGTAGAAACTCGCAATGACATCTAACTCATATGTCACAAAATATGTCATATTACGAATAAGTCATCTTGGAAACTCAACTGAACAGGAGCGTCAACTAATTTAAAAAAAACCACAAAAAACTAAACAAAAGTATCGCATATTGTTTAAAAGACCTGGTTTTCTCATCCTCTAGCATAAGAAAAGATGGGCCTAAGACTAAATTACTTAATGTACAAGTTAAGAGAAGGTGGAGGAGCGGTGAAGTTTCATGTATATCAGGAGTGCAAAGTTACTTGTAAATTTATTTTAGAGACTACTATGTCTAGTATATTTATATACTTTAAGTATTTGTTTATTTTTATTCGAGTTGTTGAAATAGTGAAAAATCATTTAACTTGATTTAACAGGTTGGATAGAAACCAAATTTTTGTAATGCATCATTAGGAAAAACAATATAATTCGGTCACTTATTTTTTAATTCAAACTTTTATCTTTATTCGATATTAACGTATTTGACTTATTTCACACATTAAAAAATAAATGTGTTATTTTTTTATTTAAATAAGATGTTTCTTTCTCAGGCTGAAAAATAAAACAACAGATCTTTGCAGTCGTATGCATGACATGACATGAGTGTATAAAGTGTTATATAGAACAATAGGATTCATCCAATTGATGGAAGAGATGAAATTATGTAATTCTGTTATTTTATATTTAGCTTGGAAGAAAATTAAATGATTTAAATTATTTTGCTCTCGTGTGCATTACATTAGTGATCTTTTGTTGAGTTGAATATATCAATAGTCTTTTTGATAGTGGGGGTGGCATTTTATTGATACTTGGAGTAAATAACAAAAACAAAAAAACCTGCCATCAGATTGACTATTTTGAGTTTATAGAGTAATAATATGTTTTTTATTAGTAAAAATGATTTTTGATGATTATGATTTGTTTACCATGCATAAGTACTATTTTGTAATAGATTATATTATATTATTATAGTTTAAAGCATATTATAACTTTGTATTGTATATTATAGGGTTTATTTTAACATTTTAAAATTGGGATTTAAATCATTGTTTTCTTCACCAAACATTTTATTTTATATCTTTATTCGTTATTATTGTAGCTCGTCAGATTTGGAAAATCATAAAAACACTTTGAACAAAATATTTTAAAAAGTGATAACTAAATCTCGAAGTGATATTTAATTAAATAAACAAAATTCAAATCATATCTAACGTATTTATTAAGGACAAAGAAACAATATTGTTCGATAACAAGGTTTTAACCTAAAAAAACTAGGAGTTATAGATATAATCAAAATGTAAGTTGACATTTACTCTAAAACTCGTTAAAAACTAACCCTTATCAAAATGTCCATTTAAAATCTGACGTAAGGATATTAAGTGGAAGAGTGAACCTCTAAGCTTTTAACGACAAACATGCTGAGCTTATCTTAAAGTTGCTGTTATTTCCAGAATAATATCATCTCCTTTTTATAGAGGCATGTATCAAGATTTAATTATTTAAAGCTTTACCTCTGCTAAGGCAAAACTTAAACTTTGATAAGTTTAAGTAATGATCATTAACTTTAAAATAATAACGATAGTTTAATTTATTTAATGAAACGGTATAACAAACATAAATAATTAAATTAAAATAAAACTGATATTATTCAAGTACAGCGTTTACGTATTATATATTTGAAGTTTTGAATTAAAAATCTTTTTAATAATGTATAAAACAAGCCACCGAAAGCTAACAAGTTGGAAAATCAGGTTAGTATTTGTTTTAATGTGTTTTTATCACATTTTGTTTATATTAAATGATCTAAGGACAAAAAGTAAAGTTTTTTTCCTTAGATAAAAAATCAAACTTCTATTCAATAAGTTTTTGAATAAAATGAACTGTTTTGCTTTCAATACATTTAATTACCACCATTCTTAAGCCTTATTATGTGGATATCTTTCATATTTTATAGTTTATTATATTATGAGTTACTAGATCTATAAAATGATTTATTTAGTACATTATAAACGTACAGGGATGGAAGAGATAAAGTTCTGTAACTAAATAACAAGGGACATTTGGCTGAAATTTGTGATTTTATACATAGCCTTTACTAAAACAAAAATATCGTAAATTAATTTCATGTGGCATGTAGTGAGAGGATACGCAATTACGACATAGTCCCCACCCCGCCTGCTTAGATGAGCTTATTTTTGTTTTGTTGGATCGGTGGACCACCGTATTAACGTGACTTCCGAACCACAGCACAGGGGTAATATTTGTATATGTCACACCGGGAATCGAACCCAGAGCAATTGTTTAGCTACTGCCACTCCTTGCTAAAATGACACTGGATCATACTTGTATTATTAGCAACCAATTTAGCGTAGCCTTATATTGTACAGGGTGTCCCTAAAATACGTTCCAAACTTAAGGATATGGTTTCTTAGGTCAAAATTTTTAAAAAGTTTCCTCTAAAAATAGACTTTTAATTGATTTTTTTATACTTCAGCATGTCTGTTTGTGTATTCTAAAGATAGTTCTGTAACTCAAGAACCATTAATATTCAGATCCTAAACCTGGTCTAGTATAATAGTATTGTGTCCTTTTAATAAATTATATTATTTAAAAATATGTTTAAATCTTGAAAAATAACGGCCATTTTAATTAATCCCCAACCCAAAACTAATCAAACCTCGAACCTTGAAAACCTTTCCAAAGAAACCACACCCTTAAGTTTAAAAAAGTATTTTAGGAACACCTTACATAATTGAGAAACAAATTCAGTTTATTACACTTTACTAACTAATTTAGGTACATTATGATTAATGTTATATAAATTTAGTTATCAATGTATTTAGTGATTAATATTATACAAAAAAACTGGACTTATATAAAAATAGCTATAATGCTATTTACATTTTTGAATAGCTATCACTAAAGTAACATGATTTATCATTACAGAATAGATTGCTGCAAGTTGGTAACAGCGGGCGATTGTAAGCTGGTGGTTGAGTTGGGCTGACTTTAGATTGAATTTCACCAAACCATTCCAATACCTAAACGTGGTACGATAGAATTACTCCCAGATTGAATTTTTATTCAAAAACGTGTTCAAAATTATATCAATACCCATTCAATTACCTGATATATTGTTAATTTAAACTGTTGAACATCCCAAGAGTGAAACCTTCAGTTTTAAATAATAATTGTGTCATCGTTTTTTGAAAATATTTATTAGTAATAACAGACTAAATATGTTTGGAATAACAATTATACAAGTAGCTAAAGGTTATATATGTAGACATACTACCGTGTATGGGAGGGTGGGTGGAAATTTATTGTTTTACAGGTTTGTAAAAAATAGTATAATAACTTAAATAACAAACTCATCTTCTCTGAAGTTGTATAGTATATTGTCTGATCAGAAATTGTGTGCAGCCGAGTTTAATGATTGTTTTTTAAGGAACTAAGAGGCCTACGAAAAATTTTTCATCAAAAGTTAACATTTATAGTTTATTATTTATAATTAAAAACGCGTGTGTCATAACGTACAATCAAACGAGGGAAACGACGGTGTGATTACATTTTCCACAGGCCTTTTAGTTCCTTTAGAAACAACCTTCAAACTCGGGTGCACACAATTTCTGGCCCGACAGTACAGTGTACTGTTTGTTAGTGCAGCGCCCGTACGTGGGAGAACGCAATCCAGATACTGTATCTTAATTGCCTACTCAACCAAACCAGGCGTCCTCCACTAACTTAAAGATATTGCCTCACCAACTACGTTATTGTTCAAAAAAGAGTTTGTTAATCCTTAATTAAAAAAACACAATAATACTAGTCAAAGTTAAATAAAATAGTGCCTACTCTCACCATCCCCTTCCAAACATCGATGTACCTTGTTTGGCTTAGAAACAAATCAAAAGGAATAAATTATTTTACTCTATGGTACATGAAATAAATTATGTGTATTTAGTGTTATATAGAGCAATAGCCTTTACGAACGTGGCATGTTATTGACAGTTGTGAGTAAATAACAAAAACCTTCCATCATATTGACTATTTTGAGTTGTTTATTAAGTAATATTATGCTTTTACTTTACGATTCTGATACTTATCTCACCATATGTTACCCCTAAACTCAAAATGAATCTAATCAAGCTATCTGATTTCCTTCACAGCTCGAGAAATATCGTGGGGGCTGATTATCTTACGAAATAAGAAAAATAGGTATGAGGCCTACGAAATCATGATAACGTTTGATTACATGAATATTATATTAATAATAACCTTGTTAATTAATTCTTATTATAGATATGTTTAGAAGTCTAAGAAGGATGTTTGGAGTTACTAAGAAAACTTTTATAATTAATTATAGCTGTACTATCGAACGTTAAGGAAGTTATCTTGTGAAAAAAAGTTTTAGTTAAACTTTCACAGTAAGTTAAGGTGAAGTTAACGTTTTAATAAAGTACGTGTAACTCCAGAGGAAGTAAATCAAATCTTTATGTTAGGGACAGCTTTTAAAACTATATATAAAGGAGGTTACAGAGCACCCTTTTAAAGTCCATTACCAACCAAGAAAATTACCAAGTCCCTTCCATGTTTTAATTAACACATTTTTTATTAATAAACTATAAACACTATTTTGATTCTTCCTGGAGTTTTTTTTTAAAGTTATAATGTCGGTTACTAATTTTTAATGTATTAATTATATTTTTAACTATACACTAATAACTTGTTACTCAAAACAGTTACTCAGAGCCATTGGTTAATGAAAAATGTGTTAAATTATGTTCATGATTCTATTAACACATTTAGTTCCAGTAAACTATTGAATTGTTTTTAGTGTTGTTGCTTAAAGTAACTTAAATTAAAGATAAATGATAAATTATAACTTTGTATGCAATTGTTATTGTTATTTCAACCATTAACTACGCGATCTGTAAGAAAATGAATAGGTTAAACCACGTCAACATTATTATTTCCCCTTTTTAATAGATAAACTTACTATGAAACCATTCCTTAATTTTCATTTCGACTGTACGTGTATGAGTGGATGTGTCATTACCATTGTTTATGAATGGATGGACGTAAGGGTCATGACCAATTTTTGTATGGTTAAGTGGAAGAGTCAGGATTACTATACGCGTATGAGTGGGTTAGTTATCACCACTATTCATGTATGGGTTGGTGGGAAGGTAATACCCACTGTAAAAGTATGGTTGGGTAGGAGGGTCATCACCACTGTTCATGTTTGGGTTGGTGGAAGGGTTTTCTGGATATTACGAGGTAAGAGCTTGTGGATGCAACAGCTTATAAATAATAAAATGTGTTTGTGCTAAATCTGCAAATAATATTTTCATACATACTTACCTAAATATATGTAAACATAAATTCACCAAAATAATTATAAAACATTTTATTTTGAAGATTATCTTAAAATAAACAAAAGTTGTGTTCGATTGTATTCTATTTGTTACAGTTAATCCATCCCCAGTAGAATACTTTGCTTATGTTTTAACTGGCTAATGTGTTGAATCGATTCAAAGCATGTTATTGGTTATTGGAAATGACATAAAATTTTTATAGAAATTGCTAGAAATATTATTTATTAGTATAATAGTTATAAAAAACACTCAGGGACATGACAAGACAAGAAAAAACAGGACATGATAGAGTATGACAGGGCATGACTGAGAACAACATTGCTTGACAGGACATGACAAGGCATGACAAGACAATAACAGAGTATGACAGGGCAAGACTGGCCATGACAGGGTATGACAGGGAATTACTGGGAATGACAGAAAATGACAGAGCATGACTGGGCATGATAAGGCAAGAAAGGGCGTTACAGGTCATGACGGGGTGAGATACGACGTGACAGGACTTTACAGGGCATGAAAGGGATAAGATAGAACATGACAGGGAATGACTGGGCATGACAACCTATGAAAGGACATGACAGGGAATGAAAGGGTGTGCTAGGGCTTGACAAAGACATGATAGAACATGACAGGACATATAAGCACATAACGAAGCATGCAAGGACATGACAGAGCATACAAGGATATGAGGGGATCACAGGACATGTTAGGGCATGAAAGGGTTTGATAGGGCATGATAAAGACATTATAGAACACGACAGGACATGTAAGGACATGACAGAGCATACAAGGACATTACAAGGCATCATAGGAGGTGTCAGGGCTGAAAGGACGTGAAAGGTCATGACAGAGCATCACATGATAAACAGAGTCTGACTGGCATGACTTTAATTTAAAAGAGTTTGCGTATTAATAAGATTGCTCTAAATATTTATTCCATTTTTTTAACTTTAATGCATCATTATTTAATAAAAATATCTAAAAAATATTCTCCTTTTATTAACGATATAATTATTCTATATAAATATACAATATAATATGCTACATGTAATATATTATTAGGAAGATTCAATTTACAAACGGTGTCTGAGACCATTGACCAAATTTATGGGATTAGTAAGTTTTACCTGAATTGTCTAAGTTTTACTTGATGGCTTACCTTTTTGACATCCAGTTATTAATGGATCGAACAATGCAGTCATAGATTTATTTAGATGGATATAATTTTAAATAAAAGAAAAAATACATTTTAAAATTTTATTAGTGTTCTATAATTTTAATTATTATTTAGTAAAATAAAAAGTAAAAAATCAACGCTATTTTTAACCCTTTTCAAATTCAACTACTTATTTATCTAAATGTTATTTACATTTGAACCAAAACAATATAAAAAATATATTCTAAACGTTATACTGATCTTCATATAATATAGGGTAGAGTAACTACTAGATAAATACAAAAATATTATTCAGCTATAACTTAGGCTTAGATATAAACAAACACTGTAGAAACTCGCAATGACATCTAACTCATATGTCACAAAATATGTCATCTTAAGAATAAGTCATCTTGGAAACTCAACTGAACAGGATCGTCAACTAATTTTAAAAAACCACAAGAAACTAAACAAAAGTATCGCATATTGTTTAAAAAGACCTGGTTTTCTCATCCTCTAGTATAAGAAAAAATGGGCCTAAGACTAAATTACTTAATGTACAAGTTAAGAGAAGGTGGAGGAGCGGTGAAGTTTCATGTATATCAGGAGTGCAAAGTTACTTGTAAATTTATTTTAGAGACTACTATGTCTAGTATATTTATATACTTTAAGTATTTGTTTATTTTTATTCGAGTTGTTGAAATAGTGAAAAATCATTTAACTTGATTTAACAGGTTGGCTAGAAACCAAATTTTTGTAATGCATCATTAGGAAAAAACAATATAATTCGGTCACTTATTTTTTAATTCAAACTTTTATCTTTTTTCGATATTAACGTATTTGACTTATTTCATACATTAAAAAATAAATGTGTTATTTTTTTATTTAAATAAGATGTTTCTTTCTCAGGTTGAAAAATAAAACAACAGATCTTTGCAGTCGTATGCATGACATGACATGAGTGTATAAAGTGTTATATAGAACAATAGGATTCATCCAATTGATGGAAGAGATGAAATTATGTAACTCTGTTATTTTATATTTAGCTTGTTTAGCTTGGAAGAAAATTAAATGATTTAAATTATTTTGCTCTCGTGTGCATTAAATTAGTGATCTTTTGTTGAGTTGAATATATCAATAGTCTTTTTGATAGTGGGGGTGGCATTTTATTGATACTTGGAGTAAATAACAAAAACAAAAAAACCTGCCATCAGATTGACTATTTTGAGTTTATAGAGTAATAATATGTTTTTTATTAGTAAAAATGATTTTTGATGAATATGATTTGTTTACCATGCATAAGTACTATTTTGTAATAGATTATATTATATTATTATAGTTTAAAGCATATTATAACTTTGTATTGTATATTATAGGGTTTATTTTAACATTTTAAAATTGGGATTTAAATCATTGTTTTCTTCACCAAAAATTTTATTTTATATCTTTATTCGTTATTATTGTAGCTCGTCAGATTTGGAAAATCATAAACACACTTTGAACAAAATATTTTAAAAAGTGATAACTAAATCTCGAAGTGATATTTAATTAAATAAACAAAATTCAAATCATATCTAACGTATTTATTAAGGACAAAGAAACAATATTGTTCGATAACAAGGTTTTAACCTAAAAAAAACTAGGAGTTATAGATATAATCAAAATGTAAGTTGACATTTACTCTAAAACTCGTTAAAAACTAACCCTTATCAAAATGTCCATTTAAAATCTGACGTAAGGATATTAAGTGGAAGAGTGAACCTCTAAGCTTTTAACGACAAACATGCTGAGCTTATCTTAAAGTTGCTGTTATTTCCAGAATAATATCATCTCCTTTTTATAGAGGCATGTATCAAGATTTAATTATTTAAAGCTTTACCTCTGCTAAGGCAAAACTTAAACTTTGATAAGTTTAAGTAATGATCATTAACTTTAAAATAATAACGATAGTTTAATTTATTTAATGAAACGGTATAACAAACATAAATAATTAAATTAAAATAAAACTGATATTATTCAAGTACAGCGTTTACGTATTATATATTTGAAGTTTTGAATTAAAAATCTTCTTAATAATGTATAAAACAAGCCACCGAAAGCTAAAAAGTTGGAAAATCAGGTTAATATTTGTTTTAATGTGTTTTTATCACATTTTGTTTATATTAAATGATCTAAGGACAAAAAGTAAAGTTTTTTCCTTAGATAAAAAATCAAACTTCTATTCAGTAAGTTTTTGAATAAAACGAACTGTTTTGCTTTGAATACATTTAATTACCACCATTCCTAAGACTTATATGTGGATATCTTTCATATTTTATAGTTTATTATTTAATGAGTTACTAGATCTATAAAATGATTTATTTAGTACATTATAAACGTACAGGCATGGAAGAGATAAAGTTCTGTAACTAAATAACAAGGGAAATTTGGCTGAAATTTGTGATTTTATACATAACCTTTACTAAAATAAAAATAAATTAATTTCATGTGGCATGTAGTGAGAGGATACGCAATTACGACATAGTCCCCACCCCGCCTGCTTAGATGAGCTTATTTTTGTTTTGTTGGATCGGTGGACCACCGTATTAACGTGACTTCCGAACCACAGCACAGGGGTAATATTTGTATATGTCACACCGGGAATCGAACCCAGAGCAATTGTTTAGCTACTGCCACTCCTTGCTAAAATGACACTGGATCATACTTGTATTATTAGCAACCAATTTAGCGTAGCCTTATATTGTACAGGGTGTCCCTAAAATACGTTCCAAACTTAAGGATATGGTTTCTTAGGTCAAAATTTTTAAAAAGTTTCCTCTAAAAATAGACTTTTAATTGATTTTTTTATACTTCAGCATGTCTGTTTGTGTATTCTAAAGATAGTTCTGTAACTCAAGAACCATTAATATTCAGATCCTAAACCTGGTCTAGTATAATAGTATTGTGTCCTTTCAATAAATTATATTATTTAAAAATATGTTTAAATCTTGAAAAATAACGGCCATTTTAATTAATCCCCAACCCAAAACTAATCAAACCTCGAACCTTGAAAACCTTTCCAAAGAAACCACACCCTTAAGTTTAAAAAGTATTTTAGGAACACCTTACATAATTGAGAAACAAATTCAGTTTATTACACTTTACTAACTAATTTAGGTACATTATGATTAATGTTATATAAATTTAGTTATCAATGTATTTAGTGATTAATATTATACAAAAAAACTGGACTTATATAAAAATAGCTATAATGCTATTTACATTTTTGAATAGCTATCACTAAAGTAACATGATTTATCATTACAGAATAGATTGCTGCAAGTTGGTAACAGCGGGCGATTGTAAGCTGGTGGTTGAGTTGGGCTGACTTTAGATTGAATTTCACCAAACCATTCCAATACCTAAACGTGGTACGATAGAATTACTCCCAGATTGAATTTTTATTCAAAAACGTGTTCAAAATTATATCAATACCCATTCAATGACATGATATATTGTTAATTTAAACTGTTCAACATCCCAAGAGTGAAACCTTCAGTGTTAAATAATAATTGTGTCGTCGTTTTTTGAAAATATTTATTAGTAATAACAGACTAAATATGTTTGGGATAACAATTATACAAGTAGCTAAAGGTTATATATGTAGACATACTACCGTGTATGTATGGGTGGGTGGAAATTTATTGTTTTACAGGTTTGTAAAAAATAGTAAAATAACTTAAATAACAAACTCATCTTCTCTGCAGTTGCATAGTATATTGTCTGATCAGAAATTGTGTGCAGCCGAGTTTAATGATTGTTTTTTAAGGAACTAAGAGGCCTACGAAAAATTTTTCATCAAAAGTTAACATTTATAGTTTATAAATATAATTAAAAACGCGTGTGTCATAACGTACAATCAAACGAGGGAAACGACGGTGTGATTACATTTTCCACAGGCCTCTTAGTTCCTTTAGAAACAACCTTCAAACTCGGGTGCACACAATTTCTGGCCCGACAGTACAGTGTAGTGTTTGTTAGTGCAGCGCCGTACGTGGGAGAACGCAATTCGGATACTGTATCTTAATTGCCTACTCAACCAAACCAGGCGTCCTCCACTAACTTAAAGATATTGCCTCACCAACTACGTTATTGTTCAAAAAAGAGTTTGTTAATCCTTAATTAAAAACACACAATAATACTAGTCAAAGTTAAATAAAATAGTGCCTACTCTCACCATCCCCTTCCAAACATCGATGTACCTTGTTTTGGATTTAAGGTTCAGATTTAAAATCTGACGTATGGAAATTAAGTGGAAGAGTGAACCTCTATAAGCTTTTAAAGACAAACATGCTGAGCTTATCTTAAAGTTGATGTTATTTCTAGAATATCGTCTACTTTTTATAGCAGTATGTATCAAGTTTTAAATATGTTAGCATAATACCTACACTTTGATAAGTTAAAGTAATGTTTAACTTTAAAATAATAAGAAGAATAATTTAGTTCAAAAATGATATGGTATAACTTCATATAAATAGAAATATATAAATTAAAATACATCTGATATTATTCAAGTATAGTCAAACACTAGTCAAAGTTAAATAAAATAGCAAATACTCTCACCGTCCCTTTCCAGTTACATAAAATAATGGGTTGTGTTTCAAGTTAAGTGTGTCAATAGTTAGGTCTCCGTTTTGCGATAGGGCCACAACAGAATCAGTACCTCTTTGTACTCCCCCCAAATCCTCAAGGATAAATGAAATAATTATTAATCTAGTAGCAATTAGTTATAATCTATTTATAGCTACCATTGAGGCCATTGAAAAGTAATTTATGTTTATTTTCTCTATGAAAGAAACATATTCTCTGATGAAATATCGTTGTTTCATAATCTTACGGTAAAATGTTGTTCTCAAATTAAATTGAAGGGGGGTTGTAGACATGAACAATACATGTTTCGTAGTCTGAAGTCCTATCCATACAATACATAAAATGCCCACCGGCCACTAAACATGAACAATACATGTTTCGTAGTCTGAAGTCCTATCCATACAATACATAAAATGCCCATCGGCCACTAAACATGAACAATACATGTTTCGTAGTCTGAAGTCCTATCCATACAATACATAAAATGCCCATCGGCCACTAAACATGAACAATACATGTTTCGTAGTCTGAAGTCCTATTCATACAATACATAAAATGCCCGCCGGCCACTAAACATGAACAATATATGTTTCGTGATTACAGAACACGTATTGTTCTGTACAAGTGAAGATTCAAATTTTTTGTAATTTTTTGATGCGTCAGATTATCCAACATAACATATGTGTTACACCTGAGACTTTAAGTCCTATCCATACAATACATAAAATGCCCAGCGGCCACTAAAAATGAACAATACATGTTTCGTAGTCTGAATTCCTATTCATAAAATACATAAAATGCCCACCGGCCACTAAACATGAACAGTGCATGTTAAGTTGTTCATTTACTGTAGTGTTTTATGACATAATCAAGATTTTGAAATACATAATATTATAATAATCGTACTTTAAAACTTTCACAATTATATTTAAACAAATAAAATATTATCCTAAATAGTTGATAAGTAAAAAATATTACATATTTGGTTCTATAAAGTAATGTTGAACACTAATATTAGTTATTGAAAGGCAAAAATATAAAAACTGTAGGTCACCTATAAAAACAACAAAATTAGTTAGAATATTATGATATAATTACATTTTTATATCTGCCAAGAAAATATTTGTATATTAATATAAACTTCTGTTTTTCTATCATCTTATAGAAATACGAATTGCAATGGTAGAATAAGTTTCACGGATCAATTGTCAAAGTAGTGTTTTCTTGAGCTAACCTATACAACTGAAATCAAGGCTGAAGGTTGGAGACGAGACCATTACTGGTCTTTCAGTCTGTAAAAGGTTGCCCTTATATGTAGGTTGTCATTTATGAGGTGTTTTAGAATATTGTTCGGTAAAAAGTGCAATTACTATTTTTATTTGCTCGAATGGTATTTATTCAATAAATTTACTGTATTTGTATAATTGTTATACTTTATTAGTTAGGTTATAGCATACAAAATTTACGCTGTAGATATACACAGAGAACTATCAGATGTTTTTAAAATGTGAAAAAAATACTTCATAACTGAGTAAATACTCGTAGTTTTTTAAAATATGGTGTTTGATTTCTTAATTTGAATTTTTGAGAAGTTTTATATTTTTATGTACAGTGGTTATTTAGAATAAAATTATATTTCCAACATGTGTTGGGCACTAAAATATAATCAGTTTAAATTAGAATTATTTTGTAAATAAATATTTCATCCTTGTATTAAAATCATTTGAAGCTTTTCTTAAGGCATATTTAACATTATTTTAAGAATAGTTTAGAATCTATTTTTTTCTGTGAATAGTAACGATAGTTTACTAATAGGTTACTAATATGTTCATATTTTACTAATATGTTAAAGCTTTGAACATAAGGAATTTTGATTATCCAACATCAAAGTTCTCAGAATAATTAAGTTAATTTAGTGTAAATATATACAAGCAGACAGTAATTTACTGGGGAAATACTTTAAAAGAACAAAGGGGAGCTTTTAATAGAAACTGTTTGGATTTTACAGGCTATTTAACGTAACATTCCAACCCTGACGGTTCCCTCTTTATCGTAGTTTTTAACTACTGTTTTCCCCGGGGGTTTAGTTGTGTTTGCTCGGTGAAATATTTATAATGATTAAACTTGTTATCTTTGATTTAATTACAATTAGTTTATTTGTGTATGATGAACGTGTTGTTGCAGTTTTGGAATTTTATTCGAGTTTCTCGTAATTTATTTTGTACTTTGAGTTGTATTATAAATGAACATATAAAATCACACTTTTATCACATTAAAGTTAGCTAGTATATTATATTTCATCATAGCTTGGATTTCACCATATTTCCTTTAACTTAATAAATTATGGCATGATATGTTACTCAAAATAGTTGAAGTATTAATCGATTGACCCACCTTTCTGGGGAAAAAGTGCTGTGGAGATTGTAGGCGATATTCTCTATACAGTCGGTCCTCTTAATACTAGCATGGCGTCCGGTCAATGGTTGCCAACAGTGTAGACACTACTAGACTGGACGTCTAGCTAAATCCATATTGTGTGGCAGTCAGGGTCTCGATGAATTGTGGGGAAGACAAACTAATATAAGTTAATATTACTTTCGTTTTCAATCCAAAATGAAAATCAGTCTGGAATTTTTCAGTATTAAAATACCATTGTCAAAGAGCAACAAAACAATAAATAAAATAAATTAAAACAGTCAACACTTACAAACTAACAGGAACAATGGCAGAATGTTGATGGTGTGCATGTCGGTGGAATACTGCAGGTCAAGTCACCTCTTCTCTATCACAACCGATATTATTGTTGTCAGTAGGTCAGTGAAGACCACCACTTATCGAGTATAATCGACTTTACTCTCTCGCCGATTATACAGTTGAAATAAAATGAGACCCAAACTGCAATTTCTCATTGAGGATGTATTTTTTTCATTTCTGGGTCTTTGAACATTTTGTAAATTTCATGTTCCTCTAATGTATTTTAGTTTGTTGCTTTTCCGGCAAACGTAAAGTACATACAGGCCGTCATCGTATGATTACTGTCCACCAAGTACTGGACAAACGTAAGGTACATACAGGCCGTCATCGTGTGATTACTGTCCACCAAGTGCTGGGCAAACGTAAAGTACATACAGGCCGTCATCGTATGATTACTGTCCACCAAGTGCTGGGCAAACGTAAAGTACATACAGGCCGTCATCGTATGATTACTGTCCACCAAGTGCTGGGCAAACTTAAAGTACATACAGGCCGTCATCGTATGATTACTGTCCACCAAGTGCTGGGCAAACGTAAAGTACATACAGGCCGTCACCGTATGATTACTGTCCACCAAGTGCTGGGCAAACGTTAAGTACATACAGGCCGTCATCGTATGATTACTGTCCACCAAGTGCTGGGCAAACGTAAAGTACATACAGTCCGTTATCGTATGATTACTGTCCAACAAGTGCTGGGCAAACGTAAAGTACATACAGGCCGTCATCGTATGATTACTGTCCACCAAGTGCTGGACAAACGTAAAGTACATCCAGGCCGTCATCGTATGATTACTGTCCACCAAGTGCTGGGCAAACGTAAAGTACATACAGGCCGTCATCGTATGATTACTGTCCACCAAGTGCTGGGCAAACGTAAAGTACATACAGGCCGTTATCATATGATTACTGTCCACCAAGTGCTGGGCAAACGTAAAGTACATACAGGCCGTCATCGTATGATTACTGTCCACCAAGTGCTGGACAAACGTAAAGTACATCCAGGCCGTCATCGTATGATTACTGTCCACCAAGTGCTGGGCAAACGTAAAGTACATACAGGCCGTCATCGTATGATTACTGTCCACCAAGTGCTGGGCAAACGTAAAGTACATACAGGCCGTCATCGTATGATTACTGTCCACCAAGTGCTGGACAAACGCCTATTATGTTAGTATTTGTGTATACGTGTTGGGTGTGTTAATTTATTTTATTTATTGTGTTGTTACTCTTTGACAATGGTAATTTGTTACTGAAGCATGTCAGACTGAATTTCATTTTTGATTTTAAATGAAGGTAATACTAAGCTATTTTGGTTATTCACAATCCAAGGGCTAACCATGGATGATTTTAATTAGTATGATACTTGTAAATTATCTGAAAATCAGACCAACACTTCATGGTTTGGATTACACGTAAAGCTGTTGGTCCATATTTCCCCTGGTTATTTGGGCTGATAATATTTCTTACTAAGAAAGAGTCACTCATCACATTATTTCATCCCTCATACCTCTACGATTGGCAGGTCTTGTATAAAATGTATTTTATTTTACTATAAAAATTTGTTTAAACGTGAAATACACAAACCTGTAGATATTTCTTCTTTAACATAGGAGCAGATGACCTAACTCAGATCTGGTTGGCATTCATCAAGTTTTTTGTGTATTTTGTTAATAAATTTCAATTTATTTAAAAATCCAGCTTCGCAATTTCCATTGAAATGTTATGCTTTTACAACCTTCTGTTAGCTTGAAAATGTCCTCAACAATGCCTACAAACTTTGCTAAAACTCTGATTCATAATAGTCGTTAAAAGAACAATTAGTTTACATTAACCACTCCAACATTACATCATAAAACCATTAAATGTTAATATCACCTTTGGTTTATTGTTACTCGAAGTTACTCTTGTTCAACAATCGATGGGTCCTTCCAAGGAACAATAGAGTTTATAATTAGTTTTGTCCGTTTGTTTTAGAACTTCAGCTATATCCCACCCAACTTTCTTTTGTCTCCAAGCAATTTTAACTACAGTACTTTTTTAAATTCAAAATGTGAAATGTTTTGAACGGTTGGACTGAATATTTTAATTAAAACAACAAACCTTTTATTTATCAAATAACTATATACTAGACATTTCCCATTATAAATCATACTATTCTTGTACTTAAACAAAAACCTCTATAACCTTTCATTATTCGTTATTCATTTCTAAGACGCCGATCGTAGAGATATCGGCGAATGTGACAGGTGAATGAGTATATATGAATGAGTTTAGTCATTGTTACTAACTAAGGCCGTATATTCCTTAGAAATAACTATTTATTAATAGCCCAATAGCCAGGGCAACTATGGGACCTAAACCTTTACGTGGAATCAAAACCATGTAGTGTTGGTCTGATTTTCAGCTAAATGACAAATATAACACTCAGTTCTCTTCCCTACACAACATCTAAACCTTGATGACCATGCAACATGGACACCCCAGACAACTCTACTAGTGTCCACGTTGATGGAAACCATTGAGTGGACGCCGTGTTGGTATTAAGAGGACCGGGCATGGAACTTTTATTTAAAACTATTACACCCCTTAAACACTAAAAAATATTAGTTATAGAAACGTATACAACGTTATCTAGATATGGTGAATATAAGTTTTATTGTATAGTTAATGAGGGTGTTTTGACTTCTAAAACAGTAACCTTGCTTTTCTAAATTATGTTTTTATTGTTACAGGTATTACCTTGAAAAATCAGCATAAACATGTAAGTTTTATTTCTACAGCTAAATAATTGTACCTTGTACTAAAATGTTATAAACAAAATCATTATTTATTAAATTTATACATGATTAATTGTAGTTATACATGAAAAATAGAAATAGTTAATTACAGAAGAAGTTATTTTTTTCATTAAAAAATTTTTTTTGAATAAAATAGACAAATCACCGTACTAAATGTATTTCCGTTCCAAAATCTTATAGCAATTAGAAACCTCCACAGATTCCCCTGTTTCTAAATCTTATAGGAAATACAAAACTCCACATATTCCCCCGTTCCAAACTCTTATAGCAAATAGAAACCTGTACAGATTCCCCCATTCCTAAATCTTATAGGAAATAGAAACCTCCATAGATTCCCCCGTTCCTAAATCTTATAGCAAATAGTAATCTCCACAGATTCTCCCGTTCCTAAAGGTGGCCACATTCCCGTATACCTCGAACGTATTCTCCCGTTCCTAAAGGTGGCCACATTCCCGTACACCTCGAACGTATTCTCCCGTTCCTAAAGGTGGCCACATTCCCGTACAACTCGAACGTATTCTCCCGTTCTTAAAGGTGGCCACATTCCCGTACACCTCGAACGTATTCTCCCGTTCCTAAAGGTGGCCACATTCCCGTATACCTCGATCGTATTTTCCTTACCCCAACAACATGTAATTGGTTTTTTGTGAGAATAGTGTTAATTATTCTTGTTCTAACCAATTTGGGGGAATTACATAATTTTTGTACTTTTATACTTATATTGTGTAAATTTGTGTTGTGTAACTTTCACTCATATTATATTTCTAGCAACACGCAATATGATAAACTAGCGCCACTTACATGATTAAGAAAGTACTTTTATCCGTGTCAAGATTTGAGGACTAGAAGCCCAGATTGCATGCGATAGCACCGTGACTTTATAAGTGAGTGGGTAGGTCAGTAACACCGTACGTGCATGGGTGAGTGGTTGAGTCACTACTAACGTACGCCTACAGGTTTGTCGTTTGGTCGATAACACCATACGTGAAGTTGGGGGTGAGTGGTTAATACAACCGTAGACTGTAAGGCTAGGAGGGTGGGTTAATGCTGTTGTACTGGTATGTGGGTGTGTGGGTTAGTTAAATATAAATTAAAGGGTGGGTGGGAGGTTTACTATTACCATAAATATAAGGTTAGTAGGGTGCGCTAGTACCGTTGTACTGGTTTATCGTTCTATGGGTATATGGCTGTTAGTATATGCAAGGGTGGATGGGTGGGTCACTATTACTATAAGTAATTCACTATTACCATAAGCTTGAAGGGAGGGTCAGTACCGATGTACTGGTTTATGGTTTCATGATTGATGGCTGTTAGTATGTACAAGGGTGGGTGGGTGGGTCACTATTACCATAAGTAATTCACTATTACCATAAGCTTGAAGGGTGGGTCAGTACCTATGTACTGGTTTATGGTTTCGTGATTGATGGCTGTTAGTATGTACAAGGGTGGGTGGGTGGGTCACTATTACCATAAGTAATTCACTCTTACCATAAGCTTGAAGGGTGGGTCAGTACCTATGTACTGGTTTATGGTTTCGTGATTGATGGCTGTTAGTATGTACAAGGGTGGATGGGTGGGTCACTATTACCATAAGCTTGAAGGGTGGGTCAGTACCTATGTACTGGTTTATGGTTTCGTGATTGATGGCTGTTAGTATGTACAAGGGTGGATGGGTGGGTCACTATTACCATAAGCTTGAAGGGTGGGTCAGTACCTATGTACTGGTTTATGGTTTCGTGATTGATGGCTGTTAGTATGTACAAGGGTGGATGGGTGGGTCACTATTACCATAAGCTTGAAGGGTGGGTCAGTACCTATGTACTGGTTTATGGTTTCGTGATTGATGGCTGTTAGTATGTACAAGGGTGGATGGGTGGGTCACTATTACCATAAGCTTGAAGGGTGGGTCAGTACCTATGTACTGGTTTATGGTTTCGTGATTGATGGCTGTTAGTATGTACAAGGGTGGATGGGTGGGTCACTATTACCATAAGCTTGAAGGGTGGGTCAGTACCTATGTACTGGTTTATGGTTTCGTGATTGATGGCTGTTAGTATGTACAAGGGTGGATGGGTGGGTCACTATTACCATAAGCTTGAAGGGTGGGTGAGTACCGATGTACTGGTTTATGGTTTCGTGATTGATGGCTGTTAGTATGTACAAGGGTGGATGGGTGGGTCACTATTACCATAAGCTTGAAGGGTGGGTGAGTACCGATGTACTGGTTTATGGGTTCTTGGGTGGAGCTTTTAGATTTTTTTTAATTAAATCTAGTACAGTTAGGTTTATAGTTAATTACTCGTATAACATTTACATTGTAATATGAATTACACATATAAAATATTGAACTTTATCATCATGATATATAAATAACGGGATATTTGTTATTTAAAATATAAAATTGAAATAAAATGATGATAAGTTTTGCTATAAAAGTTAAATACTTTCTCACACAAAACGTTTTATGATAAACCTAAATGTAAATTTTAGCCAGAGTCAAGAAAGTTCTTGATTAAAAGCGCCTTTGTTGATATTTCTGATTATCATCCACACGAAATATCATCAGACTTTTTCTGGCTTTTAAATAATTTTTTATGGCTTGGTTGATATTTCTCACCTATTTTTCAACTATAGACACAATATACCACTATAGTCTTGTCATATTCTTCACATAAACTTTAAATGTACTTATTGTTAAAGTCCAATACAATGTATTGGAATATAAACATTATGTTCATTTTACGCTAAGCATACATAAAAATGGACATACAGTGCGTTATAAAGATAAAAAGCTATTAACAATAAAGCAATACTACAGCAAATAGTGGTTTTACGTTGCAATAAACTAGCCAACATTCATAAACAAGTCATGGCCTATAAACGCCACTGTGGCCTTAGTATAGTACGTCATAACTTAACCATGTATTTTAGTTTTATAAGTGTCAATTATGAAGATATAATAATTTTTTTAAATGATCCTCAACGTTATCAAAAACTAAATGGTGACAGTTAAATATAATACAGCATGTATCACAAGTATAATTTATTTCACGATCCATACAATTTATTTGTTAGGAAAATATCTCATTCAAACATTTATTCAATGGAAATTTACGGTTTTTAAGTTGTTTTAAAAATATTTTAATCATATTATCATAGTTTTTTTAAAGTAATATTAATTACAATTTATGAAATTAATGACTTGCCTCACTACTCTAGTCAAAAAAATTTTGGTAAAAGTGTTTGACAAATTATGACTAACGCGTTAACTACATCCATAGTATCAATTGACATTTGAAAACAATACAATTTTAACTGAGTTCATCTATTTCTTGTCACAAGCTTTTTATACCAGAAAAGGGCACCCTGTAAAGGTCGAGGATTACAGATAGTATGAAAGGGGTTTAGATGGTATCTCACGTCATTTTTGCTTATTCAATTAAGAATTATAAATACGTCATATTGTAATTGTAAATACTGATAAATACGTCACAACACGTCGTCCTAATGGGCACTGTCAAATGGTATATTATTTCTACTTACTTATTAAATATGCAATCGTAAGAAAGCAATGATTATCACCTAAAAAGGAAAATAATGACTATAAAAGATACTCTTGTTTTTTTATTTTTATTTTTTTATTGTATACTAGATCTGCGTGAAAAGAGGGGACCACCACGCTTCCTTAAAATTGCACAAACTTTATAAGTAAGGTTATATTATTTTTTTAAGTACATTAAAACACAGTTGTACTGTACTTTTTTTAGTTTGTTCTGTGGTACTAAACTAAGTTAAGTTTACCACAATTTGGACAGCTGTAACCACCATATAACCTCCACGTTATGTTAAAAGGCACTTGCTTACAAGCAAACGGGTATTTTCTTGATTTTCACTCATTAAACACACTCGTTTAATAGAGAATAATGTGCGAATAAACAATGTAATAGGTTTTAATGTATCAACATTAATATTCCTTTGATTAAAGTAACTCATAATACCTAATAACTTTTAACTTTGAGTGTTATTAAAGAAACAGTGAGAATAGTTAATTATCTTATAGTAGTTTTGTTTCAGAATTATTTCAAACTTTGTGTATTATAACGAACAAATAAACGTACAAAGGAAGTATCTTAACTGACTATAATTAAATTGGCATGATACGTGTTGGTACATATACAGTACAAGTAAACGTCACACAACACAAATATATTACAATATAAGCACAAAATTCACAAATATACAACAATACAAGTACAAAATGCACGAATATTATGGTGATCGATTTCGGTGAACCACGCTCACCTTCCTTAGACCAGAGGGATTCACAAAAGAATCAGGGGTGAATCCCTCTAATCTGATGAAGGTGAGCGTGGTTCACCGAAATCGATCACCATAATATTCGTGCATTTTGTACTTGTATGGTAATATATTTGTTCATGTTGTGCTTATATTGTAATACATTTGTGTTGTGTGACGTTTACTTTTACTGTATATGTACCAACACGTATTATGCTAATTATAATCAAATATCGAACTTCAGTTCGGCAAAATAAGCTTAAATGTATTTATAAACGTTTTTATTTTACTTAGTTTACGAAATATAAGGAATATTAGGTTCCGACATGTAAGCCTAATAAAGTAGAAATTATAATAGTTTTCTTAAATATATTTAAAAACCCTGCGAAATCATAAATGTACTAGCTGTGGACTTTTACGAACATGTATCGTATTTTTAAATGGTAAATTGTAGCGTATGGGTCTATACATTTCAATTTAGAATACAGCTTATGACTCGCAATTTTAGAATCATAAAATATGTTTCAGAAAGTACGAATGCTCATTCATACTTTTTAGGGTAAGAATGAGTATTCGTTACATTTTGTGAAAACTAATTTAAAAATTTATTTTTCATGAAAGTTTTTGTAAGCTGTCATCCTTTACATTAAAAACACAAAGCCGTGTTACTTGTACAGTCCCTTCTGATACCTCAAAGTTTATAACCATTTTCCCTTGTACAGTCTCTTCTAATACCGGAGTGTATAACCGTTATTTCCGTGTACAGTCCCTTCTAATACCTGAGTGTATAACCGTTATTCCCTTTAACTACACCATTAAGTTGTGAGTCACGAAGCCCGTTAGTAATACAGCTTGAGCTGAGAATGTCCCTCTGACATCTGGAGGTATCGTTAAAGACACATAAACTTGCCCTTGTAATAAAATATTCAGCTAATCTGGGACAACGGTGGTATGTTCTATGCTCGGTTCTCTTTTAATAACATGGTATCCGCACAATGGTTTCCATCGACTTGGACACTACTAGTGTCCGTTTTGGGTAGAGAAGTGACTTTCTGGTTTATTATTTAGCTGAAAATCAGACCAATACTATGACTTCCGGATTCTACGTAAAGCTGTAAGCTCCTTAATTGCCTATTGGGCTAATATTCAATGGTCCTTTATGATGAAAGTCAAATTCAGTTAGTAACAAGACTACACGGGTCATCTATACTCATCCTTTACTAAAACAATCATTCAAAATTACATTTCACTCTAAAAAGTGACATGTCTTTTTTAAAGTACACTTTAAAAATACATACAAATGCATGTACTTTAAAAATACAATCACTTTAAAATACACATTAGCTGTGTCGGTATCTCAAATATAAAAAACAAATAATATTTAAATTACTTTTTAATAAAACTGACCCTTAATAGACACATATTACTCATGTGTAAACCAGAAATACCATAGGTTTTATTAAGTAACATGCCAATATTTTAAAATTCTAACTTTCTCAAGCTGTTGTGAGAACCAAATTTTGTTTCGGAATATGATCATATACCTAGTGCTCGTGCGTAGGTTACTTAATAAACCTTATTGGTAAAATAAAAAAAACAAACCTTTTGCGTTAATTCACTACCACTGCTTTTTCCGTTACTTCACTACCACTGTTTTTTTATCGAAATTATGGTTAGATTAGGTTATGTCAGGTTAGGTTGGGTTAGATTAGGTGGCTACTAAAGTTGATCACAAACTGGTAAATCCAATGATTGACTTACCACCGCATGCGCTCTCCGTGTGTAAGTTCTTGGAAAGCGATAACATAACACCAGTGATATCGGATTCCTGGCGGATAAGGAATACTTTGGACGTAAAAATTATGGGGGGGGGTTAAGTTTTTGTTTTTGTTATGTAATAGTAAATTATTCTATGTTTGATTAATAAACTTTAAACTTTGAAATTTAAGTTTCTTTTGGGTTGTATTGTTTACGTGACTACTAACTGTCCGTAAATTTCCTACTTTTGACAAATTTTAAATTTATTCAAACTACTATTTTGGAACAAGTTTATATATACTCAGTACGCTGTAATGACATCAGTTTTTGTGAAATTTGTGTACGCTAAAGGAAGACGTAACGGTTTTAATTTATGTTCAAACAATAATTAACAGATTAAATATCAAACAATACTACTGTACGAAGATTTCACGCAATTTTAGTGTTGAACTAAATTAATGTTAAAAAATACCACATTAAAAATGAATACAATCAAATAATATCACAAATCTAATACAATTGAATTACACAAAATTTTACTTTTACTAACTTTATAAGTAAATATACCATCAACGAGCTATTCACAACCATAAGGTAGGTGTCACGTGGCAATAAGAGGTAACTTCCACAGGCAGTTTTTGTATTAAAGATGTTCGCATTAGACTTTACAGCCGCCATTAAGGAGATTATGGACGTAAAGCACCATTATTAGAGGGGAGTAGTCTAATGTCATTACTTACTTTATAAACAGTACTTTGTACATTGTTTAGCTAAAACACGGCTGCAAACTGATAAAAGGATTATATAATACCGTTTTACGTAATATTTTTAGTTATATATTATTTTGGGATGAACGGATTATTTTATGTTGTTTAACTCTAGATTGTTTGAATAAAAACTTATCAGGAAGTAAGTAAATACACATTTTAAAACATTTATACGATAGTTATTATGATTCATATTTTTTGCATATAGTTGAAAAATATCCAAATAGTATGTAATTTCTTTACGTGCTATCTATTATGAATCATGTTTTCAGATGAAAGGAGTAACAATAAAATCATAAAAAGCAAAATATATTAACACAAACAACTTCACGTTTAGAAAAGTAAGTTATAACACATAACAAGTACGTTGAGTATATAAAAATACAAATACTTAATATTCTCAAAAAATAGTTGTTTTGATATATTATTGTTTAATTTTATAGTTTTCGTTTATTGTGAACTCTTCTTTTGTTTTATTGTAGTTAAAAAATTAAAATAATGTTATGTTAAAGTATAAAAAATAAATGTGTCATAAGCAGACGACAATTTTTGTTAAAATCCAATATATATTTTATTAGTGTATGAATACTACATTCATATAAAACTATTGACTGCTTTAGAAAATCTTTAAAGTTTTGTAAGGAAAACATCGTGTAAACATTTAATGTTGCTGTTTTTAAAAAGTGTTGCAAAAATCCTCCAATATGTTGAACTTCTACCACGAACAAGTAGAATAATATCCCATAGGGGTTGTCTAAATGACTTGAAGTATAATTTTATATGTAATGGATTTTATTTTTACATTAATGTATGGGTTTTCTGGGATAAATCAAATTTTAAAATGTTAATACCCGTTGAATGATAATTGAGAACTTTATGAAGGGTAGAACGTAGTTATTTAGTGGCCTCAATGTTGATCCAGTTTAAAATGGCAGACTTCACAAAAAAGAAAGACACTGACATCTCATCCATAGTGAGCTGAATGTGTGTCAAGTACAGTAGTTCTATTTCATGTTTGTCAGGCAGATAGCAGGGTCAGTACCCTTGTCAGTTGCTCACCTTATTCTCCCGAATCCTCAAAGATACATGTATCAATTATTGCTTTAGATGTAATCTTGCTATTTCAATAAGACTTTTCTTGTAGTTTACGAACTTTGATTGTCTAAAAAAATCTGAAAGTCTACTTTTAGAGGCCGTGAAGTGAGGTAATGGACTCTGAATCAATGAAATGTCGGGGTTCTCACCATGTTTAGCCAAGTCCGACTTTCAAAGTCTATACAAATCGATAATTCTACTTTTAGAGGGCACAAATTAATATAGTTGACTCTGAATCAGTGACATATCAGGTTTCTCGCTATATTTACCCATTTCCTGTGAACTGGCTGTGCATTTGGTAAAATCAAATTTTAAATGTTCCTATTTAAATCAGTTTGTTCTCTTAGATAAAAAAGTTTCAAAGTCTAGAGAAATCTGTAAGTCTACTTTTGGAGGGCGCAAATTACGATAATTGACTCTTAATCAGTGACTGTCATATCGTGTTTCTAGCCATGTTTAGCCATGTACTATGACCTGTCCAAACAAGTGTTCAGATTAAATTGTATATTTTCCCATTAAATATAGTATGTTCTCCTAGGTAAATAAGTGTCATAGTCTAGAAAATCTTTAAGTCTACTCTTAGAGGCCGTAAATTAACCAAATTGATTTACACGCACAATTTGAAAATCTAGCTCTACCTAAGGATGAAGGAGGTGAGATAGAGCAAAAGTAATAGGGCCAAAGTTGTATATCGTTTCAAATCAGGTACAGAAAATGGTGTCAAGAATTTTCAAAAGTCATTATTGCACATCTACAACAATAAGACCTTTGACTCTACAACATTTCATCATCGTAGGCTTAGTACTTTTTGTAGTTACAGCGATGAGTGGATGGGTCAGTGGTATTTGTCTTATATATATAAATAGTTCCAGTCCTTAAACTTAAATACATAAATATATACTTTCATAACAAAATTCTTTAATTGTTCAATGAAATTCTAAATTTAACATATTAAATCTATCCGAAAACAGTTCTTGTGAGTTGACGTACTCACAAAACTGAAAGCATAGAAAACTTTGATTGTTAAGAAATTGATTGGAATTTTGTTCTTGAAAAGTTAATTTCTGACATTCATAAACCTTATAGCAGACATTCTTGTAACCACTTTTTAAAATATATATGCGACACGTTAGCATATTTTTTAGTAATACAAGTGTAACGTTGATGCAAAGTTAAAATTCCTATTCTTTATTACCAACATTGATCAATATTATTAAAAATTATAAGAATATTTTGAATGGCATATACTGTCACAAAGAAAAACAACGGTGTGATTTGATTTTTCATGGGCCTCTTAATTCCTAGTAAACAACCTTCTAACTCGGGTACACATGATAGCTCGGCCGACAGTAATGCCGCTGCAGGATCACATAAAAAGCCTTTTATAGCCCTTAAGCTGTAAGGCCTGCTGTAAACGGATTCTTAGACTACTTTGGCCACATAATATAATGTACAATGGTGACCAAAATGTAACAACCGCAACTGATTTACCGTTAAAAAAATATTAGATTAGTTTTATTTTATTGGAACGTTTTAATTTATTGAAATACATTTTGATAAATGTGATTACTGTGGTAAACAATATCTTATCAACGTGTGATATCGATTACTAGGCGAGAAAATATAAACAATTAATACAATAATAATCTCAGCCTAGTTTGGTGATTATTATAAACATGTTGTAATATTACAGCCTGTATTAGTATAAACATGTTGTAATATTACAGCCTGTATTAGTATAAACATGTTGTAATATTACAGCCTGTATTAGTATAAACATGTTGTAATATTACAGCCTGTATTAGTATAAACATGTTGTAATATTACAGCCTGTATTATTATAAACATGTTGTAATATTACAGCCTGTATTAGTATAAAACCTAAAACCGTGATTTTATATCCTAGATTCATAAGGATTAGTATTTGCATTCTATTGTTGTCATTGCCTTGACCCAAGGATTAGATCATGAGCTTTTTTCATTGTAGCCAGAAAACATTTAATACATTATACTAATTTAACAGATATAAGAAAATAAATGTTTTACCTACCTTTCATAAATTCAAAAATAGTCTGACGACCGAGCTAGGGGTGCAGGGAGGAAGGCGTCAACGTCTCTGTGGAATGTGCTTATTGCGGTCTGTCCAACGCCTTAACAGTACTCCCATCCCTCAACTACAAAGATTATTACATTCCTCATCAGGATTCCCTGAATACGGTTTATGACGTCAGAGAGACCGCAACAATCACTTACGTTTACAATAGTCCATATAGATCAGAATTTGTACGACGTAATGCATTTTGTAATGTACTTATTTAATTTAGAATAAACGTACTTTATTGCGTTTACTACTTCATTATTTAACCGTAATAATTTAATTATTATTAAATAATGTAGTTAGCTGACCTACGTAAAAAAATCAGTCTAATAATGAGAATAATGAAATATTCATTTATAAATAAAGCAATACAAATATAATATTCATAACCTAATAATTACTAAGTACGAGTTGGTGTGGTTGGTTACTATATAACACTGTACGTGTATAGGTGGGTGAGTGGGTCATTACCACTGTACGTCTATGGTAGCAATACGATTAGATGAGGAAATGGGATCGGAAGGCTCCAAGAAGGAAATAGCTCTTTGCTACAATACGTTTTTTTAAATAAAAGTACTTAAAGAATAATATAAAGTATTTCTTTAAGTTCATTCTAATCAAGAAAAAACCATGCAACTGTCGACGGGTGCAATTTATATTTTTTTTTATTGTTTATAAACTGTTGAGTTCTCTTTAATGTTTGGCAATTTACTTTACAATTGATAACTGTATGACACAATGTAACAATTAATTTCTTCAGTTCCAAATAAGGTAATTGAACGACATTTTACAAAATACAACTGCATAGTAATTTACATGTTAATGAAAATAGTATAAAATAATTTAAACTTTTTGCTACTTTTACTTATTGTTTAATACCCTTTCCATTTCAGCGTCCGGTTTTCTGGACCTTCGTAATATGTTCCTAACATCCCAACGTCCAGTTTACCGGAAATTTAGAAAATAATGTTTTCTAAATATTTATTTAAACCAAAATATATATGTTCATATTAATGAAATATAAATGTTAGGAATAAGATTTCATATTATAAAAACATTGATTTGATACGATAGAATGCTTTATTACAGTACAACCAATTATATTATTCTGTTGCCTATGTTTTCCATTAACAGATGTTTTGATTTTCGTGAGATATGTTGGTCAGCTGAGGTTAATTGTTTCTGTAGTATGGGAGGTAAAAATAAGTAAAATAAAACATAGTATGTTGCCAGTAAGTACTAATACAATCGCTAATTGCGTGTATGACGAGAGTGATGAATGAGACCACAGACTTAGTTGTTATGCGTAGGACAAAAACTGGAATTGCAGTGTTTTTTTTAAGAGCCATAAGTTTTTAAATTTTAAACGTATCATTGTGAAATATGATATTTTTTGTTTAAGATAAATAAATTCTAAATATTCTTCTAATTAGTGTGATTAACTCTTTTAAATGAACTTTTTTAGTGACATTCACAACGCAACAAACTCAAAAAGTGTTAAAATATATTTTATTGTAAATATATATATATATATATATATATATATATATATATATATATATATATATATATATATATATATATACATAGATATATTTAAAAAAAAGTTGTAAATGTATTAAGTGCTTTGTTATTTTATTTTATATTTCTGGTAATCTCTTTAGAAAAACAATGAAACTCAAAATAATAAATGTAATTATTATATTTATTTTAGTAAAATACGACAAAATCAACTTAAACAGCCTGGGCTTCTTGGGTATGCCAAATTTGAAAATAATTGGGTTTTTTGGAAACAAATTTTAAAAAATGTCTGGGATATAAAGGGTTAATTTTAGTGAACCTCTAACTTCAGAGGGATTCATAAGGAAAAATATTCCTACGTTAAAAAACTACATCAATATTTTTTTATCACAATTGCTTAGCAGTGGTGAACACTGTCACGTCTTAGATACATTGAGTTGTTCTTGTGGCGTGATATATTTGGCTTTGCCTCGTGTCAGGTAGGTTTGCTGTAATCCAATCTAAAGTCCGCCAAACTTAGCAGCCAGCTTAGAGTCGACTCCTGTTACCAAGTTACAGTGATCTAATCTGTAATACTATGTAACTAGCCCTGGTACATTGTAGGGGTAGTGTCAAGGCAATGCATCCAACTTACTTAAGTTGTCGTATAAATTTCTCATTATTAGAATATAAATATATATATACTATGGACAAGAAAAGTGTTTCGATATACACCACTAATTAAGTTACGACTTTTCTCAATTAAATTGTGTATTTATTACTATCTTATTACATTCCCAAATTTATTATTACTAGAAAGAACTCATCAATATATTTTCAACATTCATGTAAAATTTTATATGCAAGTAAGCAAAATATTAATATAATACTATTACAAGTTTAGTCATTTTATTCATAGTATTCACTAACCTACCCAAATGAGTTTACGAAATTCATTAAATTTTGCAAGTAATTTTGTTTGTTTTAGAACAAGCCATGGCTTCCTTTGTAGTTTGTTGAGGGGCAAATTTTATAAGTTTTTCTTCCAATTTTATGAAAACATTTATTTAGGAGATTTGCTGAAGTAATCATTTTATGCCTATTACACTTTTAAGTGTTATTTATACCTAAAGAATATTGTAGATAGAATTTGGGCTATTCTAGCAGTTCTACATGTTTAAGGCCTAAGGTGAAGGACTTATAATTTGCCGGCGTGGTGGCTCAGTGGCTAAGGCTTCGGACTACGGAGGGCAAAGTCCAAGGTTCGAATCCCCACTGAGCCAACGGTCGGTACTTCACTCGTTGAATAAAGTTGACGCACAGGCCTGTAGGCCCATGTCAACTGGCGAGTGAAGTTTTTAAAAAAAAAAAAAAAAAAAAAAGAACGAAATTGAGAGATATTTCCTCTTATGATGGACAAAGCTCACTATGAACTCCATGTAAATGTTTATAATGAACCCTAACTGTTTGATATAATGTGTGTTATTAATGATTCTACGGTCGTTCTTGTTTCTGCCTTTTCGTGGTCAAGCTGAGCTTAACTGTGATGTTGAATAAACGTAATATTTGGGGTTCAAAATAAAATTCTCTATTCTTCACACAATAAAGAAACCTTCGTTTTTAAGATAATTCACTTTTAGAAATTGATAATTTATCTAGATAATAGTGTGACAAATCTAATTTATTCTCACTATACCATACTCCTGTCACCTAAAAATAATGAATTTATTTTATTTAATGTTCCAATAACTGAAATTAACTACTGCGAACTCGTGATACATTATTGACTTTTATAATATCGAAAAAGTTTACATATGATCAATCCTTGACCGTCACCAGCCTAATCCAACCGCATTAATTTTTATGACGATTACATAAAGATATTCCATGTAATTAAAATACCAAGTTTACCTATTTTAATCGTCTATATACAATATAAGTGTACGTTCAGGATGATCAGAAAGATATCAACATTAAAACATTGAATCGACTCAGTAAGTACCAGGCAGAACTGACCGATATTCCAATATTTTTGTGAAAACGGAGTTGTCAAAGTTTACTTGTTCAACGATGGAACAGTCCCTTCAAAGTAAAGAACTTTATAATTAGTTTTGTCTTTATGCCGTTAGTCTTCAGTTCACTTACACTCTAATCTTTTAAAAAATACCCGTTCTTTGAATATCCTACGATTTTAATTCATCACTAGAATTGCATACAATATTATTGTGAAATAATACACCATTACAAACATAGTTTTCTTCCCCTTAAAATAACCGCAAACCTTCACTACTGTTTGATAAAACACGCTACAGAGAAGAAATAAATAGAGGTCGTACCCAATAGTGCACTAAATGTGTGTCAAATTAGTGTGTTGAATATTTATTTATCCAGTTTACCATGGAGCGGCCGGTACCTTGTCAGTTCCTTCCTAATTCCCCCCTAATACTCAAGGACAAATTAGTAATTGTTACTACACATTTACGCGTATATAAATATGTACATTAGTTGTAATCAAAATATGTCGTCACTGAGGTGTTCGCTGCGGCCGTAAGAAAGCGACCACTGTTTTCTCTCTGTATTCACACCTACTTGGGGTTGCAGAGAGAGATTGATAATTTGTAAGTTCAACTGTGTCATATGTAAATAGACGGTATGAAAACGAAAAAGATTACACGTAATTTTCATAACTCAAAGTTTATTTATTTCATTTAGATATTTAACTTTAATAGCCTGTTAAAGATCAATAGTTTTACAGTGCATCTTTGTTTCAATCAATATAAAATCAAATTGTTTATACCTTAACGTCATTATTTTTTATATACAGTAATTTTTTTTGTTTGAATATACTTAATCTATTCTATGAAATTATTAAAACATCATTCAAAGTTGTGTCTGTCGAGAAAACTTTAGTAAACTGGATCTTTTTGTTCACTCTGAAGTTGGTTAGTGTTTTGTTTAACTATGTTTTCTTATCTATCAACTTGAAACCCACCTCTACGTGTTTCTTTTTAATTTATCAGATACAATTTATCACCCAATACTAGCTGAAACAAAACGTGGAACAGTTTTTATGGACGAAATAAGTTTCTATTATTGATCCGTCGATACCTATAACTGAGATGAACCTCACTCGTGGGGAATTGATATTGTTGAATGGGTTCCGAACTGAAGTAGGCAGATATAACTACCGAGAATGCAAATGACGATTGATACCAGATCAGTTCTATAATTAATTGTGAGGAGTCTTTCCAAACAATGGATCACATAGTTACATAATGCTCATTGTGCTATTTTAAAGAGGGATTAGCTATAAATATAAATTGAATCAGTGAGGTAGAACTGAAATGGCTTAGTTTTATGGATTGGATTTAGCTTTATTATTACAAATGGGTCTTGTTCCAAATATCCAAAGCGTTGTGTCCAAGCTTTTAAATTAATAAATGGTAGCTAACAACAAACTATATGCTACGTGAATATAAATATGCTATTAAGAATAAAAATTATAAAAGAAGTAGGAATAAAATTTAGTGCACGTTGTACAAACTAATCATTACGTTGTCTGAACAAAGAGGTATAAACAACATACCTCTTTTTACCATCCTTAGAATAATGGGGTTTTTAAGGGAATGCAACTGTGTTCAACTAAAACTTAAATTCAAAGAATTAAATAAAAAGCTCCGTTAAAAGTATAGGAAAATACGTTTCTTATACATGTTTCTCAAATTATTACCATAATATTCGAAACTGTTGTACTTATATTGAAGTGTACATTTGTTCTGTTATGTCCATTTACTCATTCATAAATTAGTTACATAATAATGGAATGAAAATATACCATAAAATCCTCTATATGATTTTTTTTTTTTTTTTTTTTTTTTTTTGTACAAGGTCGAATTTTAAATTCAACTAGTGGTTAGTACTTCACTCATTGAATGTAGTTCACGCTCAGGCCTATACAACCATGTAAAATGGTGATTATTTTTTTATTTATTTCTTTTTTTTATTTTCATATAAAACTTATCATATTAGCCCCTAAGCAAGCATGGAAATCATTATATTTAATTTCTACTTATAATAATGATTAATCAGGAAAAAGCTAACATGAAAGATCTATATTTAAGTTTAACAGATCAGAAGTTCTACTATCCATCTTGTGTTACTATAACCGTATTAACTCAACCTAGTTACCTTCGTGTGTTAGATCTACCAGCTACTCTCCAATCAATTTTGACAGCCAATTTAATCCACTTGCCAACTTCTGCCTTCAGCTTGGAGCAAACTTAACTGAATTACAAAGACGCTCTTCATTCTGATAAATGTATTGTTTATCTTCATACTATAGTTTCACTTCCATTATGTTCATCTATAGCCAGTATTATTAAGCTTAAAAATATTTAAATTAATAAACGATAAATATCATTATCATTAAGGAGTATTAGTTGAACTTCATCTAAATATTAAAAAAATAGTTTTTTATCCCCATATTGCGTATTGATAAAAGTACAATTTAATGTTACTAACAAAAATGTATTGCCATATAAGTACAATATGTACACATTATAGTATGTACAAATTACACACACGGTTAACCCGAATCAATAATATTTACATTTTTTCTTTTCACAGAAAACTACGTTAAAGTATATTTAATAATGAAAACTGCGTGACACTAATTATAATACAGAAATCATATGAAATTAGGTCTTAAAAAAATACAGTAGCCTTGATTTAAAATAAACTACGTTGAAATAGTCTAGTTCCGAAAATTAAGAAAAAGGAGTTTTAGTAATGAAAACGATACAAAAGCAGTTTTAATATTCAAATCTACTTGTATTTCTAATATGAAAACTACGGGAAGGTAGTACAATAGTAAAAACCACGTTAGAAATAGTAGTATGAATAGTATTAAAAACTAACTTAAGTTGTTATAGTATTGAAAACTACGTAGAGGAAGTTTTAGTATAAAACAATTATGTGAATTTAGTTGTGATATCGAAATTTCGTAAAAGCAGTTATAATGAAAACTACGTGAAAATATTTCTAATTTTGAAAATCAAACCAGTTTACGTAGTTTTAATATAGCATTAAAAATTCAACCAATTGTTATTTTTTTCCTATTGCATGATCCAATTACCTTTCACTAAATCCCTAAATACATTGATTATGTCAGTGCCAAGATACTCAGATGCCCTTTGCGTGTCTCAATTGCAAGCTGGACATAAATCCGTCTTGTTGTAGCGAGAAAAAGGAAACTACCAAATCCCTGGTTTAAGGGCTAAGAAATAAATACACCTGGATTACGTATTGCAACTTTTCGTATTGGAAAACATGTCAAAACAAACTTCAATAGCATTGAATGTTTTTTTCTGCCAGCTATAAATATTAGGCTACTTACAACAAAAGACATTCTGTCCAAGTAACAAATATATTTGGTTTAATAACTATATTTTTTTTTTATTTCTGCATTTGTATTTATTAATTTACTTACTTTAACAAAATATGCATTTTAAATTTATAATAATTTAATTATAAGAAAACAAAAAAAATTCATTCCATCAAGTTTTATTACTTCTATTAAGTTTACAAATTATCTGATTGGAATTCTTATTCTTTTTATTAATTCATGTAAGTGATACATATATGTTTTATTTGAATACAAAGAAATCTGTTAACTTACTCTTAAGATACTACAATTCTTTCTGAATTTCTTTTAAATGTGTATATTAGTAAAGTACAGTATATTTGTTAGTTCCTTATTTTATTATTGCATCAACATGTATATTTCTTTAATTATGTAGAAATTATTCTCAGGAAGTAAAGTATTGTGCTATCACAATATAATATACACAGTCCAGAAGCTTACTCTTGAGAAAAATGCCAACTGTGTGATGCTAGCGATCCTAGTGGTCGTAACGCAGAGCTATGGCATCTCTCCACTAGATAGCACGACAGTTTACTAATATTGAAATACAATTAATTGATTGTAAATATTCCAATCAAATCATTTATTTGCTTACCGCGCCAGCTGTATACATTACCACCGATAGGATTGCTAGCATCGCTTGGTAGGCAAGTACAGCTGCTGAGCTTCGATACTCTATAATAATGTATAGTGGTGTCATCCTATGTTTACGACATATTTATCTCCAGACTATGTTTCAAACAGACACCGTAAGACGAAAAACGTTGTTAATATAAAATGAACCTCTTCAATTTGTTATGAATATGTTTTTGGATTAAAAAATCAGTAGTTTGATGTGATTTCAAGTACTTACTTAAAAAATGTATCTAAAATAGTGTCGAGGTTTCATATAATTAAGCCATATATATTTCATATAATTTATATATAAATATACACTACTTATGTATATCATTATATACATTAATTAAATAAGAAACATTTGTTTAAGAAATTCTTTTTTCATTTTAAACATAAATAATGTTGTCATTAAAAAAATCAATAAAGCTATTAAATATCAATAAACTGTTATCCATCTACAGCGTGACGTACATTTGAGGAAAATACAGACGTAAAACTTTGTGTTATCATGAATTCCCTCAAGGAATTTCCTCAATCATATATTTATTTATATGAAAATATAATTATCTGTAAAACATGCATCCATACATTTTCAATTTGGTTATCAGATAACTTCAATAGCTATGGTATTTTTGAAATGTTGTCGTTGGAAATATTGCCATATTATAGCTTACTTACTCTAAACATATATTTTACGTAGGCTTATTTTATTCATCTGTCATGTTTTATAAAAGTAAAATCAAAAAATAAAGTTTTTATATAAAATGTATTATTTATTATGACTTATTTAATTTGTTTGAATAAATTTACATAAAACAATAACATTACATTCAAGACAAAAAGAACTCACTGCCCAAAATGTAACTAAGTTTGAGATGCTGCGTCCAAAATTATTATTTTCCATTAGATTAAAATAAATGAAGAGTTTTTTTATGTTATCGATTGCTTTTTATTCTTACCTAAATATTCTACTTACCGGTATTCTTAGTTACAAATTATGATATTTAAAAATATTCTTAGTCTTAAAAGTAGTGTAAACGTACATAATGGTCTGATATCTCTGAAAAAGATAGAAGTTTACTTTCAAAACACTTTTCTAAATAACATTAAGCATTTCAAAGAGATACAAGGTGGATAGTTTCCAGATCAATTAACATTTTTATACAATAAAGAATATCACATTCTTTATTATTAAATATTTATCTATATACTGGAAACACTGAAAATTCCAAATAGGACAGTGCTCGAGTTGCGAAATCTAATTACAGCCATGATGATCTATAACGTTTGCAACGCTCAAATAAAATATACGTGTTCTGTAGTTAGTTTTCTATGTAAGACAATATTATGATAATTACGATCTTCCAATTTATGCATAAGTTGATTTTAAATCCATTACATTATAATTGCAAATTCACATATCAATTTTATAAAATAGTATATGCTGATTTTCTATAGGTAAAACAGTTCCAACCTTAATACGTTGAATCAACTGTTATTATAAAACGACAATACAAAGCAATATTTCACCAACAATTGCTTGTTGAAATGCTGAGGATCTGTTGAGGCGTCAGCCTTGTTTGCTAAGCGCTCAGTCCGTTACCCTCATGTCCTAGTTGGGTGAACACTTCACTATCAGATGTTATTTACAGTTGGGATTACAACATGTTTCCAATCTCCGTAAATCCTTTGGCGCTGCACCGTTCCAAAAAGAACTTTAATGCATTTTCTGTTATAATTTGAATTTATTTAACATGCAAATTATTCACATATTAGCCATTAATATAAATCTAATAATTTCGAGCTTATGGTGATAAAATAGTCTGTGTTAGTCTATTTTAGTTTTATTTTTACCCCTAAAATACGTTTTAAGAATATATAGGTTATATTTTTTTTTATATATTTATTCTTAAAGCGCCGATCGTCAATATATGGGTGAGTATGTATTTAGAATGTCGTTAGTGTATATGGGTGAATGTAGTCATTGTTACAAAATAATGCCGACTATTCCTTAGAAATCATCATTAGTCCAATGGCAAACGAACAGCAGGTGGTTATCAGCTGATCCCTTTCAAAATGTGTTATTAATCTGATTGGAATCGAACTGATCATTACCTTATGAAGCTAGGCCTTAACAAACTTCACTACTGACCAACTTAAATGTATATATTAATCATTACCAACGTTTTTTTAAACCAGGCTAGGGTATATTTTGACAGGTTGTTTTGGCCCTATTAACTTAATAATAAATATATACACACAGGTTTGGGCAAAATCTGGAATATATTTATTAATTTTAAAACTATTAAAATAAAAGTAATGAAACTTTATAGTTCTGTACATGTCCCTATACCAAACATATGGACATATTTTAATAGTTTTTGCATATCAAGGGGATGCCCCCCCCCCCATGAAGGAAGGCCCATGAAGGAAGTCTTAAAAATGTTAAATGCAAGCCTTTTTCGAGGTATGCCTCATTTTAAATGTCTTTGTACAATACAAAATCGCACATTTGGGGTTAGAAGGACGACCCATTCACAAAATACAGTGAGTCAAAGAATTTAATGTCATATTACTAATTATTTTTAGTTATTTAACAGTTTGAGGTCCCTGTGCTGAATATTTTGTTGATTGTTAACAATCATAACAAACGACTGCGTTATAAAAATAGCTATGTTATTTAACTAAGATAAAAATGGGAAAAATGTATCAAAACACTTTTGACAGTAGGTTTACCTAAAATAGCGTAAGAATATTACTAAAATAATTTGTTACTTATTTTTTGTGGAATTTAGTTTCTCATATTCAGTGAGATAAATTATAGCTCTACGCAGCAATACATAATACCGATCTTATCTTTGTCTTGAGCAGTGTTAATTATATGACATTAAATTCTTTGAGAGAGTATATTTTCTGACTGGGTCATCCTTTTTACCACAGGTTTGCACTCTTGTATTTTACAAACAAAGACCTTTAACATGAGTTATAACTCGAGGTAGGCTTACATTTAAAATGTTTAAAACTTCCTTAATGGGTGATCCCCTGGATATGCAAAAAACAAGTAAAATATGTCCACATGTTTGGTATAGAGACACGTACATAACTACTACTTTTTCGTTTCATTACTTTTCGTTTAATAGTTAATAAATACATTCCACACTTTTGCCCAACCCTTACATTAAATTCTTTGAGTGGCTGTATTTTCTGACTAGGTCATCCTTTTAACCACAGGTTTGCACTCTTGTGTTTTGCAAACAAAGACCTTTAAAATGAGATATAACTCGAGGTAGGTTTACATTTAAAACGTTTAAGACTTCCTTAATGGGCCATCACCTGGCAATGTAAAAAACAAGTAAAATATGTCTAAATGTTTTGTATAGAGCTATGTACGTAACTTCAAAGAGTCATTACATTTCTTTCAATGGTTTTTAAATTAATAAATGTATTCAAAATGTTTGCCCAACCAAGTGCTAGTGCCTAGCTAGGACAACTACGATGCATACCTTTGTATTGTATTGTATCTTGCAAATTAGTAAAATAATACCAATAGAATAAGTGCCAAGATATTTACTAATCACAGCTGTGGGTATAAACAGTGCAGAGATACGTACTGTTGATGGCTGGCCGCTAGGATCGCTAGCGTCGAGCTTGTCACCAATGTGTAACGGAGTGTCGGGACTATGTTATTAGACTGTGGTTAATATATTTGAACTTACTTGGTGCCTCTACCCAGATTAAATTATTCTCTTATTGTAGTTTTTATTTTGTGTACTATAAATAATTTGCTACTAGTAATTATGTAGTTTTTGTTTAACGCTCAATTTAAGACTTATTTAAATAATTTATCAAAATACAAATTAAAATTACTTACAATAAAGAAATCATATTAGTAAGTGATTGGTATAATCACAGATAACTAACTCTATCAGATAGCTCAGTCCCATGCTAATGAGTAATAAACATTTCTTCGTAGTGTGTCAACTGTCCGCTTTAAAGCGCATCGAGCGGCTGTCAACTGGGCGGCGTTGCCAGATTGAACTCATTCGGTTGAATCATTCAACTAACCATTTTAAAACCAAATATTACAATAATAAATACCAACTGATAATAATAATTGAGATGTAATATTTGTTCAATGTGACATCATAAATTCACGGTCGTGTGGTGCGTGTTGCCTTCAAACTCCTTAAACAGCGCGTAAGCGTATATTTTGACCTATCTGGGTAGAATTAGTTATCTGTGGTGTAATCCTTCAACAAAAGTCAATCAACTATTTAAGTAAGATCACTAAATACTTTCGCTAGCCTAGATTACATTCACACGTAGATATTTCTAACATTCTATAAACATCGTACAAAATAAATATAGTCAACAGTCATTCGTTAAAAAGAAAACATAAATAATATTTACCCAAAATATATAACGGATATAAATCTTATTATTGACATTGATTAATTAATCTTGTTTCCTCAAAGAATTGATAGGTATGGAAATACTTGACTGTTGTGCATTGCTGTGTTCTAAAATGACTCAGGAGACATCACCTATCCAACATGACAACATGTGTACAGCTCTTGTCAACATGTACCCAAACACTTCCTCAGTGTCAGTATTAATTGAAGTGTTAGTTGACAGCGTCATTCAATTACATAGAGATACGGCTGAGAGACTTCCTGAAGCATAGAATTTATAATATCTGAAGAATATGCAAATATATCCATATAATTATCATGATGGCAGTGATAATAAAACTTGAAAGTTGTTAATATTTTAGTGGTGTATTGGTACGTTGGCAGAAGCCCGATCATGATGTTCCCCTGAAATCTTACATGACCCTGAACGTAGTGCTGTTAGTCGTATATGTCTTAACCATGTTATTGCATA
Source organism: Stictocephala bisonia (assembly GCA_035578905.1). Lineage (NCBI taxonomy): Eukaryota > Metazoa > Arthropoda > Insecta > Hemiptera > Membracidae > Stictocephala > Stictocephala bisonia. The sequence goes on from JAQJVL010000006.1 coordinate 5,948,886, forward strand.
CGTCGATCAAGTAGTTACATCTTGTATTGATAAATTGTTTATAAACTTTTGTAAAACTATCATTAGGACTTCCAAAAAATAGAACTGGATTATTTAACGCACCTCAATGCCAAAACTTCATACATTGTACTAGAATGTACGAGATTGTCATTTCCCTCCTAATGACAGTTCATATACGTTGTCTTTGAACAAAAACTATATTGTTTTATAACGTGTTTTCCTCCGGTGTCTTTAACTACAAGTTACACGCGCGTGCTAAACCTACCCAATCATACTTTACAGTCAGGTTATCAAAGTTCCCAAATCCCGCCTTTAACTTGCAGGAGAAAGGGAGGGCGGGTAAATACGGGATTACAGGATAGTCATCTTGTTCAGGATCAGCATTAATCCGAACAAAATTTGTTTATACATTAAATTTAAACGAAATTATGATGCCCTAAGGTATCATAGGCCATACATTAGACAACATAAGTATCCAACAGTGCTAAATAGCTTTTAATTTTAAATATATATAATAAAAACTTAAATGAAATAAGTATACCATGAAAATAAACACCTACAGAAAATTAACCAATTCAATGTTTGGTAGTGTTTCTTATTTCGTTTATATAATTATTTAGTGTTTGCAAAATCAAATGAGTACTAACAACGTAAATTTAGTAAAATTAAAGCTCATGCAATGCAGTGTTCATTGAGAAACCTCTTATTTTATTTTATTTATATTTTGACCTGGTACACAAGATAAAACTTGTGTCAACTTAAAAATAACTTGTGTTAAAACTTAAAAATAACTAACATTTTAATACATGCATGATGTTGTATAATTAATCTATTCAATAAACTTTATGATTATAAAAAAATCAAGTGCAAAGTTTCATAACAGATTTTTAAATTGTAGGTTTGGTACAATAAGACGGGAAATCCATTCGCAAATCACAACGATTTCATGAAAATTTGCTATTGTGGCTTTTACCTATGGTTCTGCAAATAAGAAAATAATTTCAGCTAGTTATGTATCAGTAATGGTTTAAATTTCTTACAAAATTCACCTGATTTGGTTCAATGATAATTAACTGTTCGGAAACGAAAAGAGTTATGCGTTCTTAAATCCAAATGCTACATAGTAACAAAATGTATTTTTATTCGATTTCTTGTTAATGACAATTTTTCTTTCTTTTATACAATTAAAATTTAGCAAATTCTTTTTGCCAGAGCTATATATTCAATTTAAATTAATAATACTCAAATAGAGTTAAATATAAAATATTCCTTACTACATAATTCAACTTTTAATTGAACATTAACTGCCTATTGTAAGTTGTTTTAAACAAAAACGAGCCTAAATGGTTTTCGCTATTTAAAATACTCTATCCTTGTATTATCAAAAGTTCATGTTATTTGCCCCTCGAGTACGTTGCACAAATATAGTTTGACATTTGTTTCTTACCTTCATTTCATACAAGGTCATTAACTACTGCCTTAAGAAATATCCATAAACTTATGTCAATTTCATTTGTTCATATATCAGAACAGGCATTTATACAAACCAATCAAGTAGGTTTGGTTCAAAAGCCAGACAATCTAGACCACTATTCATGCAGTTAAATATATTTCCTTTTATAAATTTGTATATTTTTAAAGGTTTTAAATTATTTTTTATTAGAAGTGTTGCAAATCGAAGTGGAATACTTAAGCGTTATAGTGTACGAAATAATCTTTCTATGCCAATTCCCAAACCGTTTTAAACACAATTCAAACTTTTTCACAGATACACTACATCTAAACTATTCAATTAGACAGCAAATACTATTTTTCAGGACAATGATACCATGGGATATTTGGGTAAATTAAAAAAGCTGCTTTTAAACATTGAAGACGTTGAAACTTTATTTGGATAAATTTTGTTTATGAAAATTCAAAAAGATATTTAAAATGTCGTTCGTTTTTAATTGATACTGTGTTTATTTTAAAATTCTATTAACTACGTTATAATGTTATTTTGTACATGATTTTTTTTGTTTAGTAACATAATTTGTAATTGTGTTGACATGCAATAGTGTATGTAAGTATTTTTGGTTGGTTGTGTATTTTAGTTTTTACTTTTATTCATTTATTTTGTATATGTATGCCTACTCTGGCAGAAACTTTCTCTTTTTAATCTAATATTATAATTTTAATGAATTTATTTATTACACAGTTGGTACCTCCTCTCTTAGTTTAGTTAATGGATGGAACCCCAGACAGGCTATGCCTAGGGGGCATATTATTCACTTATTTGTGTATTTATAAATCAACAAAAATGTCAATTGTAATATTTTGGTAAATAAAGAACTATTATTATTATTACCTTAAAAGTCTCTAAATCAATGTCACTAGTACACAATGACTATATTGTAACTCTTGTAAATATACTCACGACAAACCAATTACGAGCTGCATACTACAAGCCAATCAAGAATGATTAAGTTGCGTGCAAATCTAATAATTGATGCAAGCTAATCGAGTTAGGTGCCCTTTGCGTGCTAAAAGCAGTATCGGGATTAAATCACTGTATCGGGATTAAATAACCTTAAAAACAGAGCAAGTTAAACTCCTATACAACTATTTACTTAAAATTATCAATTTTTATTTAATATTTACTACGTAATATAGTGATAATTGCACCCCAAACTTAGGCCCTGTTTTTTATGGAATATTTACAGAGTAATTTTGGTCATATTTAAACCATCTAGTTATAAAAGTTAAGTAAAATGTGTTAAGATCAATATATTTTTTTACTACGTTTAGACATTTGTTATTCGAACATTAGAGTTTCCATAACAAGGCAATAATCCACAGGAATACGAAAACTTGATGTCCAAATATATCTCAACCTATTTTTACAAAGTAACGACATTAACAATTTTTATTTATGTCTACTTGTTAATATAATCTAGATTTATTGTACCTACTTTTAGATGTCATTTCCAAATTCAATTTAGAAATGTTCAATGAACTTATTAAACAATGTTTGTTTCTATTATATGAACTGTTTTATATCAAATCTATATGAGTTATAATGCCTTGTATTTGGAAACAATTATCATGCAGATAACATTAAAAACCGGTTTTAAATTATGTTTAGTCGTCCTATTGAACCAATTGCTGTGATCATAATAAAACTGTAAATAAGATGTATGAAGACATTGTATTAAATTTTAAAACTTTTTATAAACAATTTAAAAACTCTGTGCTAACGATTCCTCTTCATATGTTTCTGCATAGTCAACTGCTTGTAAAAATAAATTATTATTATGGAAAAAGATCTTATAATTAGGATAACGTAATTTTTATATTTATATGACTAATAAAATTTGCTTAAAATTATTATTTTACAGTATTAAATATTTACAAAATAAATTTATAGCTTAAGGGAGCCGTTTTGTTGCCCTAGAAACGTTAAAACATGGGTTTATATTTCAATGATTCAGTTCTTATCGAAAACACTTGATGATGGATGAAAACGTGTTATAATAGTCCATAATGTAACTTTCTACAGTAATAGATTAATTACATAATAAAACTTACTATCCATAGTGAAGTTTACGTGAATGTATAAGTAAGACGGTTACAATTTGGCTTTAAATGTCAATACGTTTATGAAGATTATTTTAAAAGGTAATTATTTTTAAGGAATTATCATTCAACATTATTGTTATTATTTACTAACAGTTAACTATGTGACATTTTTAATTTAAGTCTTAATGATTATAAATTATGAAAATAAAATAATAACAGCTCTTGGCCCACAAAATTAGAACTTGAATTTAAATAAATAGAACACGCTTTAAATTGAAAAGGAAGTTCAACTGTAGTACTGTCAGACAAGTTTTAGGTCTACTAGAGACTTTTCATTGGTAGCTTTGAGATTCTGGAAATGGCAATCTTAACACTTGCAGACAAATCATCAAATTAATCAATCAAACTCTCTTTCATTGGCAGCTTTGGTAGAAATAATGTACAAATGAACTTCACAACACTAGTTAAAAACAATATTATGTTGATAGATTTCGGTATTCTACGTTTACCTTCTTCAGACCAATGGGACACATGTTTTATCTTCCTTTGCTATTCCCTCTGGTATGAAAATGGTAATCTACGTTTACCTTCTTCAGACCAATGGGACACATGCTTTATCTTCCTTTGCTATTCCCTCTGGTCTGAAATTGTAATCTACGTTTACCGTCCTCAGACCAATGGGACACATGCTTTACCTTCCTTTGCTATTTCCTCTGGTCTGAAAATGGTAATCTACGTTTACCTTCCTCAGACCAATGGGACACATGCTTTACCTTCCTTTGCTATTCCCTCTGGTCTGAAAATGGTAATCTACGTTTACCTTCCTCAGACAAATGGGCCTCATGCTTTACCTTCCTTTGTTATTCCCTCTGGTCTGAGAATGGTAATCTACGTTTACCTTCCTCAGACCAATGGGACTCATGATTTACCTTACTTTGTTATTCCCTCTGGTCTGAGAATGGTAATCTACGTTTACCTTACTCGGAACAATGGGCCTCATGCTTTACCTTCCTTTGCTATTCCCTCCGGTCTGAGAATGGTAAGCGTAGTTTACCGAAATCAATCACCATAATTTATGTACATTTTGTACAAATTATAATGGTTTGTGTTGTGTTACGTTCACTTGCGTTGTACAAGTATTCAAAAATTAAATTAAATAAAAAGTAATCAAATTAAAATTATTACATTTTGAATTAATTGCGTATTTACAGGTTTTATAGTTAAAAGCATTGTTATGCGTTTTTTCATTAACTATGAAACTGGAATATAGTTTCATAAGTCATCTAACAAGCTGTTTGTACTTTACCTGAGAGATTAGCTCATTCACTACCACATTAAGCTGGAAGTCACGAATGTTTTACTGTTACGACTGGAGAATGTTTCTCTGACATCAGAGGTATCGTTAAAGATACATAGCTCGGCCTGCTGGAATAAAAGGTAGGATTGAGACACGTTACAAGTAAATTTTATTTCCTGCTCTTGCCACAAAGAATCAACGTTGTTTTTTATTTAATTTGAAATAGAATAACACATGGCGATGGGCTATAAGATTGTATTAAAATGTATATATTTTGTTTATTTCTTTTAACATCAATAAAAAATACTAGCTAAAAAACATAATCACTAGGTTTTATTGTATCAAAAATGTTATGAACGCACCATCACGAGGTTATATTGTAACAAAAAATGTTTTTAACACGCCATCACAAGGTTATATTGTATCACAAATATTATGAACACAACATAACAAGGTTATATTGTAACAATAATTGTTAAACACACCATCACAAGGTTATATTGTAACAAAAAATGTTATGAACACACCATCACAAGATTATATTGTAACAAAAATGTTATGAACACACCATCAAGGTTGTATTTTAACAAACATTTTATGAACACACAATCACAAGGTTGTATTGTAGCAAATAATGTTATAAACACACCATCACAAGGTTATATTGTATCACAAATATTATGAACACACCATAACAAGGTTATATTGTAACAATAATTGTTAAACACACCATCACAAGGTTATATTGTAACAAAAAATGTTATGAACACACCATCACAAGATTATATTGTAACAAAAATGTTATGAACACACCATCAAGGTTGTATTTTAACAAACATGTTATGAACACACAATCACAAGGTTGTATTGTAGCAAATAATGTTATAAACACACCATCACAAGGTTATATTGTATCACAAATATTATGAACACACCATAACAAGGTTATATTGTAACAATAATTGTTAAACACACCAACACAAGGTTATATTGTAACAAAAAATGTTATCAACACACCATCACAAGATTATATTGTAACAAAAATGTTATGAACACACCATCAAGGTTGTATTTTAACAAACATTTATGAACACACAATCACAAGTATTGTATTGTGTTTATAACATTATTGTATTGTAGCAAATAATGTTATAAACACACCATCTCAAGGTTTTATTGTATCAAACATGTTATGAACACACTATCACAAGGTTATACCGTAACAAAATTGTTATGAACATACCACCACAAGGTTATATTGTAATGAAAATGTTATGAACACACCATTACAAGGTTATATTGTAAAACAAAATGTTATAAACGCACCATATCGAAGCACAAATATATTCGAACTGAGATAACACCGAAATCGGATTAAGCCTTTGGCTTTATTTATACAAGAACCAATCTCTATAACTTTTAAATGAGAATCAGATAATCCTGTTTTCAGTTAGCCTAGAACAGGACTACGGCCATTCTTATTTCACAGACTTGATTATATTCATAATGAATGCTTCGTGAATTTATAAATAACAAGATTACTTTCAATTCACTTGTGAAGATTACTTTAAAAGGTAATTATTATTAAGAAGATATAGTTCACCAAAGTTATTATTCTTTAATTTCAAGATATGTTGTAAAACTAATAAATTCCAACAAGGGTTATTACTGATATTTAATATTTTATCTTCTTAATAAAATCACGATGTACCGCCAATCTGTCGCCCGAAATGAGGTATAATAGAGATAAAAACTCAATTGGTTGCCAGTAACTTGACAGTTTTAAAAAGAAATGAGTCACTTGTGACCCATAACTATGAAAGACTTTAACGTCTGTTTTATGAAAGCAAGCTGTTACTGTTTAAATTAAACATAAACTTAACTAGATAACTAAGCAGTCTTGTATGACTACGATTGTGTTCGTTTTTAAATTTATATTCTTCACAAACTTAGATATTCTTGTTTGTGTTGTAATTAATACTACTACATAAACAGATGATATTTAAGTCTAAGAACCCACTAGTAACAGTATTATTAATACATTTCTTTTAAACATAAAATGAACGTATGGTTAATTCGGTTAAAGATTATATTGCCTATTTTAAATATCAAAATCTCTGTATCACTAATTTACAAAACCTAAACACAGAACATTTCTTTTGCAGTCTACAAAATATATAATCATAATATTAAAAAGTAAATTATGTTAAAAGGTTTGTTTACATTTTATATTAGAAAATAAATTTCACTGTACATAATTGGATAACAGATTTAATATTGTTTTATTTTTATTGTATGTAAATTTTACAACTTAGTATACTTTAAAAATTCATAATTTAAAGTAATATTTATGAATATAAGACTAAATCAAATTGGTTAGGGTTAACGTTCGAAAGACATTCACAATTACGGTATATGTGTACTACAGCAAATGTCAAGCCGTTATGGAACTAACTGACCTCTGTCATTTTGCAGCCCTCGGGCAACTCATTATATTAGCAATTACTATGGTAATTAATTGTGTCCGTCCATCAATGTATTATAGGCTGATAGCATGCTGACCACATCAATAATATCGGAATATACGTAATTAACCAATAAATTGCATTTTTGTGAAATGTCAAAAGTTACCTTTGAAACAAATACGTTTTAACAATTCAACAGCTATTTATATTATTGACTTCTAAATATGTTTTAAATAAGAGATATATTTGTAGTAGTAAGTTAATCATTCAAACATACATCAATATTCACATTAGTTTGTGGGTACACGTCAAATTACAATAGGTATGTGTATTTTTATTCAGATAATATATTGCTGTGTGCACAAAAAAAAAAAACTGAGTGAAACATAGTTTGAAAGATCCCCTTTTAACACAAAAATAGGCAGCATTCTATAACTAACAACCATTACAGTTAACCAGTAGCGGTCTCCATTAAATTTTTCCTTCATTATCAATATAGCGGCGTCAGGCAACATCAAGCATGGTTGTTACTTGGATGGGTCACCGGAAAGATACCTTCATTGTTCGCAGCCCACCTACTCGGTCACTGATGGTTCGGAAGTTACCTTGGGACTGTTGCTCCCCAAAGTGTGTTTTAAAGAGCTTTTTGGTTCTAACTTCACAACGTAAAATAAGACATCCTTTGTTTGTTTTATCTATTTACAATTCTTTTACTACAATATTAACGTATACATATAGAGAGCTGTCGTGAGTCCAGAATCACCGTATATACGTTTGTGGAGCTCATTCATTACGTCATATAGTGAAGGGTGATGAGTAAGCCTTGTTACGTTTCGTGCTTAAAGTCCGGCTCTAACAAATAAAAATTTATTAATTTTGTGAACCAATTAAGTATAAAATATACAACACTATCCTGTGAAATGTATAACGATTACATACAGTATTGAAGGGGACAAATTAAAGTATATCTTAAAATCTATTTTAACACATGTTTTAATAACTTTTACAACCATCTTCCATATACTAGGCTTAAAAAATTCCAGAGCGTGATAAGCAAGTGAGGGAAGAAAATTATTTTTGTTAGGAAAAATAATATCTCAACAAATTATTAGAATATAAAGGTGAAGAGTTTCGTAAGTTTAAGGCCGTATGGAACATATTATTATTATAAGTGTATTTTATTTTTCTCTAAAAGAACATCGGTAACATGTCAAAACAGTTCGACGCTCCAATGCGTCGGATTACATGGGGATTTCAGCTAAGCCCTGTGTCAACTTGTGTCACGCGTTACTGATTAAAAACTCAAAATAGGTTTTCTTTTTTGTCTTTCGATTCACTGAACATGTTTTAAAGGCGATATGTTTTTATTTAGAAAAACTTTTTTATTACATTAATATCATGAAAAAACGTTTGTGTGATTTGAAAGAGTTCGCCAGTTATCAATATTTTATGTACAAAATAAAAATAAAACATATTACATATTACAAAATATATAATTATATAATACCAACAATAATTCCAGAATAACATATTATATGATTGTATTTGTTATCAGATTATTTGACGAACATAGATTACTTATGTTATGTAATTTACGTATTTACGAAAATATTTTATGTATTTTGTAATTATGTTTTACACATGTTGATACTTTAAAGTATAGTGGTATTCACTATATTTGATACAACAATATAGAGGTAATCTCTATTGTTATATTCTCCTAAACAACAAATATTATGTTTTTGGAGAGCTTTGTAATCAAGTCAGTTTATCAGATAGTTTTTTTTCCAGGAACTACATAAAGTTATAAAAAATAAACAATTAAACATGAATTTCATTCATTCCCTGGAAATATGACTTTTTCGGCAATCTTTAAAAATGCTTAATATAATAATCTTTTGAAATATATTTAATAAGTAATTTTAATACGAATATAGGGCTCCTCTTTATATTAATTATATCGTACTTTGGCTGGATCTCTTCAGAGGCTCCAGGTATACTACGTGATATTCCTTACGGGTTCTGGCTAGGCGATGCGCAGTTGTCTACTTGACATTTGGAGTAGTGGGGGTACCCGCCGGACTCCTTCCCCTCCTCTGTGTGTCGCGGAGTTATGACTCCCACTCCGTGACCAGCCTTCCCCTACCACGCATCTCAATGCCCGTATGTTCATCTCTCGCAGTATTCTGTATAGTACGTAAGCGGGCTCTCATGAAATATTATCATACTACAAAGTAAAAAGAGAGATTGACCCCTTCCAGCATACTTATTTTATACCACTTTCAATAACTGCCATGAAGATGCCATACTCATATATACTTATCTTTATATTACATATATCGTTCCTTGACAAACCATTAGTCATATTACGTTAAAGAACAATTAAAACTACGTAATTTTCTGTAATGAATTAGTAAATAGGTCAAAATAAGATCAAAAGAACTACGTATATGTTTCTGCCCAAACATACCCTCAAGTAAAATCAACTCTTCATATGAACAATATTAGATTTATACAGTAATTATATATTAATACATAGAGACAGCTGTCGTTAAAACTGTCAAACAGTAGCACTTGGTTGAAATGTTCAGTTTTTATATATTCACACGTCATCCACAATGTCAATCAAAGTTGACATCTATCTGATATATCCTTTATAGTAAACAATATAAGATATTGCACTTAAAAGAGAATGGCAATGAGTATGTAGCAAGTATAATTTTATGTGTGGCTCTGCATTGATGATTTTTATGTATAAATTTCATTTTATTGACGTATGTGAATATATATTGTAATTATTGTTAGAAGTTATTGAATTCTATTAGTTTAAATTATATATAAAACAAATACTCTGTACTAAATACTTATTTTAAATCAATCAATAACATTTTTATTTCCTTAAGACTAGTAGATTGTCTCAATTGCAAAGGTATAGTAAATATCATTAACTACGAAATAGTATTTCTGTAAATAATATTTCAATTGAAATGTTCGTTAAACTTATAATAATGTTTTTCTTTTTATATAACAATATCTTTAGCATACATATATCTTTGTGGGGCGTATTACGTTTTTATTAGTTAGTAAAAGACTATTTTTGTAAAAAGAGATGTTTTTCTGAGAATGCTTACATTGTATCGATTTAACAGGTAGTAGGCTATAGTTAAAATCACTAGTTCAATAAATTTCGAGTTTTCTTTATAATTTTTGCCTTCAAAAAAAATTAAGGATATTTAGAATGTGTAAGGATAGAGCACTCAAAATTATTACTCAAAATTAAAAAAAACTGTTACACAATAAAACAAAAATTCTTTCTAGGAAAATTACTCTATTTGCTGTATTTTGTGGAAAAAAAATAAATGTCATTATTATATCTACAATTATAAATAACACTACGAAATGTGAAGAATGCATCCATAATAGGCATAGTTCAAAATACCATTACTTGAACACTTTTTTTTATGTTCATAAAATGTTTTTAACGTTAGTGTTTGATTTTCTATCCGATTTCTCTATGAAATAATGAGTATTATTTAATTTTTATATTATTGTTTAGTTATGTACAGATAGTTACACTTCAAATAGATGACTATAATGTTAATTACCACACTAGATCGTGAGAATAGTTAGCATGTAAGTCCTTATTTAATTGTGAAAAGCCTGTTGCAGCCTAAAGATTTGTTTATGACTTTGTATATTTTCTGTTTTGTACAAAAACATTCGTTAAATATTGATGGCTACACTTATATTAATTTATATCGTTTTATACGTAATTTTCGGTTTTGTACAAAAACATTCGTTAAATATTGATGGCTACACTTATATTAATTTATATCGTTTTAAACGTAATTTTCGGTTTTGTACAAAAACATTCGTTAAATATTGATGGCTACACTTATATTAATTTATATCGTTTTAAACGTAATTTTCGGTTTTGTACAAAAACATTCGTTAAATATTGATGGCTACACTTATAATAATTTATATCGTTTTAAACGTAATTTTCGGTTTTGTACAAAAACATTCGTTAAATATTGATGGCTACACTTATATTAATTTATATCGTTTTAAACGTAATTTTCGGTTTTGTACAAAAACATTCGTTAAATATTGATGGCTACACTTATATTAATTTATATCGTTTTAAACGTAATTTTCGGTTTTGTACAAAAACATTCGTTAAATATTGATGGCTACACTTATATTAATTTATATCGTTTTAAACGTAATTTTCGGTTTTGTACAAAAACATTCGTTAAATATTGATGGCTACACTTATATTAAATTATATCGTTTTAAACGTCATTTTCGGTTTTGTACAAAAACATTCGTTAAATATTGATGGCTACACTTATAATAATTTATATCGTTTTAAACGTTCACTTATTTTAAAAGTTTTAGAGTTAAGAATTAATACATTCAATGTTTAAGATACCTAATTTAAATTATGCGTTGTCCTTAGTATTTAAAAAATATATATAACCAGGTTAAAGGAATCTCACAATTATATTTTGGAGTTTGTGATCGTTTATGTCTGTGTTCCAGTGTATTCAGAATATATTTCACAAAATATTTCGTATTGGAACTCAAAAATATATTGTTTCTTAATTAGCATATTAAGTTGGTACAGAATTAAAGTGATTAAAGAAATAAATGTAACATAAAACCAATCAATGTATCACTATATAACTATTAAATATACAATTAATTTGGTGATTTATATTTACCTTTCTAAAACCATAAGGATTTACAAGAGGATCAAACATTTCATTCCTAGTCAATCCCTGTGGTTTGATGAAGGTAAATGTGGTTTGCCAAAATCTTTCACCACAGTATTTTGTAAATGTTGTACGTATATTGTTTACATTTCTTTTGTATCACATTCACTTGTTTAATAAAATAATATAAAATAGATAGCTTGTGAAATATATATATTAAATGTACATTTCATTTATTTAGAATTGTAGTCGTAAAGAATGTTGCAATTAACTAACTCATAAATAATATTGTACATTTGTTGGGAATACATAGAAATATTTTTCTTTCGTAATATTAAAATTTGTCCTATATTAAAGTGTTAATTTTAGGTGCAATTTTAAATTCATGCAGGTTCAATATGTCTTTTTTCTTCTACAATAAACATGTCCTATGTGACAGAATCTGGTTGTCAAAGAATCACTGTAGTTTATATTCAAACTATGATAAAATATTTTGTTTATATCCCTTAGTATATGATATTACAAATTTTATTTAACATGTTTGTATTTACCTTTAATGAAGTTACATCCTATTATCTGATTAAAAAGTAGGACAAGTTTATTTATTTCTTCTTAAAGAAGAATAAGTTTTTAAACTTAATTTTCATTAGGTAGTAGACATCTAAATGTAGATGTAATAAAAGTTTAAGAGTAATTTTTACAGTAACTATTTTATGCTACACCATTCTTCCATAGTTATAATCCGACAGCCATTGCTTAGCAATGGTGTGGTTATATACGCCTGCTACCCTATTACTTTACCAAACTACGAGTATTACTAACCAAAGCTATTACTAACCATTTCTATTATTACCTAATTATTACCTAAACTTATATTACCTATTACTAACCAAACTATCTCCAATTTACCATTAAATCACTAGAGATATTATAATGTGTTTATGTTTTTTTTTTCATTCTTGACATTTAAATTTTTTACGTAAGTTCAATAGTAACGGTTAGATTAATAATTTCTAAAAGCCATAACTGATCTTTAATGATAATTTACAACTTGAGAGACAATTACAATTAAATATTTTTAAAGTATTTTACAATTTTAAACATTATTACTGTTCCTAAACTTTCTACTTGCAACAATATATTTGTAGTATTTATTCTAAATAGTTTGAATGCCGGTAAAGGTACACATATGGTAGTTACTCATGAAAGGTGTATTAAATTACTGTGAAAGCACTTTCAAAAACTCCATTATGTCTACCTAAAAGCTGTTTTAGGAAGTCGGTGGTTCTTTTATTTTTTAAATGATGAAAAACATTAACTTTTACATAAGCAATATATTAATGATAGAATTTTGTGGTTTAAGAAAATACTATTTGTTGATTATAAGCTGTTTTAAAATGTTAAGTTTAGATTATTTTTATTTTATTTATTTTTTTTTAGTAAATTAAATCTTAATAATTCAATCATCGACAGGTGTAATATATTTTGAAATTAATTAAAATAAATTTTACAACCACCTTAATCTTAATATAACACAGTTTTTTTAAATTATTTAATATACAATTCAGAACAATGGAATAATATTTGCGATTGAAAATTAATTTTGAAAAATAAAATAAACTTTTTAATGCCAATTAACAATCCTTTTATAAATCATGGTTAAAATATTATTTTCTGACAATTTTAAATTTTTTTTCTTTAAAGGTACGAACATTAAATAATTTACCTACCCATAAACGTTATAGTAATTTTAACACTAACATTTTTTAAAGTTTGATCTAGTGAAGTCTACGGTGGTGTTGGGTGATGGTCAGTTTCCGAATGTTGTAAAGGAAAGAAAACTGTGTGTCAGGCTTGTCAGTTAGATGAAAATCAGACCAACAATACGTGGTTTGGATTCCACATACATTTACTTGCCCTGTTGGGCTATTAATAAATTACCCTCTCTGAGCATCAGTCAAACTATGTTAGTAACCAGACAACACTTGTCATCCACACTCATCTTACAATCATTTACATTCACCTTAAAATACGTACAAAGTTGTGTTGGTGTTTCAAATCTAAGAATATAAGACTCTTATTTTTTGGACTTCTGTATCTTGTATTAAAAAAAAAAAAAAAAAAAACCAAATGGATAAAGTAAAATTTAAGAAATTTACTGCCAAATACAATACACTGTTATCATTTTATTCCGGACACTTTATTTTTCTTGTGTAATAAGTATACAGTATTTAATTTTTCATTGGCCCAAGTATGTTTATTTTTTATTTTTATTCCCTCTGGATATTTTATAAAACTTAAAAGGAGAGGATATCTACATTGATATTTAGCCGACCTATTTACTTTAGAAGAATATTCTCTTTTTTCCAAACAGGCTGTTTTGTCTAAGCTCTATGGCGTCAGAACTTCCACTTACAAATATATTTACATCTTAATGGGTGATAAGAATAAATCATATCAATAAAATGTATGGATAGGAATCATTTTTGGTGGATTTGAGGGTCTCTTTCAAAATTTTTAAGAAAATGTTAAGGAAATTTTTTAATCTCCCTCTTCTCGCCAAATAGATATCACATTTTTAGATGGGATATTTACTTTAGAACATTTTATATACATACATGTAAAAGCATGTCAAAATTTTAACTGCTATTTCACTGGTGTATTTAAATTAATTAAACGTAAAAACTCTAAAATTAACTTTTTGTTCAAATTTCAAGTTCAAGTTCAAAATTATATATTTTAACAACGAACATTCAAATATTCAACCCTCCGTTAATAATGCAGTAACAACAAACAAACCCTCAGACAAGATTGCTTGTTGAAATGCTGAGGATCTGTTCGAGCTTTGTTTGCTGAGCGCTCAGTCTGTTACCCTTATATCTTAGTTTGGTTGACATTCCTAAAGTATTACTGTTAAAATTCATGTAGAAACACTTATTTGTTATTATTTCATTAATTATAATCTACATATTTGAATGTATACTGAATCGACATCTTAGACATTTCTCGCATCTTTTGCGTTATTTCACTGCCACTAACCTTTTGTTTCCGTTAATTCACTACTACTTGATAAATATTATATTGCTCTAAAAACTGTTCCCCACTCAGTTTTACGTTCACTGTGGTATTCCTTATTCGCTAGGAATCCAATATCAATAGCCTTATCTTATCACTTTCCAAGAACTTACACACGGAGAGCGCATTCGGTGGTAAGTTAATCTTTGACTTTACCAGTTTGTGATCAACTTTAGCAGCAACCTAACCTAACCTGAACAAACCTAACCTAACCGTAATTGCAAAAAAAGTAGTGTTGGTGAAGTACGGTAACGGAAAAGGCTCAGTTTCTCTAGCTAGGAAGAAGATAAGATATATTTATTACACTAAAAGATTTAGTGCAAATCAAGGAGGGAAAACTATTTGAAATTTTGAATAAAAGTTAGGGTTTTTCCCAACGGCCCTAACAGATTCTGTGATTTGTTTTATCACCATAATGTAAATAAAACACATAACAGCTGTTTACATTCAATTAGCATTTTTATGCTGGTGTACACATTATGCATTTTTAGTTTGGATTAAAAACCATGTAATATTTACTTGAATAAAATAACAGATGCTGAATAAAAATTTTACTAAATATTTATGACATTTAGTTTTTAATAGTCCTCCTCTTGTAACTATGTTCAAAAGTCACAGTCAAAACCGAAGTGACGGGGATTGATTGTAGCGTAGATTAATCGTACAAGGGTGTCTCCTAGTATCGTATATAGTTAAAACAGACCGAACCCGAAGTTTTGGGGTTTCCTTTTTTTTATATGCCATTTTAAAAACATGATAAATAAATGCAAAACTTCAACAAAAATATTTTTTAGATATTTAATTTAATATGCAGTATGACATAGCTTGGTGTCAAACAATTGTTATCTAACCCCATTTTTATAGTAAAAATGGACTTTCGTCCAACATTTAAAAATAAAAAGGCTGGCAGTCCCATTTAAAGATTTTTCTTATAGTTATTTTTATTTTTGAAAATTTATCGATTTGTAAAACTTTAAAGATAGGGATAAGTGTCCAATCTTATTGTTATTTGAAATGACAAGTCATTTGTAGTATTGGATGAAAATTGCATATCCTTTTGACGCACAGAAGTACAGTAACATGAAGTTTAAAATACAAAGTGATTTATATCTGGGCCACATGGCCCCTAGAGATGAGAACAATTTAAAAATTGAAAGAAACCTTAAATGCCTTATAAATAAGGCGTAACACGATGTTACTATTTGAAATGTTTGATATTTGAACGTATGACCTTCATTATCGTGCACAAATGTTATTTAAAAGTTGCAAAAAAAAACTTTAGCGGCTGTTTACAGTTTATTGCATTTCTCTAGGTTAAAAGGTTCAACCATGGGAGATAATGCAAGGGTGGTATAAAACACTATATATGAATTACAGCTCATTATAAAATACACATTGCTTGGATACGGTTTGAAAATACGAATATCTTAGAAATTTCATATAATATCAACGAGAATATTAAGATAAGTAATTCAGATACCCACCAAGTGAGAACGTAAGATTTGGCTGGACTGTACGAAGCTTGTCGATAACTTTGAGATCTGATCGAGAGTGAATTTGTTTGCTGAGCTTTCAGTTCGTTAAACTCATCTTCCCGTTGGCTGAGCACTTCAAAAGGGAAACGGCTTAAAACGCTGTGATTTAACATGTGTTTAACATGGCTTTCCTGTACTACTAACCAAATGAGCTTTCCTAAGCATTTCAAATATTATTTCTTTACGTTAATGATAATAAATAATAAAGTGCACATTAAGATTAAGTATTTTTCACAATATGATAATATCCTTAACTATGAAGGTTTAGAAATGATAGCAAGCTTAAGATTTTAACATCCATTCTGTAAAATCCTCGAAAGAACATGTCACCTACAGTACCAAACTAACTTCTTCAAGATACATACTCATGTTCTGTACAATCTGTTGGGATATGCTAATGCGGTGACACGCTGTCATGTAGTGACATGTTTATACATGACAGGAACAGCATTGCAATACATCCAACCCAGTCAACATTAGATACATCTATAGTACTCATTGTATGATAAATAAACCAGTTACTTATGTATAGTTTCAATTATTATACATCCTAAACACAGTCAATGATCTTAATTTACAGTCTAAAATCTATTTTAACAAAAATAATATAAATGAAAAGAAAGAAAAAGCCTTTCAGTTTATAATTTTTGATCCATAAAACATTAACAACAAAAATATATTATGAGGTAAAATAATTATGATAATTTTTAGTACCTCATTAAAAAACGTGTTCAGTGATTCGAACTGATTCGACCGAATGATATTTTATTTTTCTACAGACTAAAATTTATAAATATTACAGCTATAAAATATTATGAATTTTTTTATAATTCGTGGAGGTAAAAAAATAGTATTGTCTAAATCACTGTAATTTATTTTTAATTTTGCACTCTAGTATTTTTGATATAGTATACACAGATATTTCTTGCACATATGGCTAATGTGTTTTCAATAGTAACTCCAATGTCTATGATCCTTATCTTCTATATGGCGTACATTTCCATTTTATGCTGTCGTAACCTACCTTATATTGCACTACCTTATGCCCCATAACTTAATCTTATAGAATAGGTATACAGGCAATAAAACAATATTGCACTTTTTGAGGGCATTAACTTGGTCTATGAAAGTTCCTTCGTATGTTTTTGCTGAAAATATTTTTAATAAACAGGCTATAACAGTAACATAAATTAATGTTCGTAACAGTAGCAAATTATATTCAATTGAATATACTTTTTGTTGCGTACTTAATATTAAATATTGTACATAGAGTTACTTGTAATTCATAATTAATTAATTTAATAGTTTGTTCCTCTTATCTGATTTTATAATCTCTTAAGCATAAATTGTTACTCACATACTCAAAATATATTCACCTGTTACTATATTGAAATGTAAATTATATTTCTGGCCTTTTATGCACATGCACTTGCCAAAAGTCAAATATCAGGTGACATTATCTAACCCTTGTAACTGGTGGTGTGAGCCCCGTCAACACGCTTCACTCGTCTACCTAAAATTAAAACACCAGTTGAACTTATGATGCTATGCGGAACGGTTCGCTCGGCGTCGCGATTGCCGTGACCTCTCTTATAGTGTTTAATGTTTGTCTCATTAACCAGTGATCTTGTTTTTTCTCAATCTCTCTTCTCTCAATCTACTCAGCATTTTGTTCAAAGTGAACTCTAAACAGTGTTGTCTTGTGCTCCGAATTGATCGCTAGACAACATCGACATCCCAGCCCTGGTGGAGCCATCTTTGCGGTCATATCTCATATTCTCAGTTCTTCACTCCAAAATATACACTATCTCCTCTAAAGGTACATTTGGTTCTTTTTCATTAATTTCGACTTATAAAAAGCATATCCCAGTGATCGTACGTGGTAAAATCTTTTGTATTGTTTCCTCTACTAACGTGGACGTTAGTTAGTTCTCCGAAAAGGCACTAAGCTTTACAATCTCTCAAAACGCCCTCAATATTGGTTTTTTTTCTAAAATGAATCAGTTTTTATTACTAAATGGTGTGCATGAGTACAATATTTAAATATCGTAAATAAAATTTTAGACGTAATACACAATTTATACGTTGACAAATAGAGCAAATAGTTCATATCTGGGTAAGATCTCAAAAATTAACCTACCTTAAACGTTTTTCTATGGCATTATAATTTTATCACTAGATAAATAGCATCATCTGCTAGTGGTAGGAGTAAAACTCGTAACAGTTTAAAAAAAAATAAATAACGAGAACATTTGAACATTTCTTTATGTTTATAAGTGTAACACCCTGAGTAATTAACGTAGACGAACATTATTTCAGATTAAAAATATAATAAGTAAAAAATTCTATGAAAGAAGCAATTTTAAGACATAACTAAAAAAAAAAAAAGTTCTACTATTCGTAGATACCTCCAATTATAGACTCAATCACATTTTTACTGTCATTTATGTATGTGAATAGCTAATCTATTAACTGAAAAGTATTAGCAAGCAATTATATAAGAAGTTATGTTTGGTATCTTTTATTACGTTTACTTTACTATATTATAAGCTCTCTTTAATGAGAACATATATATTAATTGATTATTAAAATGTTTATTATGTAATTTACACTACATTATTATCATCAATGCATTAGCTAGAAGTGTTAAAAGTAGTTACAATGTGTGATTATATTACTTTACCTTGCCATATTGTAATATCTATATGGTAAGAATATATGTATTTCTTTATTACAAAGTTTTTTTACATAATTTTAAAAGTAAATTTTAAATAAGAAATATTTAAAATACCAATAAATGATATAATAGTTATAGCAATATTCATAACTATAGTTTGTTCTATTGCTAAGCTTTTCTTCATAATAAGTCCTTCCCTCAAACTTATTATTAAATTACCATAATAATACCATACAAACACGATATTAAAAACAATGATCAAATGATAGTCAAAAAGAGATGAAAGTACTCCAAATTAATTAACAATTAAAATGAAAACTATGAAACTATACATACATACATATACATATATATATAAAACACTATAAAAAATAAACATATAAACAATAAGAAAAATATAAAATGTACCAAGAATAACAAAACAATAAACATAATGATTAACAAAAACTATAGCGTTAAGCTGAAATTCAATCAAGTAAATGAACATTATATCCTTTATATGTGAAGTGTTAGTTACATGACAACACATCAATTATATTTCGGCAGAACTAAATGACGTATTCATAAACGACAAGGTGCTATCTATATATAGGCTTCTTAAGTCATGCCCAAACAGTCAAGCCTACACACTGCCTATTACAGCAAGTGCCTCTATGATCTAAAGTTAATGTCGATTATGATGAGTATTAGAGGCCAAATATGGTTCACGCTCCAACGATAGTAACTTTACGTATTTATTTTGAGAACAATAACTACTTGGGAATATAGTTCTAGTATAAGTACGTACGCTTAAAATATTTTATTTATTAGGCTTGATTGATTTGTTAGTTTAGGTATCTACCAGTATTTATTTGTAAATGAAAAATATACGTAGAAATTGGGGTATCATGAATTTCGATGTTAAATTTGTGTTTATTGTTAGAAGAATTTCAATTCATCATAGCTGCTGAATATAAAATCGTACGTGTAATTTGGTATTATACTTTTTACATAATATTTGTTTACCATTTATAAATTAAGATGGCAGTTCTCAATATCTTGTTTTATAAATTTTAAAAGTGCTATATATCAACATTAAAAAACAAATTACAACCAAGCATTAATTTATTAATAATAGATTAATATTCAAATAATAATCTATATCAAGTATACATTTTTATCGTCGAGTGTGGATTTTTAATGACTTTGAAAAGTATATGTAAGGACATTTAAGTGTTAGCTAAAAAGAAGGGAGTAATATTTCTTAGAAAATTTTATTAATTTTCTTAAAGCCCAGTAAGAAAATATTTTGTTAGTTGTGTGTCCATAATAGCTGAAATTATGTACACGTACAAACATTTTATTTAATAAAGAATTTTCTTAAGCTTTCGTAACTTTGTAGGTTTACATAATATTAACATTTCCTCAATTTTTGTATCCTTAAATAATCTACAAAGTTAGTCTCCTATCTGGAAAAGTTAGGATCATAGCCGTTTTCATGATAAATTTTCTTATTTAATGATTATCTTATAACGCAGTTTTTTTTGTATAAGCACGATAAATTTTAGAAATCGTGTTAAATTTATATTTATGACATTTAGCATATGATTTTTTCTGTATTTTGGGGTTACATTTTTTCATTATTATATTTCAATATTATTTGTGTAATTATATAGTGTATAGAATTTCAGACAGACGACTTAAAAATTCTAACTCTACATTTAAATATATAAATTACTATTTATTTATTATTTGAAATCATGTAGTGACAATAAACAAATATCCTAAACAAAATTATTATTTTACTCTCTAAAAGTTAATGTTGACATATGGACAGGACATAAAAAAAATTAACCATTTAGTCTACAAAACATACAATTAGAGACGATTCTTGACATTATTGAATTCTTAATCAGTCTATAATAAAACATTAATCAAACTATGTGGTAGTTTTTTTGTATTTCAATATTAGTAAATCTAAACATTCATATGTTTGATGTTTAATAAGCACAACCACTGTACACAGAAATCTTGTTCAAGTGCTCATCCAACTACGACACGAGAGTAATGGACTGAGCGCTCTGCAAACAAACTAACGCTCCAACAGATCCTGAGCATTCAACAAACACGCTGGGAACCGTTTACATATTTCAGGGTAGTTAGACGAGCCTGCAAATGTAGCTGTTTCATTCTAATATCTATATGTTGTATAGTACTGTAATTAGCATTGCTACGTTTGTGTAACTCCTGTATTGATCTATAATGCATTTTCACGAGCGTGGAGAAAACCACCACAGTACAAGTGCCTCGAATAACTCTGGTTACAAAACTTCATATCATAAATTTTACTAATTATTTATGACATTTAGTTTTTAGTAGTCCTCCTCTTGTTACTATGTTCAACAGTCGCAGGTCAAGACTGAAGTACAGTGATTGATTGTAAAGCATACAAGGGTGTTTTCTAGTGTCGTATATAGTTGAAACATACCAAAGCCGAAGTTTTGGGGTTTCCTAATTGTTTAATGCCATTTTAAAGCCATAATAAATTATCGCAAAACTTTAAATGAAAATAAATTTTTTAGATCATAATTTAATATGCAGTATGACATAGCTTGGCGTAAAATAATTGTTATCTAACCCCATTTTTATAGTAAAGATGGACTTTCGTCCACCATTTGAAAATGAAAAGGTTGGTAGTCCCATTTAAATATTTTTCTTATAGTTATTTTTATTTCTGAAAATGTATCGATTTTTAAAACTTTGAAGATAGAAATAAGTGTCCAATCTTAACGTTATTTGAAATGACAAGTCATTTGTAGTATTGGATAAAAACTGCTTATCCTTTTGACGCACAGAAGAAGTACAGTAACATGACGTTTAAAAAACAAAGTGATTTACATTTTGGCCACACGGCCCCTAGGGATAGAAAAATTTGAAAATTGAAAAAAACTGTAAATGCCTTATAAATGAGGTGTAACACGATGTTACTATTTGAAATGTTCGATATTTGAACGTATGACCTTCACTATCGTGCACAAATGTTATTTAAAAGTGGCAAAAAAACTTCAGTGACTGTTTACAGTTTATTGCATTTCTCTAGGTTAAAAGGTTCAACCGTAGGAGATAATGCAAGGATAGTATAAAATACCCTATATATGAATCATAGCTTATCATACAATACACATTGCTTGGATACGGTTTGAAAATACGAATATTGTAGAAATTACATATAACATCAATGAGAATATTAAGATAAGTAATTCAGATACCCACCAAGTGAGAACGTAAGATGTGGCTGGACTGTACGAAGCTTGTCGATAACTTTGAGATCTGATCGAGAGTGAATTTGTTTGCTGAGCTTTCAGTTCGTTAAACTCATCTTCCCGTTGGCTGAGCACTTCAAAAGGGAAACGGCTTAAAACGCTGTGATTTAACATGTGTTTAACATGGCTTTCCTGTACTACTAACCAAATGAGCTTTCCTAAGCATTTCAAATGTTATTTCTTTACGTTAATGATAATAAATAATAAAGTACACATTAAGATTAAGTTTTTTCCACAATATAATAATATCCTTAACTATGAAGGTTTAGAAATGATAGCAAGCTTAATATTTTAACATCCATTCTGTATATTCCTTGAAAGAACATGTCACCTACAGTACCAAACTAACTTCTTCAAGATACATACTCATGTCCTGTACAATCTGTTGGGAAATGCTAATGCGGTGACACGCTGTCATGTAGTGACATGTTTATACATGACAGGAACAGCATTGCAATACATCCAACCCAGTCAACATTAGATACATCTATAGTACTCATTGTATGATAAATAGACCAGTTACTTATGTATAGTTTCAATTATGCATCCTAAACACAGTCAATGATCTTACTTTACAGTCTAAAATCTATTTTAACAAAAATAATATAAATGAAAAGAAAGAAAAAGCCTTTCAGTTTGTAATTTTTGATCCATAAAACATTAACAAAAAAATATATTATGAGGTAAAATAAGTATGATAATTTTTAGCACCTCATAAAAAACGTGTTCAGTGATTCGAACTGATTCAACCGAATGATATTTTATTTTTCTAAAGACTAAAATTTATAAATATTACAGCTATAAAATATTATGATTTTTTTTATAATTCGTGGAGGTAAAAAAAAATAGTATTGTCTAAATCATTGTAATTTATTTTTAATTTTGCACTCTAGTATTTTTGATATAGTATACACAGATATTTCTTGCACATATGGCTAATGTGTTTTCAATAGTAACTCCAATGTCTATGATCCTTATCTTCTATATGGCGTACATTTCCATTTTATGCTGTCGTAACCTACCTTATATTGCACTACCTTATGCCCCATAACTTGTTCTTATAGAATAGGTATACAGGCAATAAAACAATATTGCACTTTTTGAGAGCATTAACTTCGTCTATGAAAGTTCCTTCGAATGTTTTTGCTGAAAATATTTTTAATAAACAGGCTATAACAGTAACATAAATTAATGTTCGTAACAGTAGCAAATTATATTCAATTGAACATACTTTTTGTTGCGTACTTAATATTAAATATTGTACATATAGTTACTTGTAATTCATAATTAATTAATTTAATAGTTTGTTCCTCTTATCTGATTTATAATCTCTTAAGCATAAATTGTTACTCACATACTCAAAATATATTCACCTGTTACTATATTGAAATGTAAATTATATTTCTGGCCTTTTATGCACATGCACTTGCCAAAAGTCAAATATCAGGTGACATTATCTAACCCTTGTAACTGGTGGTGTGAGCCCCGTCAACACGCTTCACTCGTCTACCTAAAATTAAAACACCAGTTGAACTTATGATGCTATGCGGAACGGTTCGCTCGGCGTCGCGATTGCCGTGACCTCTCTTATAGTGTTTAATGTTTGTCTCATTAACCAGTGATCTTGTTTTTTCTCAATCTCTCTTCTCTCAATCTACTCAGCATTTTGTTCAAAGTGAATTCTAAACAGTGTTGTCTTGTGCTCCGAATTGATCGCTAGACAACATCGACATCCTAGGCCTGGTGGATCCATATCTACGGTCATCTCTCGTCTTCTCAGTTCTTCGCTCCAAGATATGCACTATCTCCTCTGAAGGAACAGTTGGTTATTTTTCATTAATTTCGACTTATAAAAAGCATCTCCCTGTGATCGTTCATGGTAACGTCTTTTGTAGTGTTTCCTTTACTAGCGTGGATGTTAGTTGGTCCTCCGAAAAGGCACTAAGCTTTACAATCTCTCAAACGCCCTCAATATTGTTTTTTTCTAAAATTAATCAGTGTTTATTACAAAATGGTGTGCATGAGTACAATATTTAAATGTTGTAAATAAAATGTTAGACATAATTACACAATTTATACGTTGACAAAAAGAGCATCTAGTTCATATCTGGTTAAGATCTCAAAAATATACCGAATTCAAACGTTTTTCTATGGCATTATCATTTTATCACTAGGTAAATAGCATTATCTGCTAGTGGTGTGAGTGAAACTACGTAACATTCTAAAAAAAACCAAACAACATTTTAACATTTCTTTATGTTTATAAGTGTAACACCCTGAGTAATTAACGTTGACGAAGATTATTTCAGATTAAAAATATAATAAGTAAATAAAATTCTATGACAGAAGACATTTTAAGACATGACTCACATAAACGTTCTACTATTGGTAGATACCTCCAATTATAGTTTCAACCACATTTTTACTGTCGTATATTTATGTGAATAGCTAGTTTATTAACTAAAAGTATTAGCTAGCAATTATATAAGAAATTATGTTTGGTTTCATTTATTACGTTTACTTTAGAATTTTATAAGCTCTCTTTAATGAGAACATATGTATTAATTGATTTTTAAAATGTTTTTGCAGCATATTATGTGATTTACACTACATCATTATCATCAAAGCATTAGCTAGAAGTGTTATAAGTAGTTAAAATGTGTGATTATATTACTTTACCTTGCCGTATTGTAAGTTCTATACAGTAAGAATATATGTATTTCTTTATTACAAACCTTTTTACGTCATTTTTTAAGTAAATTTAAAATAGGAAACATTTAAAATACCAATAAATTATATAATATTTATAGCAATATTCATAACTACAGTTTATTCTATTGCTAAGCGTTTCTTTATAATAAGTCCTTCCCTCAAACTTTTTCATAAATCACCATAATAAAACAATACAAACACGATATTAAAACATTGATCAAATGACAGGTAAAAAAGAGATGAAAGTACTCCAAATTAATTAATCTCTTCGATTAAAAAAATAAAGCAATATATATAACACTATAAAAAAATATATGTATGAACAATAACAAAAATATAAAAAAGTACCAAGAATAACAAAGTAATAAACATAATGATTAACAAAAACTATAGCGTTAAGCTGAAATTCAATCGAGTAAATGAACATTATATCCTTTATATGTGAAGTGTTAGTTACATGACAACGCATCAGTTATATAACGGCAGAACTAAATGACGTATTCAGAAACGACAAGGTGCTATCTATATATAGGCTTCTTAAGTCATGCCCAAACAGTCAAGCCTACACACTGCCTATTACAGCAAGTGCCTCTATGATCTAAAGTTAATGTCGATTATGATGAGTATTAGAGGCCAAATATGGTTCACGCTCCAACGATTGTAACATTACGTATCTATTTTGAGAACATTAACTACTTGGGAATATAGTTCTAGTATAAGTACGTACGCTTAAAATATTTTATTTATTAGGCTTGATTGATTTGTTAGTTTAGGTATTTAGCAGTATTTATTTGTAAATAAAAAATATACATAGAAATTGGGGTATCATGAATTTCAATGTTAAAATTGTGTTTGTTGTTAGAAGAATTTCAATTCGTCATAGCTGCTGAATATAAAATTGTATGTGTAATTTTGTATTATACTTTTTACATAATATTTGTTTACCATTTACGAATTAAGATGACAGTTCTTGATATCTTGTTTTATAAATTTTAAAATTGCTATATTTCAACATTAAAAAACAAATTACAACCAAGCATTAATTTATTAATAATAAATAAATATTCAAATTATAATCTATATCAAGTAAAAGTTTTTTTGAGAGTATGGATTTTTAATGACTGTGAAAAGTATATGTAAGGGACATTTAAGTCTTAGCTAAAAAGAAAGGAGTAAAAGTTCTTAGAAAATCTCTTTAATTTTCTAAAACCCAGTAAGAAAATATTTTGTTAGTTCTGCGTCCATAATAGCTGAAACAATATGCACGTACAAACATTTTATTTAATAAAGAATTTTCTTAAGCTTTCGTAACTTTGTAAGTTTTACATAATATTAACATTTCCTCAATTCTTTTATCCTTAAATAATTTAGAAAGTTAGTCTCTCATCTGGAAAATTTAGGATCATAACCGTTTTCATAATGAATTATCTTATTTAATGAGTATCTTATAATGCAGTTTTGTTTGTTCTAAGCACGATATATTTGAGAAATTTTGTTAAATTTATATTAATGATATTTAGCATATGATTCCTTCTGTATTTTGGGGTTACATTTTTTCATAATTATATTTCAATATTATTTATTTGTGTAATTATATAGTATATAGAATTTAAGACAGAGGACTTAAAAGATCTAACTCTACGTTTAAATATATAAATTATTATTTATTTATGATTTAAAATCATGTAGTGACATTAAACAAATAGCCTAAACAAAATTATTAATTAACTCTCTAAAAGTTAATGTTGACATAAGGACAGGTCGCAAAAAATTAACCATTTAGACTACAAAACATACAATTAGAGTCAATTCTGGATACTATTGAATTCTTAATCAGTCTATAATAAAAAATTAATCAAATTATGTGGTGGTTTTATGTATTTCAATATTAGTCAATCTATTCATTCATATGTTTGATGTTTAAAAAACACAACCACTGTACAAAGAAATCTTGTCCAACTAGAAGTGCTCATCCAACTACGACATGAGAGTAACGGACTGAGCGCTCAGCAAACAAACTAACGCTCCAACAGATCCTGAGCATTCAACAAACACGCTGGGGACCGTTTACATATTTCCGGGTAGTTAGACGAGCCTGCAAATGTAGCTGTTTCATTTTAATATCTGTTTGTTGTATAGTAAAGTAATTAGCATTGTTACGTTTCTGTAACTCCTCTATAATGCATTTTCACGAGCGTGGAGAAAACCACCACGTTACAAGTGCCTTGAATAACTCTGGTTACAAAACTTCATATCATAAATTTTACTAATTATTTATGACATTTAGTTTTTAGTAGTCCTCCTCTTATTACTATGTTCAACAGTCGCAGGTCAAGACTGAAGTACAGTGATTGATTGTAAAGCATACAAGGGTGTTTTCTAGTGTCGTATATAGTTGAAACATACCAAAGCCGAAGTTTTGGGGTTTCCTAATTTTTTAATGCCATTTTAAAGCCATAATAAATTATCGCAAAACTTTAAATGAAAATAAATTTTTTAGATCATAATTTAATATGCAGTATGACATAGCTTGGTGTAAAATAATTGTTATCTAACCCTATTTTTATAGTAAAAATGGACTTTGGTCCACCATTTGAAAATAAAAAGGTTGGTAGTCCCATTTAAATATTTTTCTTATAGTTATTTTTATTTCTGAAAATGTATCGATTTTTAAAACTTTGAATATAGAAATAAGTGTCCAATCTTAACGTTATTTGAAATGACAAGTCATTTGTAGTATTGGATAAAAACTGCTTATCCTTTTGACGCACAGAAGAAGTACAGTAACATGAAGTTTAAAAAACAAAGTGATTTACATTTGGGCCACACGGCCCCTAGGGATAGAAAAATTTGAAAATTGAAAAAAACTGTAAATGCCTTATAAATGAGGTGTAACACGATGTTACTATTTGAAATGTTCGATATTTGAACGTATGACCTTCACTATCGTGCACAAATGTTATTTAAAAGTGGCAAAAAAACTTCAGTGGCTGTTTACAGTTTATTGCATTTCTCTAGGTTAAAAGGTTCAACCATAGGAGATGATGCAAGGATGGTATAAAATACCCTATATATGAATCATAGCTTACTATACAATAAACATTGCTTGGATACGGTTTGAAAATACGAATATTGTAGAAATTACATATAATATCAACGAGAATATTAAGATGAATAATTCAGATACCCACCAAGTTAAAACGTAAGATGTGGCTGGACTGTACGAAGATTCGATAACTTTGAGATCTGATCGAGAGTGAATTTGTTTGCTGAGCTTTCAGTTCGTTAAACTCATCTTCCCGTTGGCTGAGCACTTCAAAAGGGAAACGGCTTAAAACGCTGTGATTTAACATGTGTTTAACATGGCTTTCCTGTAACTAACCTAATGAGCTTTCCTAAGCATTTCAAATGTTATTTCTTTACGTTAATGATAGTAAATAATAAAGTACACATTAACATAATTATATGGGTAGTTTTTTTTCACAATATGATAATATCCTTAACTATTAAGGTTTATAAATAGGAAAGCAAGCTTAAGATTTTAACATCCTTTCTGTAAAATCCTTGAAAGAACATGTCACATACAGTACCAAACTAACTTCGAGGTACATACTCATGTCCTGTACTATTTGTTGGGTTATGCTAATGTGGTGATACGCTGTCATGTAGTGACATGTTTATACATGACAGGAACAGCATTGCAATACTTGGATGCATTGGTTGGATCCTAGTCAACATTAGATACATCTATAGTACTCAATGTATGCTAAATAAACCAGTTACTTATGTGTAGTTTCAGCTATACATCCTAAACACAGTCAAAGTTATTACTGTACAGTCTAAAAACTATTTTAACAAAAATAATATAAATGAAAAGAAAGAAAAAGCCTTTCAGTTTATAATTTTTTATCCATAAAACATTAACAACAAAAATATATTATGAGGTAGAATAATTATAATAATTTTTATTGCCTGGTGAAAAAAACGTGTTTAGTGATTCAATTTGATACAACCGAATGATTTTTTTTTTATTTTCTACAGACTAAAATTTATAAATATTACAGCTATAAAGTATAATGAAATTTTTTATAATTCTTGGAAGTAAAAAAAAAAAAATAGTATTGTCTAAATCAATATGTAATTTATTTTTAATTATCCACTCGAGTATTTTTTGATACAGTATACACATATATTTCTGGCACATATAGCTAATGTGTTTTCAATAGTAACTCCAATGTCTATGATCCTTATCTTCTATATGACGTACATTTCCATTTTATGCTGTCGTAACCTACCTTATATTGCACTGCCTTATGCCCCATAACCTGTTCTTATAGAATAGGTATACAGGCAATAAAACAATATTGCACTTTTTGAGGGCATTAACTTCGTCTATGAAAGTTCCTTCGTATATTTTGGGGTTACATTTTTTTTTATAATTATATTTGTTTATTCTTTGTGTAATTATATATAAGGTTTGCGAGGGTAAACTTTAAAGTTCTAACACCACCTTTAACTAAAGAAATTAATATTTGGTTCTGATTTGACATTATGAAGTGGCATTATAAAGATATCCTAAACACAACTATCATTTAACTCACAGCAAGTTGATATAAGAACAGACTATACAAAAACTAACCATTTAGAATAAAAAAAACATTTCTGAACATTATTTAATTCTTAATAAGTCTATAGTAAAAATTAATCAAACTATGTGATAGTTTATATGTATTTCAATATTAGTCATTCTATTCATTCATATGTTTGATGTTTAAAAAACACAACCACTATACAAAGAAATCTTGTCCAACTAGAAGTGCTCATCCAACTACGACTGAGAGTAACGGACTGAGCGCTCAGCAAACAAACTAACGCTCCAACAGATCCTGAGCATTCAACAAACACGCTGGGGACCGTTTACATATTTCCGGGTAGTTAGACGAGCCTGCAAATGTAGCTGTTTCATGTTAATATCTTTATGTTGTATAGTACAATAATTAGCATTGCTACGTTTGTGTAACTCCTCTATTGTTTTGTGAAAAAAAAATAATTGCTTATACTGTACATCACTGTATCACCTCATTACTTTTGAAAATATTACTTGTAACCACCACGTTACAAGTGCCTCGAACAACTCTGGTTAGAAAATAGTTTTCTGGAACGGATCTAAGAACGAATTCGGAACTGCAGAAAAGGGTTACAATTATTTCTGAACACGGTAAGGAACAGAAAAGACAGGTTAGGTAAGATTTTTAGCAAAACTAAAATAATAAGTGTAATAATGTCAATTTACTGAACAATGGTGGTTAATGAAAGTAATATTATTTGTATAAAGTTGACTATACCAGAAGATACCATTGGATGGTGAATTCCTTAAATTAGAATTGCCCAAATCCTTAAAGGAGGGAGTTGTAAATATATATTCAGATAATTTTCACCCATTTTTTTAATGATAACCTATCCATATATTTGTTGAGCAAATCATCTAACAAACTGTATTTCTATCACTGCTAACTATATCAAGAATCCCTTTTTCTGTCTATTTACACCAGTAGCATTTTTTACTTACTATTCAAACGTTGACAAGAGACAACACCCCACATCCCTAAAGCAAATGTGATATGGACAAATGTTGCATTTAAAGTCTAATATAATTTTTTTTATTACCTTCCTCTTCATATCATTGCCTTCCTTTTATTCAACCAAATTAATTAAGTATCTTAAAAAGGGATAGTCAGTTATTGCTTTGGTGCGCAATCTATTTCTTCTAATTTGCCATATTTTCTATAAAGACCAACTGATAGTATTCACCCTAGAACATACAGTTCATTGTACTTTTCACTGAGAAGTAAAACCTCAATACGGCTCTCTTTAATGGTTACCTATTGCTTGTTACATAATATGTATTTTAAGTATAGTATTTTAATGTGCATAATTTTGTGAACATCCATATTTGGATGTAGTTATTTATTTACCTACTGTTACAGTATATCTATTTGCACCTTGTTCTATTTGCAACTTAGTATTCCAGCACACTTGGAAATTAGTAGTCTAAACTAAAACGTACAATAAACACAACATTGAAACAAAAACATACTTAATAAAACATACAAGTATCAAAAAATGTTCCGGGAATCGTTTGAAGACTAAAAACAGAAATCTAATAATGCTATTTTAAAACATTTCACATTCAAACAACCCGTTAAGTTGCAATATGACTAAGTGCAAACTCTTGTACTCATTCCTATTTGATTATCACTGAAACTTCCTCTCCAGGAAATTACAAGTAAAAAAAGACAGAAGTATATTGCTATATCCTACTGCCCCAATAAAATATTAAATAGTACATTAATACAATGCAGTAATATAAATAATTTACTTAGTACTACTAATGAATACCGTAAATTATTGTTATTTGTACACATTTAAAGAGCTTATCTAGTCACATAATCTAACCTAACTGACGAAATAGAAAACGTTGTTACTGGTTAGGAAATGACTAAAAATTCAGGACTTAATTTGTTGTACTTTAATTAAAGATTATCTTACATTAAGTGTTTTATTTCGCAAAAAATTACATTTATCATGTTCACTCCACTAATACGATATTAATAAATTGAGTAAAGTGCAATCATTTAGTGTAACTAAACACAGACTGTGAAGTATTAAATCTATCTGTTTCCAACAAGCAGTTTAAGGACCTTTTCCATTCGTTCGCTACCACTACCATTTCCGTCACTACACTACTTTTTCATCGCAATTACTGTTAGGTTAGGTCATGTTAGGTTAGGTTAGGTGGCTACTAAAGTTAATCACAAACTGGTAAATTCAATGATTAACTTACCACCGAATGCGCTCTCCGTGTGTAAGTTCTTGGAAAGCGACAAAGCCAGTGATATCGGATTCCTAGCAGATAAGAAATACCACAGTGGAAATAAAAATGATTGGGAAACAGTTTTTCGAGAAATAAAATATTTATTAAGTGTTAGTGGATTAATGGAAAAGATGTGTATATTAATTAAGATATATGAAATACTGAAACTGTCCTTGTCTGTTTATAATCAGTATATTGGGTTTATTTTTAAAACGTCGAGATCAAATATTAGACAATTGACTTAAACTAATAAAAGACATAAAAATGAGACACCCTTAATAAATAAAACAAGGTTCACTATAAATCTCCAATAAGTACAATAGTAATGATAAAAGTTCAGTTAATTTCGTAAATATAAATGTATTATAATAATTGTATTCATAAATAAAATGTTGTGTTTACGGATAAAATATGTATTTTGCATAAATAAACCTGAGGAGTGTGAGCAAGACAGCTAAATCGATTGTAAACGCAAGCTTTCAGTATAAAGCTGTATTGTTGAAAATGGCTTGGCATTGTTGACGTTAAAGCCGGCCAAACAAGATAGCAATTTTCTGACAAGCTATGACATGTTTCTGTCAAAACAGTATAAAGTAACTCCTCACTTTCAAATAAAATTCTCACATCCCGAAAAAAATATCATACACCTTTTTATTTGCTCGTTGAAGTAACTTTACTTATATGTTTACCTGTAATTTAAAACTTGACAAACACTCAGTGTATTCGAAAACAACATTAGTAAACGTAATTTTGAGATTTACGTCAACTTTTATACTATTATTATTGATTCACGTAGAAAAGTGGTGATATTATTCAATGCAAACGTACATTGTAAAAAAACCTAAAAATTTTTTTAGGTTTTTTTAAACAAACAAAGGTTGACGTAATGGCATATGAGGCACGCAGGTATAATTTTACCTAGTTGTTTAATTTTTTTTTTTTTAACTAGAACTACCCATAATTTTGTCATAGTAATATTCTAAGTCATTCTTATTTCAGTTTTCATATTAATTTAAATTTTTTTTTTTAGTGTATGCTAAGGATTAAAAATTTAAACATATACATTGAAATTTCAGTTATAATTTTATAAGTTTATATATATTATAGAATGGGCAAAAAATTGTCTACAAAATATATTTAAAAAAAAGTTGTCAATAAAAAAGTTTATTTTATAACTATTCTCTTTATTTTTCAGGTAATTTCCAACCTGTTATTATGGCTTTGTAAGTATCTTATATTAATAGGACCGGACGTTTTCTTATTGTTTATTTATATTATTATATTGGCTAATAATGATCCTTTTTTACTAAATATTTTAATAATTTATTTTTGTGAGCTCTACCATGTAAATTTATATTCAGTATTATAATACAAAATCGAATAATTTAACATGTTATTTTATAATTGTAACAATCACTACAGAAATTAAATTACAGTTTCAGTGTGTACAATATCGATCATCGTTTTGATAGTAATTATCGTTTTGATCAACCCACTTTGTCAGATTTTTTATTATTATGATGATCAATTTACTTATTTCAATGTTATTTGATTTGATAATTTCTGAATCAAGAGTATGATTGTACTCTAGGTAAATTTATGTAATATATGTATGTAAAATTACGTTTTCTTCGTACAAAATACAGTGTATAATAATTAATTGTACAGTATATTTAATAATTGTTTATAAAAATGTAGCAATTATTTGTATTGTAAAGAAGACATTAAATTTATTTTAAAAATATATAAAAACACATAAAAGCAGTAGTATTTATAAAATACACTTTGTTGCCTAACTTTCTAGTCTAATATATAATAATTTTAATATGTATATTTCCTTGGATAGTATAAATTATAGTGGTACAAAAAGTCTTAATTTAAAATTGACATATGTTTCAACTTATTTAGTATTAAATTCTAGAAAATACTTTACATATATTAATTAATGATAAGTAAGAACTATTACTTTATTTTACTATATACGCCTATCTGTTATATTTCCGTTAGTAGTTTATGTACATTTCAGTTGATGTAAAATTAGTTTCTGAATATTGAAGTTGATACATGACAGCCCAACGAAGGTAGCAACATAAACACTTAAAATATTTAAAAGGTACTCTTGGAGGCATTGAACCACCGAGATGGTTTGATAAGCAATTGTCAAAAATAAAACTGGTCTCTTTAAGATTACGAATAGTGTATTAATATTTTTGTTGGTTATTGTTGGATAAAACTGTTTCTTTTCAGATGGCAGTGGCTGTGAAGTATACACGTAGTCATATCGCTCTTCCAAACTTTATGTTAAAGTATAGCTATATAATCAATTAAATGTTTTGTGTTTAGTATAATACAATTGTGAGAGCCTATGTGTAATAACAGAAGTGATAAATAATATTATTGAGCTGATAATACTCCTGTTTCAAGTTACGTTTGCAAACCTAACCTACAAAATGGCGACATGTGGTGTGTGCAATAGTAATTTCACTTCAAGGCAACTTAAGGTAACCTGCTCGGATTGCAATGTTAGTTTCCACGGTACGTGTGTGAAGATGTGTAAGGCTGACATTGAATTTCTAAATAACGAAAGTATGGTGTGGCGTTGTGACCCTTGCAGTAAAAAGCGGCGCAGTAGCCTAAAGTTGGAGTTGCATGCTACAGAGGGTAAACTGACTCTAGAAGATATAATGAAGGCGATAAATGAACTTAAATCTGTACAAAAGACAAATGTTACTGATTTCAATTCGTCATATGAGCTAATGAATAGTAAGCTGGATGAAAATACATCGGCCCTGAAAGAGAACACGGAGAAAATGAATGAATATCTCAGGAGGATTGAAGATCTCACATTGGAGAATAAACAGTTAAGAGATAAGGTGTTTAATCTAGAACAGAGAGTCGAAGATATGGAACAGTACTCTAGGCGTAACTGCGTGGAGCTCCAAGGTGTTCCTGTGAGGGGTGATGTGCTAGATACAGTAAAAGAGGTAGGAAAAGCTCTTGGAATGGAGATCAATGACACCATGATCGATGCATGCCACACCCTAGCAAAACGACCCAATGATTCAAATCCTCCTGGAATCATTATAAAGTTTGTTAGGAGGTTTGATGCCGAAACCATGCTGGCCAAAAGAAGAGCTAAGAAAGACCTATTAACTCGGCACATAGGTTTAACAAGCGACCATCCAATCTTTGTCAACGAGTCTCTTACTCCAACTAGAAGAAGGCTTCTCGGTATGACGAGGGACTTTAAGAAAAAGAATAATTACCAGTTTGTATGGGTACGAGGAGGTAAAATCTTTCTGCGAAAAGATGATAAGGGACCAGTTTCCGTGATAAGATGCCAAGCTGACCTTGAAACACTTTAGGTATGTTGATTATGTTCTATACTTTAAATTTAGTGAAATCTTAGTTATTAATTCGGTATATGTCTATGAATTAATTTAGGATGTATTACTTATTACAAATGTTTGTTACATTTATTTGTTACCTAAGCTTTCATATCCTCAATCTTCTGAAAATATTAATTTTTTTAATTTTCTTTGTTCAATGTCTATTTATGAAGAAGAAAGTTAACTTACATACTATTAATTTCTTAAATAGTTTAACTGGTTTTATAATATGTCATCAAAATATTAGGAGTATGCGAGAAAATTTCGACCATTTTTTAGTCGAACTTTCTGTGCTTAATAAATTACCAAATATAATAATTCTATCAGAAATATGGATAAAGAATTTTGAAACTTCCTTATATAATATACCTAAATATACAGCATTCTTTAAAACAAATGAAAACTATCGGGCTGGTGGGGTTGAAATATATGTTAATGAAAACATTGATAAAGTATCTCAAATATCATGCAATTTCGTTTCGGCTGATGTGCTAGAGTTGTCATTTAATGAATTAGGATACAATTTTAAACTCTTGGCAGTATATAGGCTTCATCAATCGACAGGTGATTTATTTATAAATGAATTGACTCAATATTTATCCAAACCAGAGGTTAAAAGCTGTGATAACCTATTGATTACTGGGGACATGAACCTGAATCTTTTGGACGATACAGATCTAATAGATAACTATAAGATTACCTTAGCTTTAAATGGTTTACAATCCTTAATTAATGAACCAACACGAATCACACAAATTTCTCAAACATGCATTGATCATGTATTGGTTCAAATTCGGAACAGAAACAAAATAGGAGTACAAGCAATGGTAATTGACAGCGCACTGACTGATCATTGTTTATCAGCTGTTCTATTGGTTCGGGAGGGGGAAAATACACTGAAAAGCAATGTCAAGGTCACGGAGCTGACGGCGCTTACTTCCCGCGTAAATCATAAATATTTTAGAGATATGTTAATTAATGTGAATTGGGATTTTGTATTTAATGAAAAGAATGCCTCTAAAGCTTTTGATTTGTTCCACGATAAATTTTGTGACTTATTAAATAAAAGCAAAGAGTTTACAAATAAAAAGTGTAGTAAACATTCTAAATTAAAGCCGTGGATTAACGATGAAATGGGTAAACGAATTAAAAAACGAAACTTATTATTAAAAGCAACTAAAAAAAAGCCTGACAACATGGAATTATTATCGGTTTTTAAAGCATTTAGAAACAAGTTGAAGATAGATATAAGAAAACTCAAAAATATTACGCTAATTTATTTGAAAAATATAAGGTCAATTCTAAAGAAACTTGGAAGGTTTTAAAAGAGATAAGTGGTCAACAAAGGAAAGTAAATTGTTCAATTGATTTAGAGGAGAATAATAAGATCATATCTGAACCTCTTGCAGTTGCTAATGCATTTAATACATATTTCTTGAACGTTACTGAAAAAATAATAAACAGCAGTCAAAAACCAAAAAATTTTGATTTGCTAGATTGCAAAGAATATTTTCCTAACCAACCATTACCAAAATCGATGTTTCTAGCTCCAGTATTAGAAAATGATATAGAAAAGGCAGTAAACCTTTTGAAAAATGGAATCTCACCGGGTCTTGATGGAGTAAACTCGACTGTAATCAAAAAACATTTTAAGGAAATTAGTTCTGTAATTTTGTATATAGTTAATCTAAGTTTTGAGACAGGCGTTTTTCCTGAAAGGCTGAAGAACGCTATGGTAATTCCAATTTTTAAGAAAGGTGTAAGGGAGGCTTGTAATAATTACAGGCCAATATCTCTACTATCATCCTTTGCAAATATTATTGAAAGGATTATGAAACAGAAATTAGTTGACTTTCTGGAAAAGAATAACATACTCAGTCCGAATCAATTTAGATTTAGAGGGGGTATTAATACGGAAGCAGCACTAGTAGAATTTATGGATAGATTATCAAAAGGTGTAAATGACGGAAAAAAGGTTAGTGGACTATTTCTAGATATAACAAAGGCGTTCGACACAGTGAACCATAGTATTTTGCTAGAAAAATTATATAATTGTGGGGTTGGGGCATGGTACACAATTGGTTTAAAAGTTATTTAGAGAGGAGGATGCAATGTGTTAAAGTCAATGGAGTAGTAAGTGGAATGGGGGAAATTAAACATGGTGTGCCTCAGGGGTCGGTATTAGGGGCTACTTTATTTTTAATATATATTAATGATTTGTGCAATGCTAAGTTAAATGCTAGTATAACTTCTTTCGCCGATGATACCGCGTTGTCCTATTCTGAAGATTCTTGGAATTTAATTGCTACTAAGATGAACCAGGATTTACTTTCAATTCAATGGTGGTTTTGTAAAAACGATATGGCCTTAAGCCCTGAAAAGACAAAATTTATCAATTTTTCTCTTAAAAAGGCTTATAAGCAGGAAAATAAAATTGTCTTAAAATGCATCAATTGTATAATTAGTGGTGGAGAATGTAATGATGATTGCTGTGAATTAAAGAATGTACCTAATGTAAAATATTTAGGAATTATTTTAGATGAAAAGATAAATTGGAAAGATCACATAACAAATATCAAAAATAAAATAAATAATACCATCAGACTCTTTTATTACATTCGAAGTATGTGTAGTGACAGTTTATTGAGATCATTGTATATTTCATTAGTTCATAGCAGATTAGAATACGGGGTTGTATGTTGGGGAGGTACATATTTTCTCTAACCTAAAACCTATAATCACAGTTCAGAAACATTTTATGAGAATAATAACAAAAAGTAATCGCTTCGAACATTCATTTCCAATTTTTTGTTCGTTGAAAATTCTTCCAGTACGATATATTTATGTATATAAGGTGCTAAAAATATTTTTCTTAAGAAGTAGAAATTGTAGGGAAAATAATGAGTATACAACCAAGCTGCGTAGTAATAGAAATGTGTCCGTACCGAAGCCAACCAATTCATATTTTACAAAATCATTTAATTTCTTAGCACCTACATTATTTAATAAATTACCAAACAACATGAAAGATATAATTAATATACATGTATTTCTAAAAGAATTAAAGCTATGGCTATTCACCATTCAGAATATTGAAGAATTTTTGTTTTATATATGTATTTAATTGTATTCAGTTTTGCCTTGTTACTCAATATTATTATAAATCTCACTTGTTTTATTTTGTATGATAAATGCTCTAAAAAAAAACATGTTAATTTGTTTTTTGAAATTTGATTGTAATGTACAATTTATTATAATTTTAGTAGTTTGGAAGATTAATATTCAATACTGATGTATGTATGTGTATATATATATATATATATTGATTATACTCAATAAATATAAGAATAGTTATATTATATTATATAGTACTTGCAGATGCCGTTTGAAAAATATTTCAATTGTCGAATTTTAAAAAAGCCTCCAAACAGGCAAAGCCTTGGAGGAATTGAATATTTCTCACTTTACCAACGAAATATTGTAGTAAGTGTATGTATATGTATATATTTGGGAAATAAATTTCTTTCTTTCTTTCAAAAAACATACAATAAACTTTTCATCAACAGATTAAGCTGGAAATTAACTATAACAAAATATTTTAATGTAATACTGTTAATGCAATATTAAAAATTATTAAAAGTATCCCAATAAGGAGTTGAGAATCAATTTTTCCTCATTAAATTAAAATTGCAAAAATATTAACTGACAGAACCAAAATTTCATAATATTACGTAATATTATGTAATAAGCCTAGTCATTTTACTGCAAGTTTTACACATATCCAGCCCTAATAATTTTAAGTTGTTTACTTTAAATTATGAAAACGGGGTTTACGACTTTTAGGATTTATCTTCAAAATGTTTTTCAGCTTTTATAAAGTAAAATAGTCTATTTTCCACACAAAAGAACATGTAAATCATTTGATGTAAACTCATAGTATTTCTAGATATACGGTTAGTATCCAGTGTGAGAAGAATACTAATGAAGCTAGTCAATTAGCAGGTTACCGGTGTTGTATAATTACCATACTAATCAAATGATCAGTTGCCAACAACTGGATGACGTGAAGGTTAAAGGACAACATGTGTTTGTCAACTATGATATGATGTGAGGAGAAATCGTTTAAAGTTATAAAGATTTATTTGTTACATAACAGTTTACGTTATTTTTCTTGTTCTTACCTGCATTTAATTTCCTCTCTAGTTTAATTTTTTCGCAGCCTACTTTTTAAAATATCAAACGCTATAAAAGTCCAATAAATTGCCCAAGACCCTAAATGTTTTTGTGAATTGAAATTAATAAATGTTTTATTTATATAAATATTAACAATACAAAATGAATACACAAACTTGGTAGATAATGTTGGCAATATACATCCAACTTGTATCAAAATTAAAAAATATGGATGGAAATATGGCAATTACTGAATCATACTGAAATTAGCTACATATATTACTAAACTCAAACTTCTCTATTTCGTTGACAAAGAAATGAGTCAGTTTACATAACGAAAATGTTCTTAATAATAAAATATTACTAAACTAATACTTTACGGTAGTATTGACCCACCCGCCCACCCATACACGTACAGTGATATTGACTCACCCACCCACCCATACACATACAGTGGTATTGACCCATCCGCCCACCCATACATGTACAGTAATATTGACTCACCCACCCACCCATACACGTACGGTGATATTGACCCACCCGCCCACCCATACACATACAGTAATATTGACTCACCCGCCCACCCATACATGTACAGTGATATTGACTCACCCACCCACCCATACACATACAGTGGTATTGACCCACCCACCCACCTATACACGTACAGTGGTATTGACCCACCCGCCCACCCATACACGTACAGTGGTATTGACCCACCCGCCCACCCATACACGTACAGTGGTATTGACCCACCCGCCCACCCATATACGTACAGTGGTATTGAGGCGAAACCACCCGCCCACCCATACACGTACAGTTATATTGACCCACCCATCCACCCATACACGTACGGTGATATTGACCCACCCGCCCACCCATACACGTACAGTGGTATTAACCCACCCGCCCACCCATAAACGTACAGTGGTATTAACCCCTCCGCCCACCCATACACATACAATGATATTGACACACCCATACACGTACGGTGATATTGACCCACCCACCCACCCATACACGTACATTGGTATTGACCCACCCGCCCACCCATACACTTACAGATGTATTGTATTGTTATTGTATTTGTATTATGTATTGGTATTGTTATTTATTTATGTACCCATACATAAAAAAATAACTAATTACTAATAAATAAGTGCAGAGATGGAAAATCGATAAAAACCAAGAAAAACTCAAACCAGTAGGATAAACCGAAATGAATCAGAAGAAATGATTAATAATGATGAATTTGTTGTGTAATGAACTACAAAATATTTTATTTAAAAAGTCAGTTTTTTCTTGGATAAGAAGTCATGAAAGTGATTTAGGTAATCAGTTAAAATACTTAGGTCCGTTCTAGGGATAAGTTTATCCAAATGCTACTAAAGTAATTTTTAGAACTTTGAACGTTTTCTTAGTTTGTATAAACATCTCCTCCTATTTATGATATAATTAAATTATTATTACACACAGTTCGTGTTGACATTAGTATAAAGCAATATATTGACGATATCAACAATATCAAATATTCTTCAAATAATTGAACGTGAAAAGAGTTTTACCTTTGGGATGTTTCCATAGAGCATTATAAAACGTTTTACTGTCGTTTTTCTAATGCAGTTCCAATAAACGTCATACCAAATGTGATATCCCAGCTTAGTAATGTCTGAAGTTCCCCTTTTATTACATCGTAAATCTAGTTCATATACTAATATAGAACTTTTCCCCCGTATCGTACTATCTAAGAACACGGCCAGAACCAATATAACAGCCTCTCGTATCTTCACTTAAAACACCATGTATAGTATCAAGTATATTAAATATAAGTTTTTTTTTTTTTTTATATATATATATATATTTCACGAGCAAATAATTTTTAAATGGATGCTGGTAATGTTACCAACAGAAAAACTTGTTTGGCTGCTCACGTGATAATGTTGTATTTTTATTATTTTATCACAAATAAATCCCCATATAGTAATGCTCGAGCATTCCTAATGTAAAGGAAGCATTTCGCAAAGTTATGATAGTCTTTTAACACCTTCGGTGTTCAAGATAAGTAGTCCCTAGTCTTCCACATAAAACATAACATTGTTATTGCATATGTTTTATAAGAATAATTGTAATGGAATTAGGACGATATCCTGCAAAGAGTCTATCTAAGATAGGATATGTTAGTATTACTGCCATTAAAACGTATTTTGTGAGGATTCCTGAAGGTAATACAGGATACAGTAGCAATTTGGTATGAGTATATGCCATTTTGTGGGCTTTTAGCTACATGTAGGGCGTTCTAACCCAGCTACTGGGAGATACGTGATGTGAAAATAATTCTCAGACAGCTTAATTACTTAATTAATTGATAAGCTTAATTAATACCAACATGGCAATCCTTTGAAATATGCCACTATCTGAAATCTCTAAACTCATGTAAAAAAATTGCTATAATGGCTGAAACTGAATGTTTTTCACATTATATAGGACCATCTAATAGGATTTTCAGTTAGCTAAAAATCAGACTGATACTACGTGGTTTGGATTCCAAGTTACACTTTAGATCCCTTAGTCACCCTGGATATAGGATTTTTATTTAATATGTCTTTACAGGATTATCAGCCTGAGTAATAAATGAAACTAGATTGACAAATGGTGCAAATGAATTGAAACAGGGTAAAAAATATGAACAAAGTACATTTAAAATATAAAAACGAAAAAATTTAATTGTTGACTTATAACGGTTTTTGTTAATGTTTAATGTTAACATTTTAGAAAAGTATACATCCCACAAAGTTATGTTTACGATCACAAACTGTAAACATACGTTTTGTCGAAGTGTTCATTCAACCACAACATGGAAAATTCTTCCACCACCATTAACTAAAGAAATTAATATTTTGTTCTGATTTGAAATCACGTAGTGGCATTATACAGATATCCTAAACAAAACTATAATTTAACTATCATAAAGTTAATGTTGACATAAGAACAGGTCATATAAAAATTAACCATTTAGACTACAAAACATACAATTAGAGTCAATTCTGGATACTATTGAATTTTTAATCAGTCTCTAATAAAAATTAATCAAATAATGTGGTGGTTTTTAAGTATTTCAATATTAGTCATTCTATTCATTCATATGTTTGATGTTTAAAAAACACAACCACTGTACACAGAAATCTTGTCCAACTAGAAGTGCTCATCCAACTACGACTGAGAGGAACGGACTGAGCGATCAGCAAACAAACTAACGCTCCAACAGATCCTGAGCATTCAAAAAACACGCTGGGAACCGTTTACATATTTCCGGGTAGTTAGACGAGCCTGCAAATGTAGCTGTTTCATTTTAATATCTGTTTGTTGTATAGTACAGTAATTAGCATTGCTACGTTTCTGTAACTCCTCTATTGTTTTGTGAAAACAAAATAATTGC
This sequence comes from Stictocephala bisonia, assembly GCA_035578905.1. Classification (NCBI taxonomy): domain Eukaryota; kingdom Metazoa; phylum Arthropoda; class Insecta; order Hemiptera; family Membracidae; genus Stictocephala; species Stictocephala bisonia. The sequence continues at coordinate 5,992,097 of JAQJVL010000006.1, forward strand.
TTATATTTCACTGTATTACTTCATTACTTTTAACAATATTACTTATAAGAGTGTTATGGATGTTTTTCTAAAAATAGAAAACAAATTTTCAATGTATTAAATATTTTATTAGGGGTAACCCCTGCACGATTCGCGTGCCAACCCCGTCAAGTGACGCGCCTTCGGCCTCACCTGGAGACTCTGTCTTTTGCCCTTTGTAGAACTCGGCCTACTGGTTTGCCAGGGTGCTCTGTTAAAGGCCCCTTTGTGGAACTCGGCCTACGACCTCGAGGTGGAAACCACGGCCTCACCAAGGCACTTTGCTACTGTCTCATTTTTGGGTCTTGGCAGGTCACCTCTTGACCATGCATTTTGATTTAAAGGGCAATGTAGCCCATTAACTTATTATTTTCTCAAATATGATGGTATGTTAATAATTAATTGAAGAATACCTTTAATGTGATACCCCACTTGGGTATATTAGTTTAAAATTACATAGTTTTGAATTTTGGAGCATATTTTTTTTTTTTAATTTGAAGATGCAGAGCCTTTAAACGTTGTCTCTTCCAAAATACAATGATATAATGTGATTTGGGAGATACATATCTATAGTTTGATAACCCCCTAGGTCAGTTTAAATTAATAGTACCCTTTTTCCGTTTTTTTTTTTTTTTTTTTTTTTTTTTGTGGTGGGCATATGCCCTTATTAATTGCCCTTTTTGAAATCTGATGGTATATTTTTATTCAATAGAAAACTAGCTTTAATTTGATACCCCACATGAGTTTATAGCATTTTCCTGTATTTACAGTATTAAACATTTTATATTTTTTAAATTCAGTTGTTGGGCCTCCGGTAATTAAAATACTGTATAATATTGAAATTATATATAAAGTGCGTGTTTGTTACCCGTGTTGAACTGTGAATATTTGAAACTTTAATTCCATAATTTGCTGAAGTTTGGTCATAAATACTACTTTTTTGTGATTTTCCCATAAGAAATACATTAGGTTAGTTTTAGGAGTAAAAAAGGCTATTATTTCGAAACCAATGAGAATATTTCAAACCCCCTTCATAATGCACGTCTACAATATAAGACCAATTATCCTACAACATTTCAGCCTAGTAGGTTCGGTGGTTTTTGAGAAACAGTGATTAGTGAGTGAGTGGTATTTGGTTTTATAGATAGATATGATAATTTCACTTACATTTATATTCGTGTATATAAACAAGTTGAATATCACAGCCACTCAGTTTCAACATTTCAATGTTATCTGCTAATTATATCTGGTTATTTTTAGTGTTATATCTTTGTAACTAGTCGATTATTTTAGAGAAACAAAATATATAATCGTTTATTCGCTATAATTACTTTAATTAATTGAAAAAAAAACGCATTTTATCTTTTTTTAAATTGGAAATAAATAGTTTATTGACGTAAAATTAATATGCCAATTTAGTAGGATTATTTATTAATTTGTAATAGGTATTAATAATGTTATTTGGCATATTCCTTTTATGTTGTGATTTTATACACTTCATGCTATCTTCTGTATTTTCTAAAACCATATTTTGTGAGCAGTGCTTAGACAGATAGTCAATCTCCACTCTTCATCTTCTTCTCTCAACCTTTTCATCTCTACACTCTTCACCTCACACTCTCAACCTCTGCGCCTCCTCCACTCTTCGTCATCCTCTCAACCTCTTCTTCTCTCCACTCTTCATCTTCCTCTCTCAATCTCTTCACCTCTCCACTCTTCATCTCCCTCTCTCAACCTCTTCGTCTCTCCACTCTTCATCTTCCTCTCTCAATCTCTTCACCTCTCCACTCTTCATCTCCCTCTCTCAACCTCTTCGTCTCTCCACTCTTCATCTTCCTCTCTCAACCTCTTCGTCTCTCCACTCTTCATCACCCTCTCTCAATCACTTCATCTCTCCACTCTTCATCTCCCTCTCTCAATCTCTTCATCTCTCCACTCTTCATCTCCCTCTCTCAACCTTTTCATCTCTACACTCTTCACCTCACACTCTCAACCTCTGCGCCTCCTCCACTCTTCGTCATCCTCTCAACCTCTTCGTCTCTCCACTCTTCATCACCCTCTCTCAATCTCTTCACCTCTCCACTCCTTATCTCCCTCTCTCAACCTCTTCGTCTCCCTACTCTTCATCTCCCTCTCTCAACCTCTTCGTCTCTCCATTCTTCTTCTCCTTCTCTGAACATCTTTGTCCCTCCACTCTTCATTACTCGTATTCTTCAAGATTTGGTCTAGATATCTCAATCTGATCTTCATCTACGTATTCCCAGCCTACACAGTCCTCCAAATACTGTCTTTAAGATTCCTTAAGAATTTAATGACATGGCCAACCCACATCTATATGAACGCAAAAATGAAATTAACTGTTTACACAAGATATCATAAACATTTCCCCACTCAATATTCTTAATTAAAACGTGCATTATTTTAATTTTAATGTATATTATTCTAAGTATGAATGTATGCATGTCAAAGACTTTTTTTTTTTCTGCCTTTATTCCTGGTTCCCAGGCAATATCTCATAATCGTAACATTTGCACTTCAAACACATAAGTACAGATGTAATCTGTTAAATAAAAGAGTAATATTTGTTTACGTTTAAATCTTCCTTTTTTTCTAACTGTCAAGAGTACTTCTATCTTGAAAAAGTCTGCTTGTTATTTCGATTTTGCTACTTCCTTTTATCCTGATCCTGATCCTAATCTCCAAGTGAACTGATATTAGTTATTTCCTTGTAGTAATGAGGGCGTTTTGTCATAACCTTTTTGTATTGGCATTCCAATCTGCTTTTTTCCAAACTCTCTATCGTATACGAGACACAATCGAAATCATGTTACGTACGACATTACGTAAACAACTGTAAATAAGCTGCATGAACATTATAAGTGATTTCTTTTATCATTCCAAATGGCTTATGGTAGGGTATTAATATGACCCATATTGTAAACGAATGATTTATTAATACAAGTGTAAATATATTTAAGACGGTGGGGATTGTAAGAAGAATAATAGGAATAGTCACAAGTATTAATAAGTATTTTTTTAAACAGGAAGAGTAATATTTTAGTTAAGTATAGATGGTACTCCTTTTATTTTATTTGATGCCTAATTAACAAACGATCCAACATATGTCAAGAGATGGGGATAACAAAAAAGAAATATTCATAATTATTTTATTATTAGCCTTTAGCATTTTGTACAATGTATATCGATTTTATTTTAGATTTAGTAGTTTAACTTAGGTGGAGGTCAGATCGAGAGAAGTGTGGTGAAGGTCAGAACTCGGGTCATGGTGCTGGTGGCATTGAGGAGTGGAATATATACTAGGTTGGCGGATGGAGTCGGGGGAGTCGAGGAGACGTTGGTCTCTCGAGTGTAAAGGGAAGATCCTGGGTTTTATGTAGGGTCCTAGTCAGGACTTAGGGATTTTCTTGTTGAGTCGTAATAAAAGGGAGTTATTTTTTTAAACCAGTTCGAGTTCGAGACGACCTAACACAAGTAAGTAATAATAATTATAGAACGATAAATTTTTATACAGGTCCATTGCCAGCAGCACCATTGCCCAGGTTCATTTGTATTTATGTAGAATTGTATTCATGTGTATTTCAGTTAGAGTTGGAGAACCTAATTGTGTAGCTATTTAGTATTTTATTGTTGTAAGATTTGTGTTGATTACTTGTTTATATTAAGACATCCTCTTATCTTTTTATTATTGTGTTTGATTCTTATTGAAGTATATTACTAATTAAATCAATCTCTAATATTTAGCAGCCAAGCGAGTGTTTTTATTTACGCCCAAGTTAACGATCCCGGACGTGCGCAAATTACCCCATTTTTGTAGGTTCTAGAAAAGGGGGGTTTGTGACAGGTACCCGGCGCCTCCACCACCTGTCACAAACCCCCCTTTTCTAGAACCTACAAAAATGGGGTAATTTGCGCACGTCCGGGATCGTTAACTTGGGCGTAAATAAAAACACTCGCTTGGCTGCTAAATATTAGAGATTGATTTAATTAGTAATATACTTCAATAAGAATCAAACACAATAATAAAAAGATAAGAGGATGTCTTAATATAAACAAGTAATCAACACAAATCTTACAACAATAAAATACTAAATAGCTACACAATTAGGTTCTCCAACTCTAACTGAAATACACATGAATACAATTCTACATAAATACAAATGAACCTGGGCAATGGTGCTGCTGGCAATGGACCTGTATAAAAATGTATGGTTCTATAATTATTATTACTTACTTGTGTTAGGTCGTCTCGAACTCGAACTGGCTTAAAAAAATAACTCCCCTTTATTACGACTCAACAAGAAAATCCCTAAGTCCTGACTAGGACCCTACATAAAACCCAGGATCTTCCCTTTACACTCGAGAGACCAACGTCTCCTCGACTCCCCCGGTACTCCATCCGCCAACCTCGTATATATTCCACTCCTCAATGCCACCAGCACCATGACCCGAGTTCTGACCTTCACCACACTTCTCTCGATCTGACCTCCACCTAAGTTAAACTACTAAATCTAAAATAAAATTGATATACATTGTACAAAATGCTAAAGGCTAATAATAAAATAATTATGAATATTTCCTTTTTGTTATCCCCATCTCTTGACACATACAAAGTGGGAAAAAGAATATGGAAACGATTTCACAACTTTTCTATTACTTCACTGGTAAAAGTTAAACTTGTACTTCATCATGGTTACAAAAAAACATACTTTTTGACGCAATTAGCGCCACTTCGTCTTTTCGGAGGACAGCTTACGTGGAGTTGAACTAAAAATTATTGGCTATATATTAAATGGAAATCTAGTAGAAGAAACGATATTTTTTTATTTTATTTTATTTTTTTTTTATTTTTACATTAACCTAGCACGTTGTGGAATATCTTGCGAGAAAAGGAGATTCGGGGCAAACAAGATCTTTGAGAAATGCCTATTTACTTCGTATAGCCTAGCTATTTTGTACAACAATGGAAGCCATGGTAGAGGGAACCACCGATCCATAATATATTTGTATGGATATTTGTAAATAGCCGGTATCGCCCTATTTAGTAAAATATCAACTTCACGTACATGTGTACTGTTAAACCAAATGGGAGCACAATACTCAATAGTAGGAATAAAGCTGTAGTACGTAGAACTTGTGTGTAAGCTCCCTAAGATGATCCAGCAAGTTGCTGCTGCTCAATGGTATTTCTGGTTTTCACTTTAGTTGCTGTTTTCTGTATCTTACTTACAAAACGTAGAGATCGAATTAACGGAGTCACTAGTACTGAGTAATTATTGTGTTTCAGCCAAACACTATCGCAAAATGTATCCAATTGTTTAGAAACAAGTATATTACCCAGGTGAAATCAGGTTTACAGGTGTCTTCATTAACGTTACATTATATAGACGTACCAATTATAAATGATTTGATAAAATAATATAATGTAGAAAATGTTTACACGAAAATACACCTTTAAAATCCCGCTTTCAGATGAAGCTGGAATGAAGGATATATTTGTCCAGTTAACGTGACAGCCTTTTTTACATAACAGCGAGGTCTCTGAAACGCGGAAAAATTGTTTCTGTTATAACACTACAAAACATATCACCTTGTTCTTTATAAGCATGACATTATAAAAAATTATGAATATGTTTTGTGTTTAGAATTGCTTTGAACATTAACAAAAAGTGTTATGTCATTTTCCTTTACAACCACAATTGTTGTTATACTTATTATATTTGGTTTATATCCTCTAGCTAATTACGTATTTAAACTTAAATAATAATTTTGTTTCACCTGTATGTTACCCCTTATTAACGTTTTTTTTTAGTAATTTATTCTATGTTTATATTTTCTTTACACAATTTCTATTTTTAAGAGTAATTTTTGAATCTTATTTTTAATTTTCGGACCAATAATGGCATTCTGTGATCAGCACACGAACCACTGTCTAGACTCTAGAGGCCGTTGATCTGCAGTGGCTTAAAACGATTTGGTTTACTTCAGGGACTCTAAACAAAATAATTTGTTGAATCTCGTAAGTTTGAAAGGGAAACAAAAGATCTGCTGATCCAAGCATGTAATTAGAGTATAATTGAATGATTAAATAAGTAAACGTTTTTGCTCTGACCATTTGTTTTGAACATTTTATGTATATTTTTTTATTATTATTATTGTAGTGGAATGTAACCTCTTTTTACTCTTGTTGTTTTTCATTTTGTTATATTATCATGCTTTAAGATAGGAATATCTGACATTGTATTAATGTACGCAGTTATGTAGCGAACATGCTGTTTTGAAAAAAGTGTTTCTGATTTTTAACAGAAGGTCTTGAAACATAAAACCATAATAAGACGGTTAACAACAAAATCCGTAATTACTTTCAGTCTCCTTTTATGTTTCAAATTATAGGTTATGAAATAGGTTTTAAACTTGTCACCATTAACAGCCAACTCATCATAGCTCAGTTACTTTTTTATCGTGGTCAGGCCTAAACGTAAAGTAAAATTTAACATGTATTTTAAATAAAAAAATATATTATTAATAGTATTGTTCTCAAAAATACATTATAAATATTATTGTTCTCAAGTAGGTATCGTCCATTTTCAGATGATCTTCATAGCAACGCATGCGTGTACACAAACATGAGGTGCGTATGGAAGGCATCCTTACCATTTCCCGTCGAAACATAATGAAATAAATACATCTACTAATATAAAGAGCTAAAATATTACTGAAGGAGAGTAAATAACTGTTGCAAGTAGAATAAAAGGTGACCATCGTAGTTATTTTGGTAGAGTTTTATTAAAATTTTTGTTTCATAAATTTAGTAAATGCAAAGTAATGCTACTACGATGGCACATTATCTTTACTCATACCAATAGCAATACGTAGTTATTAGTGAACAATCATATTAGCAATGAACTAAAATATTATTTAAAAGTTACAAATTAACCAAAAATATAGTAATAAATACAAACAAAATTAATATTTAAACACCTATTGTAGAATATGTAAGTACATTTCAACTTATAATTGAATACAATGTTCATTCTAAAATGTTCCTTTGAAATACGTAATTCAGGCAAAATCAAAGGGGTACATCTAGAAAGGGCGATTTGCGTTTCAAATCACATGCACCGCTCACGGCATTGCAATGTATGCCTCACCTTGATTGAATATTTTATCACACGATCGGGGATTCCGATTGGAAGACAACATTTATACAACATGGGTAAATGTCCATAACGTGTGAGAATATGCATAGATTAGTAAGTATATAAAAAAGTTTACTGTAGTATAACAATTGCGATTAATGTGTTACGAGTTGTTTTTTTTTCCTTTGTTATGTTAATAAAGAAAATCACGTAAGATTTTTTAACTTATAAAATTATTCCATAAAATTTGTTACATATTCTATATATTAGACAACATAGTCTATTTCTATCTAAGAATTGTATCCAATTTCGTAGCCAAATATATATATATATATATATATATATATATATATATATATATATATATATATATATATATATATATACATAAATAATAATTACACGAACATTAATTCTGATATAGTAAAAAGAATGTTTTTTATGGGATGTAAGAATAGTTTTATGGGAATATCAAGTGAACTAGTTAATAACAATTAGGTAAGGCAAAAACAGAAGAAAAATCAAATGGAAAAATTCATATACCTGAAACAGGCAGATATAACACAAAGTAACATTAAAATTTCAAAAGAAAGATTTTTTATATGGAAACTGAGTAAGAGAGCTAATCCGGACGAAGTCAAAGCCTTATCAATTGAAAAAAAGAGAGCTCATCCTGAAAAAATGAAACAAATTTGGTTGTGTTGTGGCCAGGGAGAAACGTAAAATAAAAAATAGGATGTATTTTAAAACGATGCTACAATGCACAACTATGATATAAATGCATTTCTTGCGTCCTACACAGACTTCATGTTATTGTTTTTTTTTATTCAGTTTGGAGTATAATTTTTTTCTCATTTCGATTTATTCAATGAAACTTTACAAACACTTAAGATATTAACAACTGTAAGGTACGTCTATAATCTCTTTTTTCTGTGACAGTTCCAATTGAATGTCTTGTCATTGTAACATTTGTAAATATCTCCCTTCTCTGTTTATGTACCTAATAAACTACAGGTTATTGGCAAACATATAATGGAGACATGGTACTTTTTTAGCTAAAGTAGTTTTAGCTAGGACCTGTAAAAATAAATTCCTATTAATTATAAACTTGGGAGCAAATCATTATTGTTTACACGTCAAAATATTATCGAGAGTAACCAAACTAATTTATAGATCCTAATCATTCAAAGTGGTAAATATTCACAGATAAATAGACCCTAAGTTATTCATAGTTTACAAAACGTTGACCATTTATAATGAAATATTTTTAGAAGACATTGTTACTTGAATATGGACATATCGTATATAATCATGTATATAATCGACATATATAATCATGGACATATCGTTAGGTTTACATATGAAAAAGGAGACAAAAGTACCAAATATAAATGGTAAACCAGATAGAGTATAGGACAATTTTATAAATTGTATAGTAACGAGAATGATTTTCGTTAAATAACGAAAGAAACATTTTTAAAATATGACAGTTGTTTGAAGTATGAGAAGAATAATGTTACAAATTCTGTAGCCAAATAGCACTTCAATATCAAATATACTGATGGGAAATGTGTGTATTAAAGAATAATTATAAACCAGTATAAGCGATTTGTATTAACTTTTGCATTCCTTCTGTTACTGCGCGTATTTATTGAAAACCCTAACCGATGCCATAATTTGGAAAAACCTAACATTTATTCAGCTACGCCACCATTTTCCATAAATATGATAATTTGTGTAAACCGTGATTCTCATTATAAGTTAAAATCATATAAAGTTAACTTACGTACAAGAGATAAGGTATTTTTATAATTGTTTTCGTAATAAAAGAAAAAAAGGAAAAAAAACAAAACACACACAATAGTAGTGTTCAACCAAATTCCAAACAGACTGGCCACATTTTCCTATCCCTTCATTTTAGTGAATTTAGTATATTTAATAAATACATAGAACAGGTGTCTTAATTTATTGTTGGCTGGTATATTTTAATTCTGAGTGAATAACTAAAAAACAAGGAAATTATTTATAGTGTATAGTAAAAAGCCAGAAGAAATGTAAAAATATATGATCCCTGAAATAGGGTGGGATAATTTTCGGTACTTAATTTGTATGGAGTTTTATCCTGATCATTATTACAACAAATGTTTATCAATCAGACTGATATTAAGTACGTTAACGCCACAAACGTTCCGGTTTAAGAAATGTTTTCTAAGGTTATGTTAGCTTTTATGAAACTAGGATAGTTTCACTAACTTAGGTTTTGTTAAGTTTTTATAGGTTATGTGGGTTTATTATAAAAGGGTAGGTTCATTGTTTTATAGGTTAGGTTCACGTAATTTAGGTGGTAATTCCTAAATGTGATCCATATTTTTTTTTATTATTGGCTATTACTCATTATAATTTGCCAAGTCGAATGTGCACAAACGTAATGAATGTTAACCTGACCCGATATAACTTAGCCTAACCTAAAATCCACCAACTAATATAAATCACATAATGTGACATGAATATAATAATAAGTAATAGAACTGTTCCCTAGTATTTATTAATGCAGAATGTATGCTTTTTGTTTTATTCAAACAGCAGTGTTTCTTATTTGCTTAGTTTAAACCGAGCTCAAATTACAGTCAAACTAAAAATGTTACAAAGAAACTCACGTTGTTTCTCACCATGTCAATAGTATAACATTTTATGCATTTGGTACCAAAGTTTAATATTTTCAAGTGTCTAATATTTAAAGTGTGTCTTTAAAATACAATCCTGTTCTAACGAAATAAGACTAAGTATACACAGTTCAAATTATTATTATTTCATAAAATACACTTATATAATAATAATAATACTCACAACTCATTGAAAATATTTCAATAATAAATTATTTCACATATTTTGTCTCGAACTCAATTCTTAAAATTAAAACGGATGAACAAATTTACTGTGTACCTTAGTGTTATTAAATGTAAATTTTATTTCTACAAAGGGGTGTGTTCTACAAAGGTGTGTACCTTTTTGTAGAAATAAAGAAGGTACTACGTTGTTTATCACGTAGTACCTTCTTCCTTTTGTTGTCCTATTATTCAAGTTACTTGTAAAGGAAGCCTTTTGTCGAGTTATATAAATGTATTCACGTTTGTGTTGTGTCGTCCTTGGAGAAAGAATAACTTTTTTTCAATTTTTTTATTACAACGTCCAACAAACTTGAGTTGCAAAAAAACAGATTTTTGTATTACTGCACTATAACCGTAGAAACTGTGTACTTTTTCTTATGATCTGTTCTTTACGTTGATATTAATGCAACAAATTTTCCTATTCGTTAGATGAAAACCACAATTATTAATAACTACAAATATTTAATGTTTTATTCACTACTTGGCATGTACTAAATTGTAATGCATGCCGTTAAACGTAAATAGATTTATCACAATAAAATATAATTACTAATTATATAAGAGACTGATTATTACAAAGACCTAAATGCTACAAATAAACATGCCCTCACATAAGGAAACGTGGTGATACACGAGAGGCTTACAGTGTATTTGTTGAAGTCTCCAGCTCTGATTGAGCGTCAGCGGTGTTTGCTGAGCGCTCAGTCCTCTACCCTCATGTGGCTGAACACCAACTTTACTGTATTATTATATTGTACTATAATATACCTAAGGGTTACGTTTTAAAATATGGTAAATAATTGTACCTTAAACAGTGCAGAATGTGTATTTTATTTCGCTGTCAAATTTATAGTAATTGAACAAGATATTTTCACGATACTTTTCTTATTCTTTTGTTTTATTAATTTTTGCCACCATCTTCGCAAATTACCATTGACACTTTCCTTCTGGGCACAGAGATCTTTTTAACTACTTTCTTTCTCACACCCCCTCCCCCTTATCCCCTTTAACTATGTTTTAATTGCCTTCATATATCTCTTCTTCCCACAGTAAAATGATTGTCTTCTAGAAAAAAGTTCTTAGAACCCAATATGTCCACATTTTCATCACCTGACCCCTCAGGGTTTATTCCTTTAAACTCTTTCTAGAAGAAATTTGTTCGGTTCAATCTTTCTCCTATATGGTAACTGTAACCCGTACTTCAACTCTCCTTGTTACTTCAACTCTCCTTGTTACTTCAACTCTCCTTGTTACTTCAACTCTCCTTGTTACTTCAACTCTCCTTGTTACTTCAACTCTCCTTGTTACTTCAACTCTCCTTGTTATTTCAACTCTCCTTGTTACTTCAACTCTCCTTGTTACTTCAACTCTCCTTGTTACTTCAACTCTTCTTGTTACTTCAACTCTCCTTGTTACTTCAACTCTCCTTGTTACTTCAACTCTCCTTGTTACTTCAACTCTCCTTGTTACTTCAACTCTCCTAGTTACTTCAACTCTCCTTGTTACTTCAACTCTCCTTGTTACTTCAACTCTCCTTGTTACTTCAAATCTCCTTGTTACTTCAAATCTCCTTGTTACTTCAAATCTCCTTGTTACTTCAGCTCTCCTTGTTACTTCATCTCTCCTTGTTACTTCAACTATCCTTGTTACTTCAACATTGCTTCTAAAATATCTCATTTGTAACTAAACCTGTAACATAATGTAGCTCCTTTGATCTATTACTCACGGTTATTGCTCAAGGATCAATATAATTACTGACGTGACTATCTAGAATACATTACAAATCATGCTATTTTTAAGTTTGTTACTTTTTTAGCAGATGAAAACGTCCAATTTAATAAGATTTCTTAATTTTTCGTAATTTTAAACATTAAAATTATGAATAATGAGTGTTAAATAATTTCGTTACAATAATCTTTACATTAATAAATGTAGCAACTTCATATTCGATTTATAAATTTATTTAAGTTTATAGATAATGAAAAAACTACCATGTTATAGCTCTCAATCCAAGGACATGACATGACCCCAAATGTTGGTATGTGATAGGGTTTCACAGAATTTTATTGCCATCCCTTTGCTCATGAAAAATGTAGAAGCTATTATAACTAAAGAATGGTTCAGTGGCGCCATACATCTAAGCTCTGTTAGCTCAAAGGATATCCCATGTGGTGGCACGTTAAAGTGAATTTATTGTTAACATAAGTGTTTCACGGAGGGTGTTGCTTTATTAATACATTATTTACATAAATTTTATTTATTTTTATATTAATTTCTTCATAAACTATAATTGAAACGTTATACTGTCAGAGTCCTTTCAAATTGTATAAAAATTTATCAAATGTATCGTTTTAATTATCAAATACTTACTTTATATATTGGTAAGAAATAGTTTAATTATCAATGACACAAAGCTATACTGTACCATTGCATTATTTATTCCCAGTTATTAGTTACAAGTTCTTTGTATTAAATACTTAATTCTGAAACATGATTTTAATGTTATAAAAATTTAATAAAAGTAGTAAAAAATTTCATCCCTTGCTTGTTTACTTTATAATTAAACTCATTACTTGTCTTACTACCTGTTTACAAACTTCACGCATCACAAATGCATTACAATATAAGTAAAAAATTTACAAATATAATTGTAATTTTGGTAAAACTCGTTAAATTTCCTCAAACCAGAGGAATAATTCAGAAAGGACTTAATTGTGTGCAAATACAATGTTTCTATACCAAACACATTTAATAGTCGAAACAGTCATGGTTGATTGACATTGTTATAGAGGTGGCTGTTGAATTATTGTTTTAATTTCTCTAATGTGAGGAGATAAAACTTGGTTTTATCACAAATTCATCAGAAACGACCAACATTATACTCATACATTTTTGTAGCAATTCCTATAATATTGTGTTTTATGCCGTAAAGTATTTTTCATAGAATCTTTTACTTAAATATTTAGTTATAGAGAAAAATAAGTCCCGGATGACGATGAGTCCTGCAGACTGTAGAGGAAATATACGGCTATCCTACTTCCATCTTAATGTAGGATTGAATGTATAATACATTATAGAAATGTATTATATAATTATACAGATGTATTGTATATTAAAAAAACGTTAGAATGTATAAATTATATTAATTATTAATATAATGTTTTATTAATTATATTAATACACTAAGATTACGATTATATTGTACACTTCAAACTATACTCAAGATTATATTGTTAGTAAAATTATTATTTTGTAGACTAATTTTTACTCTCATATTCCAAGCAAAAAAAAAAAAAAAAAAAAAAAAAAAAAAAAACAAAAAAAAACTAGTCATTTAATGAGTAATGAAACAACCATGTTATCCAAAGAGTTGTAATTTCCCAATTTAGGGTATTAAAATTATTTTAAATGGGTGGGATCTTTCGCAAGACCACTTAGAAAATCGAAAAAAGTTAATCTCCCACTTTGAGGCAGGTTTAAGCCATACACTTTTATAAAAACAGTAACGTCTTATTTTCATGGCTTCTTTCTATAGCCTATAAAATACAAAATAATTTGTTTAAAATCGAAGTTAACATTTTAACCTGTGAAACGTTATATAAAAATAACAATAAAACAGAACAAAAAATTAATTTTCTCATATTTACATAGTGAGAAATAGTGTGTGGAAAACATGAGAAATAATAGTTTAGATTTTTTCAGTAATAATACCTTGACATCAATGGTAATTTAATTGAAAATATACGAACATAAAACTAAATATGTCATAGACCAGCAACAAAAAATGAGTTTTGCAAGAGCGTTTTGTCTACGGTGGATTACAGCCACCATTATGGTAGGAGATCTGGATGTAATCTTCTTTGGACGAAAAGACTTTACACACTAAAAATTTTTTTGGTTGGAAAATCGCGTTAAGAGTTTTGATAGTAAGCTGAGTTTAACAAAATAGTCTCAACATATAAATCCAAATAAACAATATAAAAATCATTCTTTCCATGTTTCGTTAATTGGACATTAGGTTTCATTAATTTTCCCGTAATGTATGAATTTCGTCACTAACTATTATAATCTTCCGAATCAATTTCCCTCCTGCTCAGTAATTCTGATTTACGTTACACAAAACGATAGAATTTTTGTTGTGGAGCATTGTTTTCAAACAATGTAATATTGTATTTGTAAGCAATTATACTTACTTTAATTTAATTTACTGTAAATTTTTTCTATCAATTTTCTATGACTGAGCTTAGTACCTGAACGAAAGGAAAAACATATGACTGGCTTCTCTACCTAAGTAGTTCTATTCCCTTCACTGTCCGAGCAACTTTATCATGACATTTCCCGCCGATAAATTTACGTCCCATCTAACTTAATGCACTCTTTGAACTCTGTAACGTATTAACTCTGTACCCATTAATTTTGAGGTAATTATTTCTTAAATCAGTTTTTTATAGTTTATTTTTTTAAGTATAATAATTAACGTATGGAAAAAATTTCTTTTTTTAGTAATAGAGTAAAGCGATGCCACTATTCACTTTTTACATATTCCTCTGAGAGAATAGGACTATATTAGAAAAACTATAAAGAAACATTGGCAGCATCAACTCATTTAACAGTATTTGTAGGATATTGACAGTGTTATGTTTTTCTTCAAATATTTTCCTTCTTATTATTCTTGGGACAGTATATATTTTTTTCAAGTGCAATTCTTCACTCAGTAAAGCGTCCCAAACCTAGTTACCATCCAAAAGAGATAGTCAAGTCTTCTACCCTAGAGTTTGCACCAAAGGAAAACGAGTAGTATGTTCGTGTAGAAGATTGAGAACAGAAACCATCGCACACAATCTCCACAATATTTATCGTCTAAGTACCTGGTTTATTGACTACGGTCATAATACCGACAATAGTAAAATTGGATTATTTTTATGATACAAATTGGACGGTAAATTTTTATCATAGTTTGTTTAGTATGATTTATTTTTTATAATTAAATACTAAATTATATATATTTAAGAAACGTTTCATCTCATCTGTTTTAGTTTACGGAAAATTTCCGTTAATTTACTACCACTACTTTATCGCAAGTTAGGTCAAGTCTGGTTAGGTGGCAACTAAAGTTGATCACAAACTGGTAAATCCAATGATTGACTTAACACAGTAAGCGCTCTCCGTGTGTAAACGATAAGATAAGGCCAGTTATATCGGATTCCTAGCGGATAAAGAATATCAAAGTGGCCGTAAAAGTGATTGGGGAACAGTTTTTAGAACAATAAAATATTTATCAAGTGGTAGTGAATTAACAGAAAAAATCCAACTGATCTCTTGGATTTATGGTCAGCGCTGTGGATGGATGAAAACATTAAATTAAATCTACTTAATATTTTCGTTGTAATAAATATACAATTGATATACATTTTAATAAACTTGCTAAATTTTAATTTCGATAGGCACTAAAAAATAATTTATATGGGCAAAACAGTAATATTTATCAGTTAATTTCTTTTAAAAACATACAAGGCAATGTTATTAGAAGCCATGTAATATTAATTACATAGCAATAATTGTGATAAACATGTCTGGTTGTACTACAAGCCATTCAACAGTGATATTTTGAATATGTATCCTGTCAATTAACTGCAGCTGACTAAACTCTACAGATTCTAAACTGTAAACGTCAAAATTAGTCGGCAAAAGTGTTTTGGCTAAACAGTACATTTTTGTTTATATAGTTAGTATAAACAAACATAATTAAATGCAATAACCTAAATGTGAATTCGATTGTGTATTTTGATTTTTATTTTAAATGTTATTATAATCAATTTTTTTTAAGTGAACAGTAACATACTGACTTTTGTGACGTATATTTTTAAGTGGATTAAAACTTTATTGCGTATTATACAATTTTTATGGAATATTTTAATACACTGAAATAGAAATTAAAATTTTAAAAATCACTTAATGAAAGTTTATTTTATAAAGAATATCTAAAAAAATACGTATCTTTTCTAACTGCTACGTTTAGAATTATTGTAATACTAAAATAGTTATAATTAATTGATTCTAAAAAATTGGGACAGTCCTTTAAAAACTGAATCAATCAAGTTTCTAAAATGATCGTTTTGAAACGTTTACAGTACGCAACAATCAAAGGGGTTACAAAGGGTGATTTGCGTTTCAAATCACCTGCACCGCACAAGGGCGTTTGGAATATATGCACTGCCTTAATTGAATATTTTATCACACCAACAGGATTTCCGAAGAGATGCATTCAACCCTCGCTGTACCACTGTTGTAAACATTGGGCAATATCAATATATTTTCCTCGATCACAATGATTAGTTACCATGTGTTTAAAAACATCTTTAGATTCCCATTACTTGTATAAAAGTTTACAACAATTTTTTCATCTAACAAAATACTGAGGTATTATTAAACGTTGCATTAGTCACAAGAATGAGACTTTCTTTATGGTCCATTGTTAAAAAGGCATCGGAGTTGACTGTAGAAAAATATGTATAAATTTAAATAGTTATTAAAAAATAATAATAATACTTATTAATTTAGCTCTCAATTTTCCAGCTCAAAATAATGTTTTAAGATGAACAAGCTTATTGCTCATATTTCTTACATTAAATCGTACAATTAAATTAAAAATTTTGTTGTGAAAGTCAAAGAGAATTTTTAAATGCTGAAAAGTATAGGTCTCTCTGAGGTACTTTTTACAATAGGTGAATGCGTCCATATTTATGCATATCGTTGTGGCTTTTTTTCTTTCCAGAAACCAAATACAAGAAAAATTAAAAAATCCAAATAATGATGTAATTAATGTTTTGTGCACAGTTTTAACTTAATTTTACAACATAAATAAATTCTAGTTTAGTTACTAAAATTAATGTTTAGTTTTGATAAAGAAAATTGTTCTCCGGGCACGAACTTAGAATATGATGTTTTTTGCGTCCGCAGAAATTCCTACGTGTACTTGTATGAAATTTTTTATGAAACCCACCCGCCCACCCATACACTACAACAGACCTTCTCTATGACACTACGAAGGTATTGACCCACCCGTCCGGCCACACACTATCATAGACCTTCTCTATGACACTACGAAGGTATTGACCCACCCGTCCGGCCACACACTATCATAGACCTTCTCTATGACACTACGAAGGTATTGACCCACCCGCCCACCCATACACGTACAGAGGTATTGCCCACCCGCCCACCCATACAAGAACAATGGTATTGCCCACCCGCCCACCCATACACGTACCATGGTACGTTAATTTAACGTAAATTAAATTAATGGCGAACAATTTTAAATTAACTTGACATAGAAACGTATAAACGGTTTACATCAGTTAAGTCAATGTGTAGTGTTAAAGCCTAAGTGGTTAATTAATTAGGGAGGTTGAAGGCTGTACAAGCTGGAGCCTGTGAATGGACATGTCAGATGTTGTCAGAATCCCTATTGAAGCTGCTAACTTTGTACAGGGGAGGGTGATGGGTAATTGAATTGGAGGGGGGAGAGGAGAACTTGAGGATGGGGATTGCCGATATCTCACGGTCTTACTGATGGCCAGCAGCAGAAGTCTGAGTTTCAAAACGTTCAATGGAAAGTTTACCTTGGTTTAAATATTGTGAGATTTATTTTATGTTTAAAATAGTTTATTTTTGTATATCCATGACGTAGTATTTCAATATTGGTAATCTTAGATTTGGTCTGTAGAGAGTATTTGTAACTCTTTATTTGAGCAGAGATTCTATTTGATATATATTCTTTTGATAGTACACAATGCGTATAACTATTTATAATGAGTATTCTCGTAAATTATTAACTTATATTCTAAACAAGTGTTCATCATTTATTTCATCTTGTATATTCTCAGTTTATACGGTATGATTTACTGTATTATATAATCACAATAACCAGGCTCACTGCATATATATTGTACAAAAATAAATATAAATGAACTCTTCTGGTTTTAAACAGTCTCCTATCATTTGAAATAATGAATAATTAAATTAATTTTTATTTATCTTTCTTAATTTAAAGTATACTATCGTTATTACAATTCTGTTAGATTTAGCTTAATATGTCCAATCCTAAAGAATAAATGTTTAAAGCGCAAACACACCAAATTCAACAACTATGTACAGTTTCAGGTTTTAAACGTAATAAAGCTATGTATTAAAGGTAGTTGAAGTACTTTAAAAACATATTTAATGTAACATTTTTAAAATCTGTTTAGCTTTAAACATTGTTAAATGTGTGAAAATTTCAATTAAGTTAGAAAGTAATTCATTGAATTACGATTTTTGTCAAAAGTTCCTTAATTATTTATTTTTCATGTCTGCAACAACTTAATTTAAAGATATTTAAATTTAGATTTAAAATTCTGCTTACAAAAGAGTATTTTTTAAAACTTCAAAATTAAACATTTTTGTAAAAATAACATGTCAACTGATTTGGCTCAAAATTGGAATTAGATTAAACAAACACATCTCTACAGCCAGTTATTTATCTAATAACAATTCTCATGTAAGTCAGTTCACATACGATCAACTGTTTTACTACTTTTTTATTTTTTCTGATTAATAGTAAGTTCAAAGAGAAGAATTTCTATTTCATAATTATCATTTGATGGTTTTTGTGAACATTTTCTTTTTTTAAATATCAATGTACCTGTTTGAGTGTGTGGTTGGACCAATACCACTGTACGTGTATAGGTGGGTCTTATAAATTTTATAGGTCTTACTGCATACATTACTTTGTTTTCTGAGTTGTCTTCCATGAGTAGTTTGAAAATGGGAGTTGGGAAAAGTTGGGGATGTAATCCGATAGTTTTATATTTTGTTTTTTTTTCTATAACCGTTTTTATTTGATTGTAGAACCGTTTTATACAGTATAATTTATGTTTAGATATAGTTAAATATATTAATACTACTGAATAAATATTTCATATAATTAAACAAGGTGAATATTACTGATAAAAAGTAACAGCCAAAGGCCAGGATTCGAACTCAGGTATACTTTTAAGTCCCGAAGCCTTAATTTGCTCGGCCAGTTCAACATCATCACCTTAACATCATAGTCTACACTTCAACTTGGAGACTGTATTATATAGTATTGTAATGTATGTTTTAATTATATGTTACTAAGTATTTTTTTTTTATTTTTGTAAAATAAATTATTATGATTATTACTAACCCTTTCCAGTGGGCTTGTTATATCTTTCAAGAATGTGTTAACCGTTATTCATTGTTTACTCCATAAAAAATGATATTGGAGAGAATAATATTTTCTGATATTTTTTCTACTTGGAATGAGTTTTTTTTCAATTTTAGAATATTTTCACATTTCTGCTAAGTTAATTATTATGCAGGATGGAATAAATATGGAAACGCTTTCACAACAACGTTAATTTTTTCCATAGATAGTTTTTTTTTATTTTTTTTACATAAATTTGTTCTATAAAGTATAGTTTTTATCACAATAATTTACTTTAAACCATCAAACAGCAGATAAATAATTTTTTTCAAATTAGTTACTTTGCATTCAAATGGCCACTACTCTGTAAAGGATAAACCTTTCAAAGTCCGGTTTGCGACAATTACTTTCATTTGATACTAAACCCGAACTTGGCTTACATTGTAGATTTTTGCTCAACTCCTCATGGGCCGTCCCCCTGAAAAGATGAAATGGCGTCAAAAAGTATGTTCTTTGTAACCATTATAATGTACAGGACTTCACTTTTACAAGTGAAGTCATACAAAAGTTATGAAATAGTTTCCATATTTTCCACCCTGTATTTTAGTTGTATTTAAAATGTAATAGTAGAGGATGTAAAAACTGTATTTTGGTACGTTATTTATATTTTATTAGACTTTGTATTTATATTTTTTTAATATTTTTGACGTAAATATAAAATTAGTAGGGAATTCGATTAAGTTGGATTGAAGTTAAGTGTTTATTAACTTGTTCTCGAATTGTGAATAACATAATGAAATATTGACTATTTTTTGTGGATCATTAGTTATAATTGTACTGAAAGCAGATGTATACAAACAATACGTCATTTCGGAAAAGCTAATACGACTTTTGTTTGTAAATTGCAGACGATACTTTCCTTCAATTAGAATGCCTTCATTCGTAGGGAAACGCTTTCGTCCTATCATTATACTAGGCTGTAGCTACAGTAAGTTACTAAGGTAGCTTAATGGAGTGTCTCGAGCCGCTGTTAACTGTAGCAGTTGAAATTACGGTGAGAGGGTGAGTAGAGGGGATCGATACTAACTCAGTTATATTTACTTACGTTTAGATATTCCAACATTCAGTAGTTACAAAAATGCTTCTGATTTAGTGTTACGTATATAAAAATATTCTAAACATTTAAATATTTGATAGTAATAACCGTTACTGAAAAAATGTACAAAAAGCAATGAGACCTACCATAAAAAAAAATTGGGTGTGCGTCGGACCACACGGTGGAAGTTATACTTCTTTGGCCATTCTCATACACCCACTCACGCACACAAACAGACAGGATATATAAATGAAATATAAGACATTTTTCAATATTATTCAATATATTTATCTTCAATATATTATACGTGACTTCATTATTATATTATACACCTATATTATCATTATCAGTAATTTCTTCGATTAAATTTCTTCAATTAACAATCGATTAATCGATAGTTCTTAAAAATTTGTTCTTACTTTTCAGCGTGACGCGGTTTCTCGACCAACATCCCATCCCAAAGTGTCTAACGGGCGCAAAGAAGTATAACTTCAAAAAAATCATGACATTCTTCAGTATTAAAATTCTACACGCGAAATATCAAACATTATTTCTCACAGGATGATTGTAAAACAACTCAAATCTTAATAAATATTTTTTTATAACCTGAATATGATATTCCAATACCAAAACATGTCGTACAAAAAAAAACATTACTTCGAAAATTAACTGATAACTGTTCATACATTTCTAATCTTTGAATTTCAGAGCCTTGAGTATTCATGAGTTCATATAAAAAATACTATTCTATTACAAAACTGCATTGTTATTGTGATTAAACATCGTCCAATTAAAATGTTTATATTTAAGTGCTTTTGAAATTTACTGACTGATTATTTGTCTTTAATATTCCAATTAGGCAACATTTATGGTTGAATGAGTGTGATAATGAAGGACAATTAGTGTAATCATCACTTACTCAGTAAGGTCAGCTGATCCTGAGTAAGGACAATTGAAAGAAACCTGATAATGGGCCTTTTTTCTGATATGACATGTATAAAAGACTTTACATTCATTTTGGAACTGCGTATTGTATTATAAATTATATCACTTTTAGTATAGTTTTGTCATGTGTTACTGATAATAATTGTGAACGCTTTTTAAAACACTTAATACATAGTTCATCTTTAGAATAGCTTTGTTTAGGCTTGAGTTGTCAACGGTTTTTTTCTCATTTAGGTTTTTAAAGATAGCCCATTTTCTTTGTAATAATAATATTATTTATTTTAAATAAGGAATAGTTAGCGTTTATTTTACAACTATTTCAGTGCAAATTATTAATTTTGTTAATTAATTTCACAGTACTAATCAATTGGCTGTAAGGTTAGTTCCGTTTGAAATCGCTTTAAAATACCAAAAGTTGAAAAAGTTTTTTTTTTTAAGTTTTAGTAAATTATATTTGTCGAAGGTTACTGTGTTCCTGATTATTGTGCAATACTAAATATGGATATATATATATATATATATATATATTTAGTATTGCAAGATATATATAGTATAATTATAGTATAAATATGGAAGATATATATATATATATATATATATATATATATATATATATATCTTCATAATACTTAAACGTATTTTTTCAACTGAATAACAACTCACAATTTACTTTCAATACAATATAAATTAAACTATCTAATTATTCTTCAACAACTCCAAACTGTTTTAAAGGTTAAGGTTCCGTAGTCCTAGCGTTGGTATGATAACGTAGTCCTAGCGTTGGTATGATAACGTAGTCCTAGCGTTGGTATGATAACGTAGTCCTAGCGTTGGCATGATAATGTAGTCCTAGCGTTGGTATGATAACGTAGTCCTAGCGTTGGTATGATAACGTAGTCCTAGCGTTGGTATGATAACGTAGTCCTAGCGTTGGTATGATAACGTAGTCCTAGCGTTGGTATGATAACGTAGTCCTAGCGTTGGCATGATAACGTAGTCCTAGCGTTGGTATGATAACGTAGTCCTAGCGTTGGTATGATAACGTAGTCCTCGTGTACGATAACGCTAAATCACAGCTTCAATATTTCCTGGTTGTATAAAAGTGTTTGTAAGAAGTTGATGCGTCTGTCAAAAACGTGACAAAACCCAATATAAATGTTCACAAGTTGCCTTTGAAGGAAGACTAAGTCAGTGCCGAGAGCTTCTTTATGTGATTAATGGAGGAAACTCTCCTGAGTAACTTTCACACATCCACTTGTGTGCTTTTAGCTGAAACAAGCTGCTCAGTACACATTACCCGATCATTCATCTTCTACTTCATAGTGCATGTTGTACAAGAATGGCATTAGGCTTGTTTAATCTCTCCACTGCTGGGTTAATAGTGTTGGTACGTCCTCCTGTGCTGAGTTTTTTTCAACAACTTTTTGTGACAGAACTGTTACAAATATGTCCATAAAAAACTGTAGTACCCTAAAATATTTGATGAGCCAAAATTATAAATTGGATCAAAAGTGTCATTATTACTAATAAAACTACACTATTCTTTCCTTCACAACTAATATCAATGTAACCTTGTACATTTTAATTTGACACACGTGTACGTCACTAATTTTAATTTGACATAGTGTTGGTACGTCCTCCTGTGCTGAGTTTTTTTCAACAACTTTTTGTGACAGAACTGTTACAAATATGTCCATAAAAAACTGTAGTACCCTAAAATATTTGATGAGCCAAAATTATAAATTGGATCAAAAGTGTCATTATTACTGATAAAACTACACTATTCTTTCCTTTACAACTAATATCAATGTAACCTTGTACATTTTAATTTGACACACGTGTAATTAATTATCATTGTCGCCGCTTAATGGTTGTTATCGACGATGATTTGGATATCTATGTTGGATGGGAGTCATCATGGACTGCTGTGTGGGAAAAAAACTGAGTATCAGGCTTGTCAGCCAGCTAAAAATCAGACCAATACTACATTTTTCGGATTCCACGTAAAGTGGATATTGAGATATTATTAATGGCTCTTCCTAACTAATAGTCGACCTTAATTAGTAACAATGACTACACTCGTTCCTCTTCACTCATCACTCTCATTCATCCCTCATATTTGTCCATATCATAAAGATCGGTGTGTTAATAAAAGTTAGTTTGTTATTTAACAGTTTAGTCAAAGAATTAACCATTCAAACTCATTCAATATTGATTATGTTCATTCAACGATTGTGTAATATAGGTTTGAATAGTTAAACTTTTTTTTTAATTATGAATAATCTTACTTTTATGTATTTTTTCAGTGGATCTACGTTTGTTAAGTCAGATGTATATAACATCGTGCCATTTAAGTTGTATGAAGATTTATTACAATTACTTTATTACAATTCTTACTCAATGTGTGTAAAATTGTATATTTCAACAATTATAAAGCTATTCAATACTCAGTAGGTCATCCGAATTGTCTTTAATATAATACATTTGAGCTGATTTAGTTTAGCTTTAAAGTTAAAAACTCCTAAATAATTGTTGATAAATGTACGAAAACCATAAGGAATACGTTGTCTTATTGTAAAGCCAGTATCAACAAATGTACTGTGTTGATAGAATAACGGTATTTCCAAAGATAATAAATATATTCTTAGTTATTGGAATAGTGCATGTGCTAAGAAAGGTATGAAGTTGTAATAAAAGTATAGATAAAAATATCAAGGTAAAATCCCCAGACAGTAAAACGTTAGTACAAACTTGAATAATGAATATTTGATATTGAGTTTGTACGGCAGTCGATAATCTGTCAGAGTTCTGTGAGTGGATGATTTTCCATCACATGTCAAACTGTATTACAGGGAATAGGGGATGTCACTTGAGGAAGTGTATAGGATATATTGTCACGAGTCCAGTTTTGTTAACCAAAGTGAATTTCTTTTTACACCTTAGTTCATGAATTATAGTTATTTTAATAATGCTGTCTTATTTTCTTAGAATAAATGTAGCCTATTTATGTATTATAACCACAACTTAAGTTATTTTCAAAACAATTTCTCTCTTTTCTTCATGTTAACACAACGTAAACCAATAGGGTAAAACTGGTGTTTGAAAATCCACAAAAATTTAATTTTTATTTCATAGTGTTTATATTATATTTTATATTATATATTTTCATTATTTTATAATATATTTCATAATATAACCTTGACGTTACTTTGATTATCTTAAACCATCAGACCTACAACTTTACGTGGAATTCGAACCAAGTAGTATTTGTCTGATTTTAAGCTACTTGACAAGCATGATATACAATCCTGACAGTTATCATCCCTACACAACACCCGGACCCTGCCTACCACTAACACGGACACCCGGACTTCCCTAGGATCCACGCTGTTAGAAACCATTGAGTGGACGCCAGGTCGGTATTGTATAACCTTACGCCTACAATCTTGACCACACTTTGTCCATAAGTAGCTGGGTTGCAGCAATGCCCGACTAGTACCAACCAAAACAGTTAACATTGAAATGAATCCTTTTTCAATTTATTTATTTTATAATTTAAGAACCATCCCATCATGTAATTTACTTAATCATTAACATATATTGAAACAGATTTTGTAAACTAATTGAACTCATTAATATTGGAAACTACTTATCTTTATATAAATTTGTATTCAAATTCTACACATAAATTCATGTACAGAAGATGATCAGTTTAATCCAGCATTATGTCTGATTAGTTGGGAAGACATTGCGATTATCCAACTTGGAGGGAAAATACTTCCAAGCGAGTTACCTCCTGCTTTATTACATTTGAAAGCAAAAGGGGTGCAGTTCCGTGGGATAATACATTTATCTTCGTATAAAGGAAACAAGAGAACTTCATCATACACTGTGACTAACTAATTAAAGATCCACATGCAACGTTGGTGTTTCACATTTAGTTACTTGCTTTTTTACGCAGCATCTATTTATTTTTTAATTTATTGTCTACGCCAGTGGCATTTTTAACATTATATTCATATGTTGTTGAGGAACAACGGTCCAAACCCCTTTGACAAATATATAATAAATTGATATATTTACTATGCACTTACAGAAATTAATAATGTTTAATGAATAATGTTACTTTCTATTTTGATTTAACATTCAATTTGATTCGATTTAAATCTGACTTGCTCTGATATAAAATAAAATAAATTAATATACGTTAGTATATATCTTAGTTCTATCATAAAGAGTCTAGTCGTAAAAATTATCGTGGAATCTGAACCACATAGTATTGGTCTAATATTTTATTGATTGACGCTGTCATTGTTGAAAACTAAGGTCGAATATTCCTTACAACGTGTAATTATTTAATAGCCCAATGACAAATGAAAAGGTGGTTATTTTTGTACAGCCCTTTCAACATTTTTTGTGACTGATTGTGATCGAACTATGAAACATCACCTCATAGTTTTGGGCTTTAACCAACTACGTTACCGCCAAATTACTAACTTTACCAAGATCAGCATTGATAGTGTCAATGGCGATAATCTCGAGGACATTGGCAGTTTATAAGTATAACATATAGAGACAAGAATTAACACCTGAGAATGGCCATGTTTACCTGGACTCAAACAATATATTTTTAATTGAGGCTCACTTTTATCAGTCTTTTATTTGTCGTTAAGTCAAGAGCCACAGCGTGAGGTACAAGCTTGTTGAAAACATTTTGTAAATGCTTTTCCACACGTTCGTCATTTACAGTTTAATAATATATGCTATCAACGCTGCTTTAGGTTAGTCTCACCATCAGACATGAATAATGGTGTTGAAGTTGGTGTATTCTTTGTGTATTACAATTTTTATATCAACCATTAGAATGCATTCTCCCAAGTCATTTAGTCGCATTTTCGAGATAAAATAACGTATAATATTTTTTTTGAATATGATATGCACTTATAAACAAAACCTTCAATAGTATACGACATAACTTTAGTTATGTGATTCACTTATAATGGTTAGCAAAGTTATTTATTTAAAAACATGTGGTGGGTAAATTTTACACATTTTTATGATTTATTTAATATATGTTAGCGTCAATTTAAAACTGTAGGTTTATGTATGGAAATAAATTAGTAAACAATATACAGTATTTTTCATCAATTATTTTTTATGTATAAACAAAACATTCCGATCATTATTGTTCAATATTTTTTAATTAAATATGAAGAGCCAACATTTGATACATGATAGTAGGCCACTGAAAAATATAAATAATATTTAAACACGTAGAAATAATTATTTCATATCAAAATATTTAAGTATTTATATAAATGTTGTAACCCAACCATGTACGAGATAGACGTGCACAACAGGAGAGGATAAAACAAGTATTTGAAAAAATAAATGGGAATCAGACCTAATTTCTGAACGATCAACCCGTCAGACCCATGGCCTAGTTGGCAAAATAATTTGACAGGTTTAGTGTATGATTGGTAAAAAAATCCATACCAACAAAAAAATCTTTTTTGTCGTGGAATCTTTTCATGTAGTTTTAAATGAGAAAGATGTCACATTAAATAAAAAAGGTAAATTGCAGATTATGTCCAGTTTTAATTTGATGTCTCATCTCTAACTATCAAAAGCCAATTTTAATCAATTTATAGCTTTCTCAAGAAACAATATACATATCTATATTTCTATTCATTACATTAACGAATTATGCCATGCATTATTTAAAATTTTTATCAGTTACAAATTAAATAACTATATTTTTACAAATATCTTCCATTTAATTCGTGTATTTTTTTATTTACATTTTTTTTCATCAACGTAATTGGTTTAGATGTGTCTTGTGGTAGGCAAGTGTACTGCTGCCCTCTTGCTTCATGAAGAATGCAGTCTCAATTACATCCAAAGAATACTTTAGAACGGCACTAACGGTACATTTATCGAGTTTGTCCATGCAATTAACAATGTATAGTTTACATTATTAGTAATTAATTGTTGTTAAAAAAACAATCAACATGAACATTTAAAATTACAAAACATTATTTTAAAAATTAAATAAGTCATGTTTTTTATTTCGTAAACAAATTCTAATTTAAAAATATACGTTTTTTATTGATATTACGTTCTTTCGGACATGTACAAAAATTATTCTTTTGACAACATTTAGTTTCTCTTTTTTATTGATCGCATTTCTGGAGTGTTGGTTATAAAACAATCTAAACGCTCAACTGTCAAAATCAAACTTAAATTTTAGAGAGATTAACTAATTAGTCAATTGACTCCTAATTGTATTTATTACTAATTAATTATTTAGCAACAGAAGACTGTTAGAAACTATATAAATGAGAAAGAAACTAAACACGGAACAACTGCTAGATAAGTTCAGACTGGTGGGTTTAGTGAACATAAAAATACTAAAAAAGAAATGATTTTGATGAATAAGAGATAAGAGTTAGCCTATCTAATATATTAGTGAGGGCAAATTGTAGATTACTCATATCAATCTATAAATTGTTCACCAAAACCTGTAAATCCATGATCAAACCAATAAAGTTTTATCCATACCTTAGTAAAATCTATTTCAAAATACAACTATAAAAAATAAATCAAAATTATTAAATTAAATAATGTTGAATTAATTAACTACTATATGA
The DNA here is from genome assembly GCA_035578905.1 of Stictocephala bisonia. Taxonomy (NCBI): domain Eukaryota; kingdom Metazoa; phylum Arthropoda; class Insecta; order Hemiptera; family Membracidae; genus Stictocephala; species Stictocephala bisonia. The sequence goes on from JAQJVL010000006.1 coordinate 6,020,059, forward strand.
ATTAAATAAAACTTAAAACTAGTTCGATATGGTTAAGTATGTTTGTTAAGAGAGATACAAATGTATTGTGCAAATAGATAATAATCACACAACTCTTACGTTTTGTAAGAACTTCAGCATCAACTACCACATGATTCATAAACTATCTCGTAACTAAGTGATATGGTTAAATTGAATGTCGTGTTGGTACTACCAGAGTACTTTTAGATAATAAATCCAAAATATATCTAAACTAACCTACGGGACTATTATTCTAACATATATTTTAAAATAACACTTCCTTAAATGATTTTTTTCATTAGACAAATTCATTTGATTTGCGACGAAAAATTATATATGATCTTTTTTTGCTCTAATCTTACTCTTAGATTATTATCGGTCGATTTCCCCTTCATACGTTATTACAAGAAATTCAAAATTGTCTTTTAGTTAATAATTTATGTCCATATATTCTACATTTTGCCATTTATCTTGGACGGTGTTTTACGTCAGCTACATAGATCGACATTTCTCTCACAATGCCAGTGGTGTTGATGGTGGAGTGGGAGGGAAATCGATAATGAAATGTGACACAGACTTTCCCCTCCATAAGAAGGAAAATCTTTTATCACCTTCGTATCTAGTAATTTACCACGCAGAAGACTAGTAGTTAATTAAAAAGGACATTTATGTATTGAATAATATATTTTAGTTTTCTTTATGTGTTATGAGTCTATTTTATCTTAAATAGCCAGCAATTTTAGAACTTTTTACTTTCCTTCAAATTTTAATATTGGATTTCATGTACAATGCGAGATTCTACGAACCATTATTAGTTTTACAGATACATATTTGAAGTTACTCTGATAATAATTCAATATTTATGTAAAAATCAACTTGCCAATCTAAAAATTTATCTACCTTATTGAGGTGATCGTATATGTGATCCATACACCATACAGCATACAATTTCTATTTATAGATAAGTAAATGGTGGTTGGACTGCTAAAGGTATTTTCAGTTCCTTTGTGAGTCTCCCAGGTCTAAGGATGGCATCGATATCTACATTGACGATATCTTTGTGTTATATATCGATGGAGGATGGTAAGGATTGTTTACCGAAATCAATCACCATACTATTTTTTTTACATTTATTTTTTATTGTAGTACTTTTTGTTGTATTTCAATCACTTTTGTTTCCTAACATGTATGAAAGTGAACTTTTTATTTTCTTTAGAATTATTACACAAAATATAGTTTTAGGAGGAATTAAACCGTTCAATAAATCCTGCCAGTAATTAATAAGTTGAATGTTAAACATGTATACCGATCACTCAACAAGTTACCAAAGGTGAATTATTGAGGGGTAGGCGGATCTCGAAGGTCAGATAATATTAAGATCTCTTAGGTTTGTCTTACAGATATTTCATTCAGGGTCCCGTTTATTTATATATGGAGTGTACTGTTTTAATTAAAGCATACTACAGTTAAATTGTATAATTGTTGTTTGTAAATAACAATTTACAAATGATCTCGTCATTTATATAAACATATCATTATTAGGTATCTAACTAACTTTTAAAATAAACTACATTTTAAATAAAAATTACCTCAATCTTTACAGATGTTGAATATTTTACACTTGGCTAATAGAACTTTTTTGTTTCAGGTAAATAATAAATCATGTTCCAATACTTTGGTAGGTGCTCAACTCTATCTTTAGATGCAGATAAGTGCAGAATGATTCCGTATTATTATTTATAGTTTATTATTATTATCAATACCATTATACGTGTATGAGTAGGTCAATATCACTGTAAGTGTATGTGGGTAGGTAAATATCACTGTTAGTTTATGTGGGTGGGTCAATATCACTGTAAGTGTATGTGGGTAGGTCAATATCACAGTTAGTGTATGTGGGCGGGTCAATATCACTCTTTGTGTATGTAGGTGGGTCAATATCACTGTAAGTGTATGTGGGTAGGTCAATATCACAGTAAGTGTATGTGGGTAGGTCAATATCACAGTAAGTGTATGTGGGCGGGTCAATATCACTGTAAGTGTATGTGGGTAGGTCAATATCACAGTTAGTGTATGTGGGCGGGTCAATATCACTCTTTGTGTATGTAGGTAGGTCAATATCACTGTAAGTGTATGTGGGTAGGTCAATATCACAGTAAGTGTATGTGGGCGGGTCAATATCACTCTACGCTTGATGGGTGGATGGAGGAGTGGTACGTGTATGGGTTGACTTAAACTATGACTGAATATGACTCATTAAACTATGACTGAATATGACTCATTAAACTATGACTGAATATGACTGTGAATAACTGAAACTTAACACAGTGCTTTCATATAATGAGACTGATATATTAATAACGCATTATTAAATAAATCAATTAACTTTTTGTACAGCTTGTTTTTATGCAGTAATTTTATTTTCTAAATTCGATGTACGAAAAATAATGAAGCAATCAAACGCTAAAGGCAACACTCTTATCCAATTTGCCTTTCATAAACTCTTGTAGTTAGTTTCATTGTTGACAATCTCATTGTTGTGATTTGAATAAAAGTTCAGATTTATTTGGCTTGTTTTAAATTATTTAATATTTCTAAAATCTTTGGACTGTCGTTGGTGTTAAATTTTTGCAAATGTGATAGTATGCAATATAAGCACGTAGAAATATGCTTATTTTTTATTGTAATATTGATATGGTCCCAGAGAAAGTTAATTATTGTTTTGTCTTAACTTGCTAGTTCAAGGCTGCGGACATGTGTAAAAACCTTCCTCAGTGAGTGTAGTACGGATTATCACTGAGCCCCCACAACGGCAAATTAGTTATGAATGTAAATAAAATTAGTAGTGAGTTCTTTGACAAAAAAGAACGTTGTTTTAAATGAAAATTATATATAACTAAAATAGTTAGGACCTTTACCGTTAATTCACTACCACTACTTGTTCATCACGATTACGTTTAGGTTAGGTGATCTCAGGTTGGATTAGAATATGTGACTATTAAAGTAGATCACAAACAAATTTACTAAATGTGCATGAATATGAAATAATAGAGAAATATAAAAATTACTCAATAACAATACAAAAATTTAAATATACTGTATTTAAAATAACAAAACGTTTATAACAATAGCAATTAATAACACTGTAGATACAATTAATAAATTCAATATAATAGTCATCTAACCTGCTCTTAGACTGCAGTATGCTCCATGCTCACTTCCCTCGGGAAAGGATGTTTGAAAGAACTATGAACCAATGATTGACTTACTCCCAAATGCGCTCTCCGTGTGTAAGTTCTTAGAAAGCGATAAGACATAGCCAGCGATATCGGATTCCTAGTGGATAAGGAATACCACAGTGGATGTAAAAATGATTGGAGAGCAGTTTTAGAGCAGTAGAATATTTATCAAGCGGTAGTGAATTAACAAAAACAAAATAAAGTAGTGGTATTGAATTAACGGAAAAGACTCGATATTTACCTAAAAAATATCATTGGGAACCCTTATTTAATTTTTATGTTATTTCATGTGTTATATGTTAATAATTCCAATAAAACATTTTTTCAAACCAGGGTACTTAATGATATGTTACGAGAATTCACATTCAAGTAAGTAAAAATTACCTATGATAAAATATACTGTCTTTAAAACTTACCAAAACGTATAGGATCTATAAGGTAATATTCTGAAATTGTACTAAATGTATCAAGATCACTAGACACTTAAACCAATACAGCTGGAATTAATTTCAAAATAATATTTGCATGCAATTCGCTTGTCAAATTGGACGGAAGTATGTTGAATGTAATTAACAGACCAATCCCGTGTATGATGAGTTGGTTGATGACCACGCACTGTTGAGCTGAATATTAATGTATGTTCAGTAATGTTGGTTTAATATGACAAACTCGTCGTGGATATACAGTATTACATAGCTAAATGTTTAAATATGGTCCAAAAGTAAATAATTTAATATAATTCTTAATGTTATTAGCTTATATTTAGTAACATGTATGTTACTTTTCATGTAGGCGCATTATTGAACTGTAGTGTGCTTAGAGTGTGTATTTGTTTACATTATCGATAGTCTTTTTTTGCTGGTAAAATCTCATAAAAACAAAAATTGTTTTGTTGATATAAAATGTGGACATTGTATTTTCGATTCGGTAAATTTACGTACATATTAAGCTCTCATAACTTAATTTTATGCTGAAATAAACTAAACATAATATATCATTTCCTAAAAATATATAAATATATATGTTGGCATTTATATAATATAGCATATTATGTATTGTCATCAAAATCAACACACTACATTATTATTTTTAAAATTCTTGATTTTAAATGATACAAGTAATTCAGTAAGCCTAATTGTTTTTCTTTATCGATATAAATATTAATAATTGGTTCATTTAGTAAATAAAACAAAATAAAATTTAAAAAACTGTAACCTAACTATTAAAAAATATACTGTGAATTAAGACATAGAAAAGAGAACAATATTTTTTTATATATTCTGGTATTCTCTGTAAGAATTAATTTTAATTAGAGAACTTTAGGTTGTATATTATTTTAAAGAGGACTTTTACTCTTTATAAAATTCAGGAAGGCTCATACATGCACACTAATTAATTAGAAATAATGAATCAATTTAATCAGCCAATTAATTCAATGAATGCACGTTTGACAGAACTTCCTCATAACGTCACCAAACGTGGTAAATCGATAGGGAAACTCTGTGGAACTAGTATTTATTATTACTGGGTTGGGATCCCTTTTGTGGTTTGATTTCCACAATTGTGATGTAATCTCCTAATCAAGGTGTTTGTGAAATATTCTGATGTCACTGATAACAGTAAGAAACTGTGATGTACGTTACTTTAAGTAAATAACAATGTACGTGTACAGGATAGGGGGCGGGTCAATAACACCGTAAGTGTATAGGAGGGTGAGTGGGTTAATAACATTACGTGTATGGGAGAGTGGGTGGCTCAACAACACTATGTATACAGGTAGGTGGGAGTTTTAGTGGGCGCATACCAATTTATATTTATTTTTATCCACTTTTATCTATTTTTATTCAAATATATTTATAATTAGAAGGTTTATAAGTGTAATACAATATATATATTTGGAATTTTACAATTGAATTGAAATCCATTATTAACCATGGCCGATGGGCGATTACATAAGACTTCTAATCTTCATAAGCATAGGTTCCATAAAATCAACATCATTTTTATATTGTGGTAAACTTTACTCACTCCATTGGTAACGAACAGTTATTTTGGAAAGTGAAAAACCTTGTTAGTCGACCATTTCCCTAATTATAAATTACTCTGAAAATATGCATACACAGAATGCATTCTCATCTCTTGAAAAACATTTTTAATTTGTTGGACCAATCTAAAATGTAGTCGTACACTTTTTTACCACAACGTACTGAATTTTGTAAAATAGCATTTGCGAACTAAAGAGGACATGAGGACTTAAAAAAAACTAAAAAGTTTTGAAAATCAAATGATATAGTAAAATGAAGTACCACTTTATTACAGGCAATGTGTATCATTTTATAGTTATCTGGGATAGAATTATTTGTATTTTATATTTTTCTTGCTTTTGTTAACTGAGACTAATAATACAAATAAAAATTAGACTCATCCAATCACATTCAGAATTAGCCATAGATTACAACCTGATAATATTTGGGAATTAGGGCTGTATTTTTGATTGGATTTACTTGTACAATATCACCACATTCATCCTACCTTTATTCTCACTAAGTGCCCCAGTGTATTACAGAGACAGCAGAATGAGTGTATTGAGCTACCGTCAATCATAGCGATTGACGTCTTGATGGAGGGGTTGAGGGGGAGATCGATATCAACCCAACTCCGTGTCTTTACGTCGAACAACGTAAGCCTCTGTACATAAACCTATTTGTACTGTAAGTTGTTTTATTTGACACTACTTCAAAAAGTATAAAGATTTGTAAAGTAGATAGTCTAATCTGTTTTAATGAACTAAACCGTTGTAGTTTCGTTACACTAGTAATTTAGAGATTTTACAGATATTTTTATTCATAGGGACTTGTCAACGATCGAAGTATTATGTCAACGATCGAGGAAACAATTAAATAATACGTTACTCTAAGAACCAACATTAAACCTTCTTTACCATTTCTATAATGAGAACAAGTGATTTAACTTATCTTATTATAATTTTTAAGCATTCATATCTAGGTCTAGCGAAAATTCAGTTCCAATTAAATTCTGGTCAAAATGTTTAACAAATTCACTAATTTGGAGATTGCATACATGCATGCCTATTCATAAATGAAACGATTTTACAGTACATACATACGAGACAGTCCATACGTACACGTCAGCCCATACATACACGTCAGTCCATACAAACACTACGCGCAATACGTACGTGGCAACAATATACACATGACATTAATACTTACGTTAAAGTCCATACACACACGACAGTTCATACATAACACGAGCGTTCATATACGTAAACGTCCATAAATACAAGTTACTCCATACATAGCCCGACAGTCTACAGATACAGGACATTACTTTACATCCACTACAGTCCAAACATACCCGTCAGACCATACGTTCACTATACTCAATAAGTACACGACAGTCCGTACTTGAAAGTCAATACGTACACTACTCTGTATACATAACATACTCGACAGAAATTATATGCCAAACAGTCCATAAATACGCGTCAGTCCATACATGCACTACAGGTAATACGTACTGTGGAACACTACAGTCCACACATACTTGTAAGTCCATATATGTTATATGACAGTCCATACTTACACGACAGTACATACATAGCCGTCAGTACATACTTACACGACAGTACATACATACACGACAGTATGTGCTTACACGACAGTACATACATACACGACAGTACATACTAACAAGACAGTGCATACTTACATGACAGTACATACATATACGACACTCCATACTTACATGACAGTACGTACTTACACGACAGTACATACATATACGACAGTACATACATACACGACATTAAATACATATACGACAGTCCAAACTTACACGACAGTACATACATATATGACAAACCATACTTACACGACAGTACATACATGCACGAAAGTACATACATATATGACAGTCCATACTTACACAACATTACGTACATACACGAAAGTACATACATGACAGTTCATACATATATGACAGTCCATACATACACTACAGTCCATACTTACAAAACAGTACATACATACACGACAGTACATACATATACGACAGTCCATACAAACATGACAGTACATACATGCTGACAGTCTATAAATACACGGGAGTCGATAGTATCCTTTCTACCGGTACTTATGTTCCAAATTTAATGTTATACGCCAAATTTGCCTTAGTCACCCAACATTTCCTAAGATGAATAAATATTAAATAATATAAATTTTTTATTAAAACTAAAACTAAATTAAAGGTTCTAATTTATATTGCTTTAGGTTTTTTTAAAAATATTCCGTTTCGCTAATCTAATAGCAATATTATATTTTACTAAAATTATAATTTTTATTTTTACTTTTTTTATAATCGAAATAAACTGTTCATCAAGACAAAGTGAATTAAGGCCTTTAACAAATTGTTTGTATTACTTCATATCAATCTGACGTAATAAAACTTTAATAAAAATACAAACGATAATAACATAAATAAGGGAAGTTTTTTAACTGTAAGAATAAGTATTTGAAACTAAATACCAACTTTATTGAGTTTCCAAGCAAAAGAGGAGCAAGTTCCAAGGGATAACGTATTTAGCTTTGTGAAAGGTAAATAAGAGAACTTCATAACCACTATGACTCACTAACTAAGACCCACTTGCTGTGATGGAACCACACGATTGTCAATATATACTAGGTATGGACATGTACATTGTTGTAGTGTACTGTAAACATTATTTATTTTTGCTTATTAACTTATTTGACAAATGGATTCATCCATTAGAAACTAATTCAAATGAACATGAAGCAACACAACAGATCATAGCTATATTATATTATATTATATTTGTGTTAACATCAAGCAACAAAACATAAGTACAAAAGCTTTGAATTATTTCACTTATATTTACGTAAACTAATCAGTGAGAAGCAACACATTAATCGTAGTTATCTTATACCTATATTTACATTGATATCAAGCAACACAACTAATCGTACTTATCTTATACCTATATTTAAATCAATATCAAGCAACACAAATAATGGTAGTTATCTTATACCTATATTTAAATCAATATCAAGCAATACAACTAATTGTATTTATCTTTTACGTATACTTAGATCAATACTAAGGCAACACAACTAATTGTATTTATCTTCTACATATACTTAGATCAATACTAGGCAGCACAACTAATTGTATTTATCTTCTACGTATACTTAGACCAATACTAGGCAACACAACTAATTGTATTTATCTTCTACATATACTTAGATCAATACTAGGCAACACAACTAATTGTATTTATCTTCTACCTATACTTAGATCAATACTAGGCAACACAACTAATTGTATTTATCTTCTACCTATACTTAGATCAATACTAGGCAACACAACTAATTGTATTTATCTTCTACCTATACTTAGATCAATACTAGGCAACACAACTAATTTTATTTATCTTCTACGTATACTTATATCAATACTAGGCAACACAACTAATCGTATTTATCTTCTACCTATACTTAGATCAATACTAGGCAACACAACTAATTGTATTTATCTTCTACCTATACTTAGATCAATACTAGGCAACACAACTAATTTTATTTATCTTCTACGTATACTTATATCAATACTAGGCAACACAACTAATTTTATTTATCTTCTACGTATACTTAGATCAATACTAGGCAACACAACTAATTGTATTTATCTCCTACCTATACTTAGATCAATACTAGGCAACACAACTAATTGTATTTATCTTCTACGTATACTTATATCAATACTAGGCAATACAACTAATTGTATTTATCTTTTACGTATACTTAGATCAATACTAGGCAACACAACTAATTGTATTTATCTTTTACGTATACTTAGATCAATACTAGGCAACACAACTAATTGTATTTATCTTCTACGTATACTTAGACCAATACTAGGCAACACAACTAATTGTATTTATCTTCTACCTATACTTAGATCAATACTAGGCAACACAACTAATTGTATTTATCTTCTACCTATACTTAGATCAATACTAGGCAACACAACTAATTGTATTTATCTTTTACGTATACTTAGACCAATACTAAGGCAACACAACTAATTGTATTTATCTTCTACATATACTTAGATCAATACTAGGCAACACAACTAATTGTATTTATCTTCTACCTATACTTAGATCAATACTAGGCAACACAACTAATTGTATTTATCTTCTACCTATACTTAGATCAATACTAGGCAACACAACTAATTGTATTTATCTTCTACCTATACTTAGATCAATACTAGGCAACACAACTAATTTTATTTATCTTCTACGTATACTTATATCAATACTAGGCAACACAACTAATCGTATTTATCTTCTACCTATACTTAGATCAATACTAGGAAACACAACTAATTGTATTTATCTTCTACCTATACTTAGATCAATACTAGGCAACACAACTAATTTTATTTATCTTCTACGTATACTTATATCAATACTAGGCTACACAACTAATTTTATTTATCTTCTACGTATACTTAGATCAATACTAGGCAACACAACTAATTGTATTTATCTCCTACCTATACTTAGATCAATACTAGGCAACACAACTAATTGTATTTATCTTCTACGTATACTTATATCAATACTAGGCAATACAACTAATTGTATTTATCTTTTACGTATACTTAGATCAATACTAGGCAACACAACTAATTGTATTTATCTTTTACGTATACTTAGATCAATACTAGGCAACACAACTAATTGTATTTATCTTCTACGTATACTTAGACCAATACTAGGCAACACAACTAATTGTATTTATCTTCTACCTATACTTAGATCAATACTAGGCAACACAACTAATTGTATTTATCTTCTACCTATCCTTAGACCAATACTAGGCAACACAACTAATTGTATTTATTTTCTACGTATACTTAGACCAATACTAGGCAACACAACTAATTGTATTTATCTTCTACCTATACTTAGATCAATACTAGGCAACACAATTAATTGTATTTATCTTCTACCTATACTTAGATCAATACTAGGCAACACAACTAATTGTATTTATCTTCTACCTATACTTAGATCAATACTAGGCAACACAATTAATTGTATTTATCTTCTACCTATACTTAGATCAATACTAGGCAACATAACTAATTGTATTTATCTTCTACCTATACTTAGATCAATACTAGGCAACATAACTAATTGTATTTATCTTCTACCTATACTTAGATCAATACTAGGCAACACAATTAATTGTATTTATCTTCTACCTATACTTAGATCAATACTAGGCAACATAACTAATTGTATTTATCTTCTACCTATACTTAGATCAATACTAGGCAACATAACTAATTGTATTTATCTTCTACCTATACTTAGATCAATACTAGGCAACATAACTAATTGTATTTATCTTCTACCTATACTTAGATCAATACTAGGCAACACAGTTAATTGTATTTATCTTCTACCTATACTTAGATCAATACTAGGCAACACAATTAATTGTATTTATCTTCTACCTATACTTAGATCAATACTAGGCAACACAACTGATTGTATTTATCTTCTACCTATACTTAGATCAATACTAGGCAACACAATTAATTGTATTTATCTTCTACCTATACTTAGATCAATACTAGGCAACATAACTAATTGTATTTATCTTCTACGTATACTTAGATCAATACTAGGCAACACAACTAATTGTATTTATCTTCTACCTATACTTAGATCAATACTAGGCAACACAACTAATTGTATTTATCTTCTACGTATACTTAGATCAATACTAGGCAACACAACTAATTGTATTTATCTTCTACGTATACTTAGACCAATACTAGGCAACACAACTAATTGTATTTATCTTCTACCTATACTTAGATCAATACTAGGCAACATAACTAATTGTATTTATCTTCTACCTATACTTAGATCAATACTAGGCAACACAACTAATTGTATTTATCTTCTACCTATACTTAGATAAATACTAGGCAATACAACTAATTGTATTTATCTTTTACGTATACTTAGATCAATACTAGGCAACACAACTAATTGTATTTATCTTTTACGTATACTTAGATCAATACTAGGCAACACAACTAATCGTATTTATCTTCTACCTATACTTAGATCAACACTAGGCAACATAACTAATTGTATTTATCTTCTACCTATACTTAGATCAATACTAGGCAACACAACTAATTGTATTTATCTTCTACGTATACTTATATCAATACTAGGCAACATAACTAATTGTATTTATCTTCTACCTATACTTAGATCAACACTAGGCAACATAACTAATTGTATTTATCTTCTACCTATACTTAGATCAATACTAGGCAACACAACTAATTGTATTTATCTTCTACCTATACTTAGATCAACACTAGGCAACATAACTAATTGTATTTATCTTCTACCTATACTTAGATCAATACTAGGCAACACAACTAATTGTATTTATCTTCTATGTATACTTAGACCAATACTAGGCAACACAACTAATTGTATTTATCTTCTACCTATACTTAGATCTATACTAGGCAACACAACTAATCGTATTTATCTTCTACCTATACTTAGATCTAAATTTAGCAAACTAAAACTTAGGTAAAGGATCTTATACCTATATTTAGATCTAAATTTAGCAACAAACTAATCGTAGGGGTCCTGTACTTATATTTATATTATGATGAACCGCATTTTAAATAGTTACAAAAGCATGATTTGGCTCCGTGAAGGGATATTTAATTTTATATAGACATGATTTATTAGCTTTTAAATTATTTACAGTTTGGTAGTTGGCTTTAAAAATAATGCGATATATTTAATAATTTATAATGGAAAGTAAAGTATTGGTTAAGACACGTATTGTTTATAAAATATTGTATTGTATCGTATATTAATGAATCAACATAACTTTACTTATTTTGAAATTTCACATAGAATATTAGTGATCATACATTAATAGTTCGGTTGTTATATACCTATAAATGTAAAAAAATTTTAATTAGAAGTCGTAATTACAAATTAAGTTATAAGAAATTAAGTTGTTATATTGTAGAGACTCTTTAAGGAAGGACCTTTCTTATTCTATGCCTAAGGGGTAGAAACATCCTCTACGAATTTACTTTTTTTCCTCAATATTAACGTTGGCATTAATTTAGTTTGTTTTTCAAAAGGTTGGTTCAAAAATAATAGTCATGTTACAAAAGCTTGAACAGTTGGATTTTATAGTGACATGTTTTTCTACTTCCCAAATAGACAGCAAAGTTTTTGCTCTGCTCAGCAAAGAGTTGACATTATTCAGAAAACGATAAGAATGTATTATCTTTAAAGGGAGCCACTTCATTTGCAGAACGTAGCCGAGTAGGAATGAATAACTTCCCCACTGCAGGAAGCAGAAGGCTAGTTGAGAACACACTATCGTTGACTTTGTTATTCTCACTTAGGCCAAATCGGTTTTTACAAAATATAAGCATTAACGCTACCATCAGACTGCAGATATACTAATTACCATACACATATACAGTTTGTGAGGCTGTCAGCAGTATGGATGAATCCGTGATATTTTCAGATGCCTTTGACTAATTATATAAGTTGAAAGTATTATATTGACTCAAAAATTCACTAATAACTTAACCTTCTGGTGACGACCACGTCAAGGTGTTGTTTACATCACCATGTATTAGTATAGTATAGTTATTTGTAATGAAACCGGCCGCATAAGCCTACGAAATAAGATCAAATGAATCAGTATAATTTTGAGTTTTAACTATAAGTCATAGTAGTTGGGCAATAAAATACCTTACTTATTGACTTTACGTGATGAGGCCCACAGGACCGCGCGTTGTCACTACTAAATCCCTCCATTGTCGTATGTCCTCTGCTGTTGTTCCCCAGTTCGGCCAGGCTCCCAGTTGTCTTTCCTTACTCCATCCCTTCTCTTACGAGGTCTCCCCACTGGTGTTCTTTCCTCCACGATGTCATATCCATAGCCATCCTAGGAAATCTCTCCTCACTCATTCCAACCACATGTCCAGCCCACTCCAATCTCCTACTCTTTAAAACTCCTATAATATTTGGTTCTTGTTACAAATTGTATAGTTCTTAATTCTGTCTTCTTCTCCAATCTCCTATTTCTAAGTCAAGAATTGGGCCAAAAACCTTCAGTAGCACTCTTCTTTCAAATATCAGGAGTCGACTCTATCTGTGTTACGTGTGCTCCATGTTTGCCAACCATACAACTGAACGGGACACATCAATGTTTTTATAGCAGTTATTGCCAATTGTAATGATTCTGTCATGATTTATTCTCCTACTAATAATTAAATTCTCAGTTTTTTAAGGGTTGACCAATAATTAAATTATACTTGCTATTGTTTCTACTACTTGCATTATCTATTGAATTTCTTCCTTCGACTTGCCGATTATAACACAGTCATCTGCATATGCTAAAAAATACAATCTCCATCCATTAATCATCACACCTTCAATATTGTGCTTGTCAATTTCCCTCTTGATTTTTTCTATAATTAGATTAAATTAAAAAAAATACTTATTTTAAATTAAGTATTTTGCTGCTGGCTATTCCGTATGAATAATAAATAATGAAAAATAGTCATAATTAACAAACAATTTAAATTAGTAAGAGTGTAGGCCCATTTTATATTAAAGTAAGTCAGGTTAGTAAAAATACAAAAGAGAATGAAAATAGTACCAGGCTTTTTATTAAATCCAAAGCAACCAAAGGATATTCATACCACATAAAACTGTGTATTAAGGCCAGCACTAAAGATAAAAATCGTACAAGCGTGCAAAATAATCACTGTATATAACAAGACTTTAGGTGTGAAGCTCACTTTGTAATATTTATAAATACATGCTGAGAGCCATTAAACCTTCATGCAAATAATCATGCAGTCACTACAATAGTGTTCATAATCCAGAAAAAAATAATTCAATAGGCTTGCAACAAATAATTAATGTCTATAGCAATCACAGTAGTTATGCCATGTATAGGATATAAATAGTTATACCTTAAATAGCTTGAGTAATAAATAATATATGAGCAAGCAAGACAAAAGACAAGTAATATAGCAATGAGACTTTACCGGTGGCCTCCGCAAAAAATACAAAGAAGCATCAGTACCAAAGAATAAATAAGTAGAGCATAAATAATTTACTCGAATTTAAACTAAATCTTTTAATTTTAAATTTTAATTTTAATTTAATTTTAAAATTAAAAATTTTATCAATAATAATAGCTTATTGCTATTATTATTATTTATATAGATGTGTTGAAATAATATTTTTACATGGTATCATCTTGATGATATGATGATATTATCTAATATCATCTTTTAATATGATATTTAATAAAAAAAAATAAATATTGTAACAGTAGGAATAAAATTATTTCGTCCATAGAACCATTTAAGGAGTTTAAATGGCATTCCCATTGTTGCAACAGAATCAGAATATCTCTGTTGCCCTAGCAACAAGGAAGGAAAGATAAGGGTGGAGCATTCAATGGGGTAATGCATAACATATGATAAGCCGGCTTTCCTAAGTGGGCCCAAATCTGTGTACAGGCTTGAACGGATTGTTTGCTTTCAGAGATGGTTTCATCTTTCTATCTTTACTGTATAAATACTATTCTTAGAAAAAGACAGTTCTCTAATATAATAAACTATTGCATTAATTTGTTTTCTTGATATCATTTACCATTCAGAAAGATGGTTTTAAACAATTACAAAAATGTGCAGTAACAAATCAAAAATAATTTGTTACTAACGTATGACACGTTTCCTCTTTTATTACTATAACACTAGTAATATTCCTTACCAAAAAATAAAAATATTTTCATATTTATAAAGCAGTTCATAAGAATAATAAGAGTTCATGAATTCAAAAATAATAAGAGTGGAGATACAGAATTGGCCAAAATCAGTAAAACAGAAAAACAGTTTAGAAAAAAGTCTAACAATGGGAGGTTAAATTAGGGACAATAGCTGCGAAATCTAAAACATGATCGAGGAGATAGAAAGCTGGATTTTCGAAAAATAATAAAAAGTGGTGGGTAAAAGATTTACATCTACTACTTATAATAATAAAGCAATTCATTCAAGATGCGTTTGAAACATATGTGTTTTGTATTAATAAATGTTAATGTTCAGATGAACTGTAAGTGCTATTAAATAAAGAGTATACACTCGTTTTTAAAATGAATATCTGCCTAAACAAACAATACGATGTCCTGATATTTGACTAGCAAAGCACCGATAATTCAGATCTAGGAATTGTAATTCAATCATAAGTGATCTTCTAAAAATAAACGTTTACAAATATGTCAGCTTTTATTATCCCTGATATGAATGTAACTATATTTCCCTAATTGAAACTCATCGTATTATTTTAAATAAAACAGGGAATTAGTGTTTGTATATCCATCCCGATTTACGTTCAGTGGTGATGGACCAACCCACGCACACATACACTTACATTTGTGATGATACCACTGTACAATGTACTTGGATGGGTGGGTCAATACTACTGTACTTGTGCGGGCAGATGGGTGGGTCAATACCACTGTACTTGTACGGGTATATTGGTGGTTCAATACTACTGTAGGTGTATGGATGAATGGGTGGGTCAAATACCGCTATAAGTTTATGGGCGAATGGGTGGGTACAATAACAAGTGTACAATAACAAAGTATTGTAATGTACACTTTGTAATGACCATATTCACAAAACAGTATTTTGTTTTACTTTGTAAAATACTCAATTGATCATATTATAGAAAGAGTATCCATTAATTTAAAATAATACTATTTGAAATATATTATTAAGACGGCAGCATATATTATTTTAATATTTTTCCATTCAAATTTTTTAGCCCTTTTTTTAACTTAAATTGTGATACTGTACTGTTATCAGAGATAACGTACAGAGTATACTAAAGTTAGAGTAAGCAAATTAAAAGAAAATATATTGGAAATAGAGCTTACTGCCTGACCTCATGCCTGTGGATCTTGAGGTCCCTGAGATTCGTATAAAACAGAAAAAAAATCAAAACCTATATTATTATTATATTTATTTGAAATCGGTACAGGACAGATTACCAAACTAAAGTTTCGGATTAGTTGGGTTATTGTTAAGCTTGTTATCAGATACAACACACGCTCTGTAATTCAACAATAATAGCTGTAAAATGCATCACCTCACGCCAAAATAAGTTGAAACAGAGATGCGTTTCTGTTGGTCCTGCAGGCCACCACAATCCTGAGGCTTCATGAAAAATGCAGCAGCCATTAACACCGAAGGATGCTTCACTGACGTCATATTTCTTTCATGAGTCACGTGACTGTTTAGTCATCTGACTTCTTAATAATAATCCGATCTATGAACACTGTTTTATAGTTCGTATTCATTAATGCATTGTTTTGACACCGATTTTCAAGATATGGGTGGGTATAAGGGCGAAATTCGTCTTATGTTTGTAAAAATACATGCAGTAGTTTAACATAAAAACAGTTCAAGTAGGTCTTATTTTACTAGACAAAGTTAGGGCTAAGTAACCCTCTAATTCTTATAACCTGGGACCAAGGGCTTTAGATATGACTGGCAAACGAACACAACCAGTGACCGGGTAGGAGGGCTGCATGTAATGATGCGATCGCTCATCCGACCACCCATCCAAAAGAACAGCCACGTTCAAAGTTTCTTGACACCGTTATTTAGGGATAGTCATGGAACACTCCTGCCGTTTCTACTGGCTAGCATACTAAGGAGCCAACGTTCTTTTATTTATATAAAGATAACTTTTTTGTACTATTTATTGATTACAGGCTGCATTAATTGGTCAGATGTAATTGTGACATTAAATATTCTTGCCCAAACATTCCTAAGGAATCACGTTAATTGGTCAGATGTAATTGTGACATTAAATATTCTTACCCAAACCATCACGTTAATTGGTCAGATGTAATTGCGACATTATTCATTATTATTTATTATTATTATTCATTCATAAGACGCCGATCGTCAAGATATGGACGAATATGATTGGCGAATGAGTGTGATGAGTGTAGATGAACGAGAGTAGTCATTGTTACTAACTAAGATCAACAGTTCCTCAGAAAGAGCTATTTATTAAGAGCCCAATAGCCAGGGCAACTAAGAGACCTACAACTTTACTTTGAATCCAAAATCACGTAGTTTCTGACTGATTTTCAGCTAACTGACAAGCTTGACACTCAGTTCTCCTCCCTACACAACATAACCTTAACTACCCCGCAACATAGACTTATTATTACCCAAATATTGCCAAGTAATCACATTCACTGGTTAGATGTAATTGACACATTAAAATAGATACTTAGCTATATTTGTTTAGCACTTTGGTAGGATAAATATAATGTAAGAAAAAATACTTAAGTACATTGCAGTCTTAGTGAATTCACCACTTACTATCTATTAAAAAGAGGAATAATCAAGAAAAATAATATACCACACCTATTTATTATATATCAGAAAAAAACTGATATGTCGGTTGTTGTTTTCTCTTCATCTCTATGTAAGAAAGCAGTTTCATACAAGGACATTCTGTATAAAACATACATAATAGAATGAAACTGGAAAATCTTCCACATAATATTATGAATTTAAATATAATAGTCAAGCAATCATTCCAAGACAATTGTAGCCTTGATAAAATAATAAGTATAAAGGTGGAAAGTGTTACCGGTTTTTTTTATTTTTTTGTTTATTTTTTTACTCTTAACACATTAAAAAAACGTGTTTCACGGCTTGCTGTGTAATAATAGCTGGTGTAAATATAACGAAGATGCTGGATAGATCCTGAACAGTGATTGATCCTGGCTGATATTCGAAGGTTTGTGGGAACCCCCTCTCCCTCCCGGTTTAATGGGCCATAAATCTTACTCCAGTGGACACCATTAGTTACCCAGTTTATGGTACCGTTGACACTGCTAAATAACAATATTCGCCCGACAATTTTGACAAATAACCATAATTTTTTTATAGTATCAGCTATTATAGTATTTGTCAGAATTTGAATCTTTATGTATAATACACTATTAGTATATCTTGTTTAACATTATTTGGTGTATAACCTAAACTATTTAATGATAACTTTTTATTTTTATGATAATAGAACTTGACTTTTATTGAACGCTGCTATATTCGTAGTCATTGGATTATGGTTAGTAAAAACTCCAGTTTATTTCAAAGTATAAAATATAACAGACGTTGCCTTCTTGGCCGGGAACATGTTGGCCGGACTTATCCAGTAAAGTAAACCAGCTGACACTTTACGAGTTCAAGGCCTCAGGCTCACTTTAACAATTCAAGTTCTTTAAAAAAGTGAAAACAAGAGTTCACGTTAGAAAATATTCCGTTTATGAATCTATAATGTTTGTAGTGTACTAAGACGTTTATTTATAGTGTATAGTTAAAAGTATTTTTACACTATTCTAAAATAAGCCACTTAATAATGGTTTTTTTAAAAATAAATTGAGCTCTAAAGACCTTACAAAAATATTAAGCATTATAGCAATGTAAAATATATTTTTTTCTTTTTCAATACTTTGTGCTCAACTTTGTTTCATTAGTATAAATCAAGATATAATTACCTTAATTCATTTTAACAATTAACGATGTTGAAGTTTCTAGGTTTAAAATTAAGATCATTGATGTACTTGTTGTGATCATTAAAACATTATACAAACCAAACATAAAGTACGTGAGGCTTATAACAGCTAAAACTGCTAATAAATATTATCTTTTATGAGCTATTTAAAAAATGTTGATCGTGTAGTAAAAGTAGTGAAGGTTAAGGAGAAAACATGGGTAAGAATCGTTGTTTGGAAAGAGATTAGAGGATATATATATATATATATATATATATATATATATTTATATATATATACATACATAGAGAGAGAGAGGGGGGGAGGGGGGAAAGAGAGAGTGTGTGTGAGAGAGAGGGAGAGAGAGAGAGAGAGAGAGAGAGAGAGAGAGAGAGAGAGAGAGAGAGAGAGAGAGAGAGAGAGAGAGAGAGAGAGAGAGAGAGAGAGAGAGAGAGAGAGAGAGAGAGAGAGAGAGAGAGAGAGAGAGAGAGAGAGAGAGAGAGAGAGAGAGAGAGAGAGAGAGAGAGAGAGAGAGAGATGTTGGCTAAAGATTTGAGAATATATTGAGAATAATTGGAGTTTTTTAATTCTATTTTATTCATTTTTTTATGCTAATCTGGCTTTGTTGAGTGACCGTAAAAATAAAACAGCCTCATGTTAAAAACAAAAAATTAAGGGGCTGTAGTGAGAAGTGTGAGGCGAAGCTTGAGCCAATTATGTGTTGTGAATGGTAATTTTGGTGCGGAGGACTGGGGTTAGTGGTGATTTATGTAGTTGTCTTGGGTGTGGAAAGGGGGTTTAAGAGACTTGGTGGTCCTTGAGTTAAGTCTACAGATTGGCCCAGGAAATCAGACATCTGCTAAAAAATTGTGTTTTTATTAGGAAAGACGTATTTATCTTTAGCTATTATTATTTTTCTAAACATATTGTTAATTTATAAACATAGCATTGGATTTATAATAGAGATTTTTTATTAATGGATTGTCTGTTATCGTAAATTAAATTAGGCACTGTCTTACTAAACTTTAAACATGCAATAACTTTCCTTGTCCTAAATCATATTGTATTTAAACATTATATTATGTAAGAGTAAAATTCTCTCCTAAACTATATTGTAATAAAACGGTTATATTAAGTATGTAAGAGTAAAATCTATCATTTGAATATGAACGCAAATCCCTATTTGCGTTCATATTCAAATGATTTCCCTGACAAGACTCGTATGGAGTACTGCACAATATGTTGAATCTAAATGACTCAACATTTGTTTGTTATGATAGGCAATTTTAATGGAATCATTTAGAATTATTACGTATAAATGTATAATCGTACATTTAAGTGTAATATACATCAAAAATTTGTAATGTATATAGATCTCTTTTATAGGCAAGTAATATTTTATGTATACGACATATTCTCACTTTGTAGTAATTATGAATATGCAATGAAGTGTTTTACCAGAGGGGGAGGCTGTTTGATGCACAGATATTCATTATTCTGCAGACAAGAGCCATTATCATATAAAGAGCTCCCTTAGTGATGTACTGATGCTGTTGTGGACAGGCGGTAATGAAACAGGACGGGCCGGCTTACTCACTAACTAATTATCAGTCATAGTTTAATGTAGTTTGGAAGTGAAGCAAAACATTTCATTTTTAAGTAAATTTGTATTAATTTTCATAAATATCTTCAAACTCAGGCCCATGCTTAAGACGTGGTAGTAACTAATCTAATTATCATTAAGTTATTTTAGTGCTGCAACCCATAAATTATTATTAAATGGAGCTTTTCAAGCAAAATTCCAGATTGAAGTTTGTATGATTTTGTCAATTGAAAGCCTTTACGAGCTTGGGCATTTAGCCTGAACGATTATTTGGGTGGACGTTGTCTGAGTGGTATAAGACGTTAGGGGTTATTGTCTGAGTTAGGATAGTTTGGGATGGCGGAGGTTCTAACCCCGTCCTTAATGCAAGTAGTTATTCCTGATGTTTACCTAGTACCCTACAGGATCTCCCCCTTACTCCCTAAAAATATTTTAAACTCATATCTATGGTGTGTAAAGAAATTTATAATGACGCCCCGTTAAGAAAAATTATATAAAATATAACTCAATGTTTGTAAACATTGTACATTATATTTTTACAGACATATTATTAATGTTGATTAGTGCAGATAATTATGTGTAAAATACTTTATAATTTCATCATTAAAATAGGGCTCTCCTTTTTAATTTTACTTTAATTAATTAAAGGTTAATTAGTTAAGGTAAAATTAATAACTTTTAGGCGTAGTCGGGCCTGTAAGATTACTCACCATCAATATGGAGTTCAATTGAAATAACTACTTGATCCTTAAAATAGCTTTCTACATACTAATTCATGTTATTTAATATTACAGGAATCATCATCTAAATACAACAAATGAGTGTGTTATAAACAGTAAACATAACAAGAACATGAATGTGTGAGCAAATAGTTTAAACTTATTGACAGCGTATTCACAGTACATCAAGGATGACAGTTTAACAGTCCTTTTCAAAGGACGTATATTTACAGAACTTGTAAGTCCATATATTATGAGGTAGTGCAATACGTTATGTCCTCGTTGTTTGTCTAATAATATTCCTTGACAACGGCAACAATAACGGTAATTTTAAACCATACTAATAGACATTTTAAATTCTGATGTACTGTATCTTTAATGTGACTTAGAAATAAATATAAATTTAATGAATACAAACAATAACTCTTCGAAATGTTGTAACAGAGTTCTTCTGCACACATTTTTTTCTTAACAATTTAAATTTTAAACACTTTAAATACACATACATCAGTCTTATACATTTAGCACAATCCACTAGCTAACGTTTAACTCCACAACTGATAATAGCATAGTATCGCACGTGTTAATAGATTAGCAAATTTTTAAACTATTACGTTTGGTGGAATATTTTAAATATATAACCAAATATATTCCACCAAGAATATACAACAGAAACAATGGAAGATTAGTTTTATATATTTGCTTGTGTCTTTTATACGACAAATTTATATTTTTAAATATCTAAAAACTATGATTTACAAAAGTTATCAGATAATATTGGAAATGTTTTTAGGTTAATGATGATATAAGTTTATTGAGTGAAAGAGAATCTTTAAATAAGTTTACAATTCACTAAAAAAATTTCAAATAAATTAACTTAAATAAATTAAAAAAATATTATTAGCTCTTGACAAAACTTTTATGTAAAATGAACATCATCAATAATTTACATTTACAACTATAAAAGAATTATATAACTGCGTTATAAAATAGTAGGCAATTTACACGTGAAAATTTTAAATAAAATATATATTATTTAATAACAGACTAAATACACGTGACTCGATCAATGTGATTTAAATTTGGTCCTCATTTGGTATAAACTTAATCAATGCGTCTACAGTTACCTACAAAATGTTACTTTGATTGTTTTGTATTTTGAACAGATAAATATACTGTATTCCTTGTCTTACTACCATAGAAATACTCATATAATGATGAAATAGTCTTTTGTAAGGTAAATTTATAAATTTAATAAAAATAACTAATGTCTTATTTTACGGTATGTTTTATTTATTTCATTATTTTTTCTTTAAGTAACTTGTTTAATGTTTATTTTTATTTTAAACTGTTATTACATTGTATTCTGTCTTGTATGACTTATACCACAAAATAAATAGAATTAATAAAATGCTTTTTAATATTAGATATTATAATTAACATAAACATGTTGTATGCATCTACGTCGACTTTTGCAGGTTTTTATATGGAATTATAAATGTTTACGTGTCATATCTGATACCAAATAGCGAACACAATTTGCAGACGGAGGCAAGGCGTTGAATATGTAAGACAAGTCAACGTGATGCCATGTATACGTCTTCACAAAGTTGTCTTTCCACCCACGCCAAGCTCACTTCTACACTTGACAACAGGAGAAAATAACTCCTGTTATTTTATTTATTTATTTACTTTGTATATTCGGTTTTATTAAAAAGTAAAACTTCACTTGAAATTCCACATGGGCCTAAAGGTTGTGTATGAGCTTTACTCATTAACTAAGGTACTGACTTTGAGCTCATTTGGAGATTTGAACCTTGAAAACTGCTCTTCGCAGTCCAAAGTCTCCAAAATTTAAAAAGTAAACACTTAAAAAATGTTTACTAACATAATAATAATAATAACAACAATAATAATAACAAAAAATGTTTTGTTATTATGTTATTTAAAACCTTTTTTTTATTACCAATAATTTTAACAAATCGAAATATTTGCTTACGTAATTATCGGAATTTCCATTGATGAATTTTTAATTATTTCTGTTAAATTTCTACTTGAATGAACATTTTCCGCAATTATGTATGGCAATGGTGAATAGATTTTTTTGGACGAAACAAAGTATGGAAAATATCCAAATACTACTTTTAATCAGATGTATGTTTACATGTGAACTCGTTCAACCAGATATCAGTCAAACTAACAGTTTGTCCAAAAACACCAAACACAGTATTTTGGAGATAAATCAATCCCATTAATCTGTTAACTATTTTATCTTTAGATCATAAACGTAGAAAAAAAGATAAACATTACATTATTTATGTTTTTCAACAGTTTTCATTTATTTCACCTCTTTGTAAAAATATACGCAATAATCTAACCTGAAATAACTAAAGGAGTCTTATTTTACCATGAAAAATTAGGGCCAAAAGCACTATGCAAATATTAATCTGGGGTATGGTACGTGTGCAAGTGGGCGAGAGGTTCATCACTATTTTAATGGAATGGGAGGTGGGTCATCACCACTGTAAGGTTCAGGAATTTTTGTATTGAAGACAACAATTAAATAAGATATGTAACAGTATAAAAACATAAGTGTTTTGTTTAACCTATTTTTACCTAAGTTTATTCAGATTCACAAAGATCATTTCATGAATCCCTCTGGTCTCAGGAATTTACTAATAATCATTTAATAAAATTTATTATTTGTATATATTTTGTACTTATATTTTAATAAATTTTTGTAGTGGGACATTCATTAGTATCATATTTATACCAAGGTTTTTAAATAAAACAATTTATACTAAACGTGATCATAAAAACCCCAGTTTATTTCAAAGTATAAAATAACAGACCGACGTTGCCTTCTGGGCCGGGGACATGTTCGCTGGAGTTTTCCAGTAAAGTCAACCAGCTGACACTTTACGAGTTCAAGGCCTCAGGCTCACTTTAACAATTCAAGTTTTTCACCGATTAAAAGTGGAAACACGAGTCTGGGTAAGAAAATATTCTTTGTGTCAATTTATATGTTTTGTATTTGTATCGTGTCATTTATTCAAATTTGTTATTAATAAGTGGCTTTACAGTAATCTTTACATAGTTTAATCCACTTTTTTTCAATAAAGAGCAGGAAAATAATAAACCAAAATTAACCATGTGGCCAGGTGCTTTTGGATGAATTTTGCTTAAAACCCTCACACAATGTTTGATATAGGTTTAATAGCAATAATAAATGTTGTTTCCCCTTTTGTGATGTACATTATTTTAAACGTGATCAACGTTGTTTAACTTAAATTATCATGTTGGAGACATAGAATGATTTAAATTTGTTTATTCACTCCAAACAGTCAATGATGTTGGAATATCTAGGCTTAAAGAGTGAATAGTTTATTAAATTGTTTATAGATTCAAAAATTAAACACATCAAACGTAACTTACGTAAAATATTAAATATATAAAATGTTTCTTTGTGGGAGGAGGGAGGAGAGCAATTTTATAAATTATTATTGTGAAGTAAAACATAACATAGTATTCAGTTTCTAAAATAAATACATTAATACTGAATCATATCTGTTACCGTGCAAGTTAATGAGGCATTCTCTTTCTACCAAGCTGAAACATGCTACAACTAACTAACTAACATTATTTATCTAAGGTTAAATCGATTAATGTGCGTATGGAAGAAAGTTCTGCACAGTAGGTTGTGCCTAAATGATTAAAGCGTGTTTTGTTACGATAGTCAATACTATGAGAACAAATAAAGTTATTACATTTAACATGTATATCGTTATCAGTTTTGTAATATATTAATCTCTGTTATACACAAGTAATGTTTTATGTATACGACATATTCACACTTTGTAGTAATTATGAATATGTAATGAAGTGTTGTACCAGAGAAGAGGGGGCCGTTTGATGCACAGATATTCATTATTCTGCAGACAAGAGCCATTATCATATAAAGAGGTCCCTTAGTGAGGTACTGATGCTGCTGTGGACAGGCGGTAATGAAACAGGACAGGCCGGCTTACTCACTAACTAATTATCATATAAAGAGGTCCCTTAGTGAGGTACTGATGCTGTTGTGGACAGGCAGTAATGAAACAGGACGGGACGGCTTACTCACTAAATAATTACCATATAAAGAGGCCCCTTAGTGAGGTACTGATGCTGTTGTGGACAGGCGGTAATGAAACAGGACAGGCCGGCTTACTCACTAACTAGTTATCATATAAAGAGGCCCCTTAGTGAGGTACTGATGCTGTTGTGGACAGGCGGTAATGAAACAGGACGGGACGGCTTACTCACTAAATAATTACCATATAAAGAGGCCCCTTAGTGAGGTATTGATGCTGTTGTGGACAGGCGGTAATGAAACAGGACAGGCCGGCTTACTCACTAACTAGTTATCATATAAAGAGGCCCCTTAGTGAGGTACTGATGCTGTTGTGGACAGGCGGTAATGAAACAGGACGGGACGGCTTACTCACTAAATAATTATCATATAAAGAGGGCCCTTAGTGAGGTACTGATGCTGTAGTGGACAGGTGGTAATGAAACAGGATGGGATGGCTTACTCACTAACTAATTATCATATAAAGAGGCCCCTTAGTGAGGTACTGATGCTGTTGTGGACAGGCGGTAATGAAACAGGACGGGACGGCTTACTCACTAACTAATTATCGTATAAAGAGGCCCCTTAGTGAGGTACTGATGCTGTTGTGGACAGGCGGTAATGAAACAGGACAGGCCGGCTTACTCACTAACTAATTATCGTATAAAGAGGCCCCTTAGTGAGGTACTGATGCTGTTGTGGACAGGCGGTAATGAAACAGGACGGGACGGCTTACTCACTAACTAATTATCATATAAAGAGGCCCCTTAGTGAGGTACTGATGCTGTTGTGGACAGGCGGTAATGAAACAGGACGGGACGGCTTACTCACTAACTAATTATCATATAAAGAGGCCCCTTAGTGAGGTACTGATGCTGTTGTGGACAGGCGGTAATGAAACAGGACAGGCCGGCTTACTCACTAACTAGTTATAATATAAAGAGGCCCCTTAGTGAGGTACTGATGCTGTTGTGGACAGGCGGTAATGAAACAGGACAGGCCGGCTTACTCACTAACTAGTTATCATATAAAGAGGCCCCTTAGTGAGGTACTGATGCTGTTGTGGACAGGCGGTAATGAAACAGGACAGGCCGGCTTACTCACCAACTAATTATCAGTTATAGTTTAATGTAGTTCGGAAGTGAAGCAAAACATTTCATTTTTAAGTAAATTTGTATTAATTTTCATTCAAGGTCTTTAAAATCAGTGGAATTCTTGAGACGTAGCAAGTAATGCTTTTAAAAGTTATTCTACTGCCACATCGTACAAATTAGTATAATAATCCAGCTTTTCAAGCAGTTCGTGTTTATCAACAGTGATTCTAAACTTCACTCTAAGACTTGAAGTTATAAATTTATGTAGTTTCTAGTTCAGCATATTAGCGACGCATAGAAAGGCTAACTATACGACATAATAGTTTATACGTTTTACCTGCTTTAAAAATGTGAGAAATACATTAATACGATTAAAATAATATGTATAATGTTTACCGACTAAATTTGTGAAATAATTATTTCACCAAAAAATCCTTATCATATATGTTATTTTGACAATATTTGTATTTAATAAGTAATTGTTTATGACTGCATAGGGTGTGTAATTTGTTTATAGATAAGTTGTAATAGTATAACATTTAAAAAAACTATTACTCAAATACTATTTACTCAACTTTTAAAATTTAATCTTAGAGTTTGTACAATGTTAACACTGAAAAGCATTAAGACATTTGTACCTGAGTTAGAGATAGCGGAGGTTAAATCTTGGCCTCTAATATTGGTATTTATCAATAATGTTTAATTTTTACTTTTCTGGTTCTCCACCTTTTCTCTTAGCACCTTCTCTTCTCTCTCTTAGCATAAAAAATTAATAAAATAGAATTAAAAAAAACTCCAATCATTCTCAATATATTCTCAAACCTCTAGCCAACACATATCTCTCTCACACCTCCCTCTCTCTCTCACCCCTATCTCTCTCAACCTCTATCCCCTCCCCTCTCTCTCTCTCTCTCTCTCTCTCTCTCTCTCTCTCTCTCTCTCTCTCTCTCTCTCTCAAACTTAAAATCTAAAAAGAAGTTTAAGAAAGGAGTTTGACGTATCCTTAAAACATAAATAAGTAATAAATGTTCGTGAAACATTTTTTGTGTTTCTTTAAAAATAATAACTCATATTAATGTAATGACTCATATAAATGTTGACATCAAACCCATCAATTAAAACCATGCATACACAAGTCTTATGCCTAGAGAAATAGAGTTAAAATTTGCAGCGATAAAGAAATTGTAGGTGGCTGCTCCCTCTAGGCCTAAAAGAAGGCCTAGTGGTTGGCCCAGCCCGAAGGTCCTCCACTGCGTCCCTGGGTGAGATCCAGGTGGAATGCAATGCAGGTTCGTCTCCCCCTTCCGGGCCCTAAAACACTTAATCAATTTGTCAAGAAAAGAAGTGGAGACTTCTGAATTTGACAGATATATGCAAAATTGATAATCTTGGTTCCCATAGTGCACTATAATTCTCCTTCCCTGAAATAGTTACAATGTAATGCATCATTTTACAAATTGTAGTCTTAATTTTTTGAATCACTACAAATATAAAGTATAATTGGAATTTAAACGTTACGCTGCAAACAGCTTTCTACATGGTAATTACTTATTCATGCCAATGAATATTACAGGAAACATCACTTAACTACAAAAATGAATGTGTTGACATGAGAGTAAACATAAAAAGAAAATGATTTGTGAGCAAATAATGTAAACTTATTGATAGTACATCAAAGGGTGACAGTTTTGCAGTACTTTTCAAAGAACGAATATTTACAGAAAGGATAAGTCCATAGATTGTGCAATAAGTTTGTCCTCGTTAAATCGTTGGTTGTCTGATGTTATTCTTTGGCAATGTCAACAATAACGTTAACGATCATTTAAAAATATCAAATTCTAATTCTGTATCGTTAGGGTGATTTAGTGTCAATTTAATTTATAAGAAAAAAATATTCTTATTAATGTATAATAATTATTGTTTTTATAAATATTTCTTTCAAATGCACATGTTTAATACTTCAAATTCATAAATAAAATCATTACACCAGTCTTATAGATTCAGCAAAATAAACTAGCTTAAATTTAATCTTAAAAATCTTAATAGCGTTGCACTGGACGTTTTGTAATTTGGAATAAGTAACTCATTATTTTAAATACTTCTTGAAATTAATGTTATACTAATTTTACAGCCGTTTTTCGAAACTTTAAATACAAATGAAGGGTTATTTTGTAATGAACAATCAAAATTTATTGTTAAATATTTCAATAATTACTACGAACTATAAACTGAAAACTTAATTTTATATTTTTTAGAGATTTTATAGTTTTTATATTTTTATTTATAAGTTATATTACTGAGACTCATTTCTTTATTATTTTGATAGACGCTTTTAGCCATTATTTAGTACTTTAAGTCTATAATAATTAGAAAGGAATCCAGGAAGAATCTTTTCTCGAAAACTCTCACTACGAATATTGCGTTTGAAAGCGAAAGCGATACAAGGTTTTCATGTAATTAAATTATGTTTGAGGGAGGTAAACTCCCCTGGATTACGAATTCCTGAATAATATTAAGTAAATTGGTGGGTGGTTTATTTTATGATTACTATTCATTTTATTTGTTTACTTTACTGTAAAATTGCAAGGAAATAGATTCTTCATATACTAAAGAATATCAGTTATTGTTTTTTATGTAAAATATGATCTCCAAAAACTAAAATATTATTTTTTCGTTTTAAATATTGACAGAGTTGTAGAAAATGAGATAGATTTTTATAAAACTATCGTTATATGATATTTTTTAAATCGAGTAAACGTAATTGCATTGTTGATGATTATTTCTTTATCCAACAATGAATATCTATATACCCTTATCCTATTTATAATTCCTACACGAGCTTACATTATTTAACTTCTAAATTAGCTATAATTAACACTTATGTATAAATATTTTTAATATTTTGACAATAACTTATAGTTCCTAACCAATACCCAAGAGTCAGATTTGGATTTGCAAAAAAAAAAAAAAAAAAAACTTTTGAGTGAAAAGCAATAAACCTTTTTAATTTATTTCAACAACCGGATATTGACAATAATAAATATTGATTAATTTATTTAAAGACTCAGATCTTGAAGGTTATGTAATATAATCTATTTACTCCTTTCAATACATTTAGGTGAAAACAACGATATATAAAACAGGTATTTCTGTTCTAACATAAATAGATAAGTAATAATTAATATACATAATGTAGGATTTATAGTATATTTTCTTTCGTCAGAAACCATATAAAAGAATGGTTAAAAACCGTAACCCAATTTGTTGTCAACATGTTTGGTCTATCTTGCTCGTTGACAAGATTTCAACGTCACTTAACTCTGTCAGTACACATTGTAAGAACTGACAAGCAACGGAAAACATTCAGCAAGGCATTTTGTGTTCGGCAATGATGAAGATATTACCTAATTACGAATGTATGCAGGTTACATTTTATTTAATCAATTATTATGTTAGGCTCCATAAAATTTTTAATTTGCATTCAATGTTTACAGGTATTATAAATTGTTTCACTTGGTTTTGTGTTGGTAAAATATGTAAGGGATGATTTTTGAAATTTAAATATCACGTGTCTTCAAAGAAAGGGGATTTTCTTATGAATAAGACTTTTTTATGACTATCAATTGACTTACATGGGTAATGTTGTACTAATTTGTAAAACTGTAGAAATATAATGGTTTCATATTTAAACCACTTTTAGCTAACTGTTGGTAGGTTTTATTAAAGAACATATATTTTTTAACATTATCTAAATATAAAAAAAAGTTGTAGAATATTTAAAAAATATTTTTATTAAAAAACGTTTTATTTTAGCAAGAATACATACCAGAAAATATTGGGACGTTAATAATTATATTAGAATAGTAAAAATCCTTGTCATCTGGAAGACTTAAATTAGTAAAATGTACCGAAATACGGGTAGATAAAACATAGTACCAACACTTTTAGTCAACTATCTGATCTTTTTAAATTGATTATTGGTTATATTGTGAATTGAAGTGATCCAAAAAACACCTGATAATCTAAGATTATTGACCTAGTGAAAAGGATTCCTTAAATCAGTTTCCGACTCATTTTTTAATTTACACATTGATCTTAGTTCTTAACAAAAATACAATATTAAAGAAGCAAAAATGATTGATAATTACAGCTACAAACGTATTATATCTGCCTTGAAAAATATTGAGCAAATTTTTACGAACAGATATAAAATAAAATATTGATATTAACGGTTATATAACACGAAATGGTTTTATTCACCATTTGGTACAAATTTAATTCATACGTCTATATTTAGCTACAAAATATTAGTTTTATAGCTACAAAATATACATTGAGAAATTTCAACAAAATACCAGCTCCAAAACACCGTACTACATTTTTTGAAAAACAAAAAATATCTGCATCTGCGGTAAAAATATTTAATAACCTTCCACCACGTCTTAGGGATCAGTCCTCACTAAAAATGTTTAGAAAGATGTTAAAGGACTTTCTGTTAACTAAGGAGTAATACTCTATAAGTGCCCTCTTAGCCGACAAGGAAAAATTTTAGATTATATGACTGTTTGTAATTATTGAAACATTTTATTATTTTTGACTGTCGTCATGCAATGTTACATTTTTAATCGACAATAAATATTTTGATTTGATTAGTTACAGAAAATGTAGGTGAGCGAATGTAGGCATTGCTGTAAACTAAGGCCGACTATTCCTTAGAAAGTGTCATTAATTAATAGCCCAATGACAAATGAACAGCCGGTGGTTATCAATAGTTCCCTTTCAAAATGTGTCACGACTTTTATGGGGATCGAGCTGAGAACCTTTTGCTTATGAAGTTGGGATAAATTTATCAAAACGAACCAAATATTAACATATTTCTAAGTATTTTTATTTATAATAATCATTTTTCTTAAAATTACTCTTTTAATTGATGTTGATTTTGAACATAATCATTATATTTTATTCTTCATAGTTATACTTATATATCATGAAAGAACAGCATGAATAAAATTATGATTACATATTTGATAATATAACACGTATAACCATTATAAGATGCAATTTAAATTGAGTTTAAAACTTGGAATTATAAATAGTTACGTGTCACATCTGATAAAATAGAACGAAACAAATTGGCAAAGCATGCAAAGGAAGGAGGCAAAGCATTGAATATGTAAGACAAGTCAACGAGATGCCAGCTATACATCTTGACAAAGTTGTCTTCCCACCCACGCCAAGCTCAATTTTACGTTTAACAACAGAGGAAGATAACTGTCAAATGTTTAGTTAAATATGTTTATCTTTTTTAAAAATTAACGTTTCACTCGCCAGTTCACATGTTCCTGTTCCTGCACTTTATCAAAAAGGATAGGACTAAAAGTAATGTCAGCCGAGGTTTTGAATCTTGGACATTGCATACAACAGTCTAAAACCTTATCCATTTATCCACTACAGCGGAAGATGTAATTACCTTTTTACATGAATTAAAAAGGAATGAATGTCACACAATACTAATTTATGTTGTGAAACGTTTAGGTTATATGACGTCACTCTTTGTTGCCGATCATTATGTATGCAATACTTGACGGAATATTTCTGTTATATATTTGTTTTTTTGTATTAATACTTTAAAAACCTAATAATCTATTATATTCAAATTATAACAGTTGTGTTAACTGTAAAGTTAACCTTGTATTTGATTTTTACGGTATGTATTTGATGTATATCATTTAACATGAATTCAATGTGAATCAAACTTTGTTAGTGTTCAATTTACGTAACATATACACACGTTAAAAAGCAGATCTTGCATTATGTCTGTACTCTGCATGCACGTACAGTATAAATTACCTTACTCCCCACCTCTACATATACAGTGGACAAGGCATCAACACCCATACATATACAGCGGACAAGACATCAACACCCATACATATACAGCGAACAAGGCATCAACACTCATACACATACAGCGAACAAGGCACTCCCAACCAGTGGACAAGGCATCAACACCCCTACATATACAGTGGACAAGGCATCAACACCCATACATACAGTCGGTGGGGGTCTTCTGTTGTTCACACAGTTTTATCAGATCATAATGCTGTTATTTGCAAAGCCATTTTAAAAGTAAAAAACACTCCTGCAACTCCACGTAAAACCCTAGAGAAGAGATTTGTTAGATCTATGAACGACTATAATATAAAGATTTTTGTACATGCTTTAAAATCAATAACATGGTTTGATGTTTACTCTGCAGGAGATGTAGATGAAAAGTTTACAATATTTAATAGACTATTCATGTGGGCAGTTAACGTAGCATTTCCTCTTTCTTCTCAAATTTCGAAAATTAAAAATACTGATAATAAATGGTATACCCATGATCTGTTTAAACTTAAATAAAAGTGTGATCAGCTTTATAATTTATCTCAAGTATACAAGTGTGATTATCTTACTAATAGTTACAAACAGTGTAAAAATCATTATAAAAAATCAATAATTCAGGCAAAACAAAGTTACTATTCTAAAGTTATCAACCAGTCTCATAATAAAGCCAAAAAAATGTGGGAAGTAGTTAATAATCTAACAAACTACAACTCTAAAAGCAATTCTACCGCGTGTGGAATTAAACCTGATGGTTTTAATGATTTTTTTATTAGACATGTGGAACAGCTTAAAGATAGTATAGCCCAAAGTAAATTTCCCAGCTCCCATTATTTGAAAACCATCAAAACTATCTCCACCCGTTTCTCATTTTCACATGTTAAAGTAGAAGATGTCTTTAATGCTATAAATAAGTTAAGTAACAGTAATTGCCTAGACATGTATGGTGTAAATTCTTTAATTTTAAAATTTTCAGCCCCTTTTATAAGTGAAGTGTTATCATATGTATTCAATCAGTGCATAAATAATAGTGGATTTCCAAGAGATCTCAAGAAAGTTACAGTAATTCCAATTCCTAAAACGAATGATAAAAATGAAATACGTAACTATCGCCCTATTTCAATTGTTCCAGTAATATCCAAGATGTTTGAATCATTAATTAATATGCAATTCTCTAATAACTTTGAAGACAATTTCCTTTTTACAGAAAAACAGTTTGGTTTTAGACCCAATCAAAGCACTGTCAATGCAATAAGTAACCTAGTAGATGGTATAGTAGATGATCTTGAAAAAGGGCTATCTGTTTTTTTAAGATCTTATGATATGACAAGAGCTTTTGACACGGTGGATCATGATTTACTGTGTCAGAAGCTTCGTTTTTATGGTGTTGACAGCCCTTCAGTAAAATTGATTGAATCTTACTTGTCCTGTCGATCTCAATATGTTTGTATTCTGGGTACTTTGTATTCTGGGGAGAGAGTGAGCCGATGTGGAGTTCCACAAGGTTCGGTTTTGGGACATCTTCTCTTCAATATATATATATATATATATATATATATATATATATATATATATATATATATATATATATATAAATGATTTGCCAGCCAATATTGATAATATGAGCAATAATGAGTATCTTTTTGCAGATGATTTTGGGCTGAAAGTCTCAAGTAATACATTGATAGGTGTTCACGATCAACTTAAAAATAGATCCTCAATTTTAGGAGACTGGTGCTCTGCCAACAATTTAGTTTTAAATGTCAATAAAACTCAAGAGATGCATTTTTTAACAGCAGCCCAAAAGTAAGCTTACAAACCGAAAAAGAATTATCTCTTAAATTTTTAGGTATCTGGCTTGAACCAAACTTGTCGTGGAAAACTCACACCGAACATGTATCAAGGAAGTTGTCAAAGGGCTTATATATGTTGCGTAGACTAGGTACATCTATAGATGTGGTGTGTTTATTGCAAGTATATTATGCTCAATTTCACTCACACTTGTGTTATGGGGTGCAATTGTAGGGTAATAGCCAACATTCCATGAAACTTTTTATTTTGCAAAAAAGGCAATACGGATTATCTGCAATGCTAGCAGCAAAAGTCATTGTCGGCCCCTTTTTATCAGATTGGAAGTACTAACGCTACCCTCTCTATACATATTTCATTCATTGTTATTTGTAAAAAACAATCAACAATTGTTCTCAAAAAATACCATTTATCATGAGCATGCAACGAGGCATAAAAGTAACATTCGAGCAAAGAAGTATAAACGCACTACATCTCAGAAAAAATGGTACTTTATGTCGACAAAATTATTTAACTATTTACCAGCATATGTTAAAGAATTGCACAATTCCCAGTTTAAAATTAAATTAGAAAGATTTTAATTCAAGAATGTCTTTATGAAGTAAACAAGTTTTCCCAAATTGATTTTAAAAAGTACTTTGCGATGTAGTTCACAATATATAATCTATTATAATATAGGATACGATACATGCATATTGTATTAGTTTTATTAATTTAGCATAGTAAATAGTCATAACTTGTGACAATGTCAATAGGTTTTTTGTAAATGTGTGATGACAATAAATATCTTATGTCTTATGTCATATACAGCGGACAAGGCATCAACACTCATACACATACAGCGAACAAGGCACCCCCAACCATACATATACAGTGGACAAGGGATCACCAACTATATGTATATATATATATATATATATATATATATATATATATATATATATATATATATATATAGATAAATATATATACAGTGGACAAGGCATCAACACACACACAGACACAGACACACACACACACACACACACACACACACACACACACACACACACACACACACACACACACACACACACACACACACACACACACACACACACACACACACACACACACACACACACACACACACACACACACACACACACACACACACACACACACACACACACACACACACACACACACACACACACACACGCACACACACACACACACACACACACACACACACACACACACACACACACACACACACACACACACACACACACACACGCACACACTTAAAGTGGTACTGTCCCGCTTTATATGTGATGGTAAAGTGATTGAGATATAGTACATTACAGTGATTGTGATAGTTCAGTGAATGGGATTGTGGTAGATTGTGATTGTGTTTCCTTCACTTTTCTTCTCTATCATTTATCTTATTTAGTAAATTCATCTTTAATTAATGACCCTCACTATTTTTACCAAACAACTATGATAATCTTGAAATATTATGTATGAAAAAAAGTATTTTCAAGCGAACATTTTCTTTAAAACGAAAAATTATTGGAATGATAATAGTGCAAGGTTTGAAACTAAATAATTTCAAGAAATTTTTGAATGTTATGTATTCTTACTAATAATTAAAAAATATGGGATCATTTACATTAAATAAATTTGTTACACGAACGAAGATCATATTAACCTGTACTGCATTATCCTGTAGATTAATAAATTGATTGTTGAGAGTACATTCTGTTGTAAAGGTCAATATTAAGAAAGGACTATTTTATTTTAAGTTGTTTTTCTTATTTTTGAGCATTTTTGATTCCAATTGATCTAGGGCATTTACTTACAGTTTATTAAAATAAATTAATAATTGCATCTATGATAAAGAATTTGATATATGAAAATCTCTCGATTTACCATCATCTTTATCGTTCAATCATGAAATAAACTACAAGGGAAATATTCTAAGTATTTAGCTAAGTATATTTCAAATAATGGAATAGTAATTCTAATTACATTAATGTAGATTATTATCACTTGTTATTGTCTAAAAAATACACCCAATTAATGTCTTCGCAGAGCGAGGTAAATGTTTGATAACACAATAAAACCAACACCTTCTCCAGAAAGTTCACTTGTAAAACAGAGTTCTGTTGTTTCTCTTGTACAAGCCTAAGTTAATTACTCTTGAAATGTCTTCCCACTTAGAGTCTTGTAGCAGCCAACACTTGATTTATGTATATTTTACTATAGTTACATAAACAACTTTTGTTTACTAAATACGTTTTTGCTACGAAACTCAAGTGGTGCTAATTTAGCATAAAGAGTCTAAACAGTCATTTATACTTGACAATCGATTCAATGTAGAGTTATCAATCAATATAAGTGTTTTAATACGCAAATCTATACCCGTTCAATCACCAATATACAATATGATAAGTAGTGTTTTTAATACTATAATCTATACGTATTCAATCACCA
Organism: Stictocephala bisonia; assembly: GCA_035578905.1. Taxonomy (NCBI): domain Eukaryota; kingdom Metazoa; phylum Arthropoda; class Insecta; order Hemiptera; family Membracidae; genus Stictocephala; species Stictocephala bisonia. Next base: position 6,056,717 of record JAQJVL010000006.1, read on the forward strand.
ATATACAATATGATAAGTAGTGTTTTTAATACTAAAATCTATACGTATTCAATCACCAAAATACCATAGGATAAGTAGTGTATTCAATACTCAATTCTATACGTATTCAATCACCAACATACAATATGATAAGTAGTGTATTTAATACTCAAATCTATACGTATTCTATCACCAATATGCAATATGATAAGTAGGGTTTTTAATAGTCAAATCTATACGTATTCAATCACCAATATACAATAGGATAAGTAGTGTTTTTAATACTTAAATCTATACGTATTCAATTACCAATATACAATAGGATATGTAGTGTTTTATTGCTCAAATCTATACGTATTCAACAACCAATATACAATATGATAAGTAGTTTTTATTAATACTCAAATCTATACGTATTCAATCACCAATATACAACATGATAAGTAGTGTTTTTAACACTCAAATTTTTACGTATTCAATCACCAATATACAATATGATAAGTAGTGTTTTTAATACTCAAATCTATACGTATTCTATCACCAATATGCAATATGATAAGTAGGGTTTTTAATAGTCAAATCTATACGTATTCAATCACCAATATACAATATGATAAGTAGTGTGCTTAATAGTCAAATCTATACGTATTCAATCACCAATATACAATATGATAAGTAGTGTTCTTAATACTCAAATCTATACGTATTCTATCACCAATATGCAATATGATAAGTAGGGGTTTTAATAGTCAAATCTATACGTATTCAATCACCAATATACAATATGATAATTAGTGTTTTTAATACTCAAAACTATACGTATTCAATTACCAATATACAATATGATAAGTAGGGTTTTTAATAGTCAAATCTATACGTATTCAATCACCAATATACAATATGATAAGTAGTGTTTTAATACTAAAATATATACGTATTCAATCACCAAAATACCATAGGATAAGTAGTGTATTCAATACTCAATTCTATACGTATTCAATCACCAATATACAATATGATAAGTAGTGTTCTTAATACTCAAATCTATACGTATTCAATCACCAATATGCAATATGATAAGTAGGGTTTTTAATAGTCAAATCTATACGTATTCAATCACCAATATACAATATGATAATTAGTGTTTTTTTTTACTCAAAACTATACGTATTCAATTACCAATATACAATAGGATAATGTGTTTTATTGCTCAAATCTATACGTATTCAACAACCAATATACAATATGGTAAGTAGTTTTTTTTAATACTCAAATCTATACGTATTCCATCACCAATATACAACATGATAAGTAGTGTTTTTAACACTCAAATCTATACGTATTCAATTACCAATATACAATATGATAAGTAGTGTTTTTAATGCTAAAATCTATACGTATTCAATCACTAAAATACCATAGGATAAGTAGCATTATTTACACTCAAATCTATTCGTATTCATCACCAATATACAATAGGATAAGTAGTATTTTTAATACTCAAATCTATACGTAATCAATCACCAATATACAATATTATAAGTAGCATTTTTAATACTCAAAACTATAGGTATTCAATCACCAATATACAATAGAATAAGTAGCATTATTAATACTCAAATCTATATGTATTCAATCACCAATATACAATAGGATAGGTGGTGTTTTTAATACACAAATCTATACGTATTCAATCACCAATATACAATATGATAAGTAGCATTTTTAATACTCAAATCAATACGTATACAATCACCAATATACAATAGAATAAGTAGCATTATTAATACTCAAATCTATATGTAATCAATCACCAATATACAATAGGATAGGTGGTGTTTTTAATACACAAATCTATACGTATTCAATCATCAATATATAATAGGATAAGTAGCATTTTTAATACTCAAATCTATACGTATTCAATCACCAATATACAATAGGATAAGTAGCATTTTCAATACTCAAATCTATACGTATTCAATCACCAATATACAATATGATAAGTAGCATTTTTAATACTCAAATCTATACGTATTCAATCACCAATATACAATATGATAAGTAGCATTTTTAATACTCAAATCTATACGTATTTAATCACCAATATACAATATGATAAGTAGTGTTTCTAGTACTAAAATCTATACACATTCAATTATCAATATACAATATAATAAGTAGTGTTTTTAATACTCAAATCTATATGTATTCAATCATCAATATACAATAGGATAAGTGGTGTTTTTAATACACAAAACTATACGTATTCAATCAACAATATATAATATGATAAGTAGTGTTTTTAATATTCAAATCTATACGTATTCAATCACCAATATAAAATAGAATAAGTAGCATTATTAATACTCAAATCTATATGTATTCAATCATCAATATACAATAGGATAAGTGGTGTTTTTAATACACAAAACTATATGTATTCAATTAACAATATATAATATGATAAGTAGTGTTTATAATATTCAAATCTATACCTATTTAATCACCAAAATACAATATGATAAGTAGTGTGTCTAGTACTCAAATCTATACACATTTAATTATCAATATACAATATAATAAGTAGTGTTCTTAATGCTCAAATCAATACGTATTCAATCACCAATATACAATAGGACAAGTAGTGTTTTTAATACTTAAATCTATACGTATTCAATTACCAATATACAATAGGATATGTAGTGTATTCAATACTCAATTCTATACGTATTCAATCACCAATGTACAATATGATAATTATTGTATTTAATACTCAAATCTATACGTATTTAATCACCAATAAACAATATGATAAGTAGTGTTTTTAATACTCAAATCTATACGTATTCAATCACCAATATACAATATGATAAGTAGTGTTTCTAATACTAAAATCTATACGTATTCAATCACCAACATACAATATGATAAGTAGTGTATTCAATACTCAATTCTATACGTATTCAATCACCAACATACAATATTATAAGTAGGGTTTTTAATACTCAAATCTATACGTATTCAATCACCAAAATACCATAGGATAAGTAGTGTATTCAATACTCAATTCTATACGTATTCAATCACCAATATACAATATGATAAGTAGTGTTTTTAATACTCAAATATATACGTATTTAATCACCAATAAACAATATGATAAGTAGTGTTTTTAATACTCAAATCTATACGTATTCAATCACCAATATACAATATGATAAGTAGTGTTTTTAATACTCAAATCTATACGTATTCAATCACCAAAATACCATAGGATAAGTAGTGTATTCAATACTCAATTCTATACGTATTCAATCACCAATATACATTATTATAAGTAGTGTTTTTAATACTCAAATCTATACGTATTCAATCACCAATAAACAATATAACATACAAAGTGAATTAAAGTTATATCGTAATGCTTTTTGTCAAAGTCCAGCTTAAACACTAATTAAAATCTACTTTACGCGTTGAAAATCATATTTTATTGTTTTTATCAATTTGAACTGATATAAAAAATATTTCAAAGATATCCTTCCTTAGCTTTTCAACCTATCAACTGCATTATCACCTGTTTACTAACGTACATTTGTACATTAATGTTAACAAATCGAAACAAATGTTTTTTAAATAACAAAATATTTTATTTATTTTTATGTGTCTTATTTATTTTGTGTAATATTCCAAAACTCAAACATTTAGAGTGGCTTTATGCCTTTACACCCCCCCCCCTCCACCTCAATCCCATAACTAATCAGCTGTTGTTGTTTAATGTACAAACCTAAAGAATGCAAGCATTGACCTTCATTCATAATAAAAGTGTACGTACCTTAACAATACAGTTATACTGCTGCATTTAACTGGTTCAAAAAAGCGAAAAATGCATGCCTTTTGTAACCCTACAGTAATGACAGATTTAGTTTATACTATAATATAATAAATATAATATATTTTTACCAAGATTTCTTTATTTTAACTCTCATCATCTCATATTTACCAAATATACTAATAAACTTATAAATTTAAACTGGCCTGATTTAATATACAATACATAATATAATACATAATATTTTTCCACTTGTACTGCCCACTAAGAATACAATACAAGAAAACTGATTAGACTATCACCAATGGCCTTGCCCATCAATCAGCTGTTTCTTCTTCCACTGAGAATCATACAATACGAAAACCCTAGCATACAATAAAAAAAATATTGTCTTCTCTAAATATATTTTTTTAACCCAGTTAAGCGGGATTATTTTTCTATTGTGTTGGTATTACAAGCATTAATTATGAAAGAGGCTAGGAGAATAAATTATTGTATAAAACTCAATTTTAAAACAATATTATAATTTGCTAGAACAACTACAAATAGAGATTTAGTTTAGGTTAGTGAAGTTTGATTTCCATTATATTTAATGTACATGTATTATAAATTATATAGATTTAAAAACGGTATTGAACAGAGTTATAGTTTGTATTACTTAAAACCTTTGAAAATAGATAAAACAATTCAATTTACTATCAATAGTCTTTTGATTTTATTTTAATATACTAATATAATAGGTAATGTTACCGAACTCTATTAGCTATTTAATAGATTTCCAAAACGGTGCTTTACCCTCCGAATCTACAGCCCTCGATGACCCTTGACGTCTGTGATATTCGTCTCCATTCAAACCTGCTTCCAGCGAATTGCTTCCAGTTCTGGACTCCAATTCTTCTTAGATCTTGATCTACCTCCTGGATCCATCTCTTTTTTATCTTCTATGCTACATTTTCCCTGCCATATTCTGTTTTAGTACATTTTAGGTTTTATTTCCTCTTTCATTCTCTCTACATAACCAAAGAACCTTAATTTAATTGATTTTACAAATCTTACAATATTATATTCCTTGACAAGCTTATTTTATTCTTTATTGACTCTTATTCTATATTGTTCACTAATCTTAACAGTCCAAATATTTGTTTTAACACTTACATTTCCAAAACTCGTAAAATATCTATATCACTATTTAGTACTGTCCAGAATTATAGTACAGGAAGCATTGTCCTGAACACACGTAGTTAACAAATTATGTTTAATCTTAATAATTAAATACTAATATTTGTATCCAAACAATTTAACGTCACATAACACAAATTTATTAAAATATTAATGTTTTTACTGTGTGATATTCACGTATTATATTTCTACCAACACTTAATATGCCATTCGGTCTATATATTTATTCTAAATGACATTACTTCCTAAGGAAGTGTTCCTTAACATAAATGTTACTTTAGTGGAAGGTAGTGCAGGCTTCAGAAAGGCTTACAACATTCCATGATACCATAAACAGCTTTAAGGAAACTTTGTAACCTGTTAAGTGTGTTCTTCTCGCATTTACGTCATGATAATGTTAGGGAGGTGATAATCTACTGTCTGGAAATGGAAGGCTGGAGAATTTTAAGTCCTGGAATCTCACAGCAAACGTTGAAAATTATAACAAACTTTGACTTTGCCTTATTTAACTAAACATATTTTTTTAAACAAGTCAAACGTTTAAAATCTAGCGTAAAGGACTACCAAGTAATAGTGCTCATTAAGTTGATTGAATTATATGTATTATATATAGCCCTAAGCCAGGGAATTATATATAAATTTTTTAAATATTTGTAAAACAGATCATTATTTGATGTGGTTTTTACATGTCTTAAGTAATATTTATTTTATATTATGTATCAACTTTTTTAACTTCGTCCCTTTCATTACAGCAAGTTCTAGTCATTACCACGTATAAAAATAAAATATTTACTCCGTAACGTGCAGATAAAACCACGTACATGTTGGATCTCTTTTACAAGCATTTTACCAATTTATGTCTAAAGTTTTACACACTGATTCCTTTTACAATTTCACCATGAGAAGTACCAAATTAATTTTAATAAAATGGTACAACACATATATATATATCAGTTCCAAAGAATTTACAAGCTGACTACATGTTTCGGATTAAGAATTCCATCTTCAGGTCATTAAAAACGTGGTTTTAGCTCCAGCTGGAATTCTTAATCCGAAACATGTAGTCAGCTTGTAAATTCTTTGGAACTGATAGACAGGTGTTGTACCATTTTAGTCATATTCACAGTTCCGTTGCTGAAACCATGAATTTAAAATAATTTTATCTCAAAACTAATCATCATTAAATGAAATTTAATATACGAGTAACAATTCAAAAAGACTCTTATACAATACCTTTCTTGTCTCTTTGTAATTCACTTGTAATTTAACCTATTTTCATAGTATTGTAGGACTTCACTTGCTTTGAATGTGATAGCTTGTTAAATATATAATCATTTTTAATATTATTTTGAAAGTAATATGTTTTTACTTCGTGGATTTTCTTTTGTTGTAATAAGACCATCCTTATTCTTGGTCGTAAATTTGTATTTTTCCCAATGTATTTGTTGGGTTGATACTATACAAGACAGAAGCTGAGTTTCGCCTGGTCCCCGTCACTGAACAGCAGCTTGCTGAATGTGTTAATGAAATGCGTGGTGCTCAGCATCAAAATTCACGTGATCACAATTCACCAGCCCACCCACATACATACAATGGTATTGACCCACTCGCACGCCCATACACGTACAGTGGTATTGTACGTGTATGGGTGGGTGGGTGGGTCTGTACGTGTACAGTTGGTTGGGTGGGTAAATACCACTGTATATTAAATGTACAACAAACTTATGACATTGGTATATTAAATGTAATATGTCTATATATAATTTTTATGCGTAACTGTATTTATTTCTACTAAACTCAACAATTATTATTGTTATAATTATTGTTGTTTTTCTTTTTACGATTAACTGCTGTAATCAAATCTTCTACTGTGAAAAGTTGTTTAAGGTAATAATACACATTAAATTAGCGTTCATCGTTTACCTTCCTGCACTTTGGAGTAAGAAACTTCTCAAACTTTAGTTTTAAACACAATTAGCTTATAATTCAGTGATTATAAAACACTTATTTTGAATGGAGGATAAACTTTAAGTAACCATTTTAGTAGGAAAACATCTATTTTGTTATATATATATATGTACGTAACGATTTCAGTATCAAATATAAACTGAGTGGAAAATTCTAACCTATAAAACTGCAGTCCGATGCCATTTAACTACGGTACTTGAAGCAGAAGTACAATTAATTATAAATCGAAGTTACTTATAACAGCCACTTAAAAAAAGAAAGCTTAAAAACAGCGTTAGTAATAGTAAAATCAATAAAATATTCTTAAAAAACAATGAACGACCTAATATATATGTATATATATTATAATCTTTCTACAATTAAAACATCTGTTATTGTAAAACATCTGTTATTGTAAAATCATTTATTATAAGTATTTTAATTTAAAAAATATTATATACTTTTAAATAAAATCAAAAATACAATCTTAGCAAATCAATTAATTCCCAGTTAAAGCTAATCTCGACAAAAACGTTTGCTTAATTATATTACAAATAACTAGTTTGGCTATTTACTTGTCAAGGCTTGTACAAACTTATAGTGTAAGTTTATTTTAAATGAGTTCGGAATAAGTTTAATTACAGTCATTGTCAATGTCAGAGTAATTTCATATTCTATTAGTAAATTTTAAAGAGCATGTTTCCTAACCTTACACTTAGTTCAACTAATATTTGTATAAGACGTATTTCTCAACCAAACATTACATTTTATCCGACTTCAATCATCTCCACATATTTAATTCCATCAGTTCAAACTGTTTAAATTAAACTTTTTTATCAAATGCAATGTTCTTGTTTATTCTCATGTAGATCTAAGTAAAATGCAATTTACCTAAAAGATACACTCTCTACATGAACTAGTTTATAGTCTGAGAGATAACGCTTCATAGTTT